>CM073596.1:65272691-65826173 GCA_037074705.1 Zhengitettix transpicula
TTATTATTCCGTGTGAGCAGTGGGGGTGGGTTGGTTGCTGTTTACACGGAGGCTTGCCTTGTGTCCAGTGCAGCTTTTATCGACTGCCCTCGGCACGGTGTATTTTTGGGGTAGCCGATATAATAAACATGAAAGCGCCGGAGAGTGTGTGTGCGTGTGTGTGCGTGTGTGTGTGCGCGTGTGTGTGTGTTGTGTGGATTTAACTCAGTGCAGTCCACTGATTCATGGACACGCTTTACTCGAATCTCCCCTTCGCAATTAATATCCGGGATATCTGACATTTTTTTTCCCCGACGCTACGTTCGACACGGACCACGGAGAGGTTTGAAAAATCATTTAGTGGAACGTAACCTTAGCTGACAGGGAAAATACAGACCAGGAGAATAAACTTAAAAGAGAAGAAAAAAGGTTGAGCGTATAAAATAAATATATTAATCTGACATTTTTAATTAATTTGTTACGAGCAATTGAACACTACGTCCTGTCCACCCCCATGTTCACCTATTCTCATGTAATTAATTATTATTAAGAATAATTTTTTTTGTACCTGAAAAAGTCCCAAAATTTAAGGGGCGAAACGTAGCTTCTCCTTTTTCGTTGAGAAAGAAAATTGATTGAGAATAAAAAAAAAATTATTCATAAGGGGGGAAAAAAATACAAAATACAAATGTTGTCGAAAAATATTATTAAGAAAAGTTGAGATGAAAAAAAAACATTCATAATAAAAAAAGTCAGGTGAAATATGTTCAAATAGGAAAAATTACAGATGAAAAAAAAGATTCAGAATAAAAATTTTGAGAAAACAAAAACAAAAATTAATTTGTGAAAAAATTGAGAAGAAAAAAATTGAGAAGAAAAATATTAGTAAAAATAAAAATGTAAGATAAAAACTGAGAAGAAAAATTCCGAAGAAAAGGTTTGTAATAAAATATCAAAATAAAAAACTCAAAAGGAAAAATTGAGAAGAAAAAAATTGATATAAAATTTCTCATATATTCATAAAAAATAAATCCAAAAGATAAAATTCATCAGAAAATATTTAAGGCGAAAAAAAAACCGAAGAAAAAAATTCCAAACGAAAAAATTCAGAAGAAAAAATTGAGAAAAAATAATAAATTTAGAATAAAAAATCCCGAAGGAAATATTTATATAAGAAAAAAATCCATATGATAAAATTCAGAAGAAAAAATTAAAAAGGAAAAATTCAGGAGAAAAAAAAATTGATATAAAATTTTTCTGATTATTCCGAGTATTCATAAGAAACAAATCCAGAAGATGAAAACTCATAGAAAAAATAATTCAGGCGAAAAAAAAACACGGAAGAAAACAATTAAAAAGGAAAAATTGAGAACAATAAATAATAAATTTAGACGATAAAAATTTAGAAAAAAAAATTCCGAAAGAAATATGTAGGAAAAATAAATCCAGAAGATCAAATTCGTAAGAAAAATAATTCAGGCGAAAGAAAAAACGAAGATAAAAGTTCAGAAGGGAAAATCTGAGAAAAAATAATAAATTTAGAAGATAAAAATTTAGAATAAATAATTCCGAAGGAAATAATTCAGAGGAATAAATTGATATAAATAAATCTAGAAGACAGAAATAATTTAGAAGAAATAAATTCCGAAGGAAATATTCGGGAAAAGTAAATCCAGAAGATTAAATTAAGAAGAAAAAATTTATAAGAATAAATCTGAAGTAAAAATTAAAAAGGAAACATTGAGGAGAATAAACTCAGAAGCTAATATTCTGAATAAATAAATTTTAGATTCAAAAGTATTTCACAATTGCTCGAATTTGGTTCCAACAATTTTTTTCATTGAACTTCCGAGACGAACCTGTCCCAAGTGGTAACAACTACAGGACTGGCTGCTGGAGCTTACAATTAAGTGACGCGGCAGCTTGATATTTGGTTCACGTTCAACTGGCAAAGGTGACGTATTACATACAATAACTAATTCCATATTGAACGCAGCGCCGTTGCACGAGAGGGAATCGCCGGAAGCGCCGGCATCCAGTGTCCTTGTTTGTTTGTCTGTGGCGAGTGCGAGGGATTTGCACAATCCTGTTTCCGGTCGAGCGGAGTCACACATGGTAATGTAATTGACGGAATCAGTAGGGTGTGACGATGGGGGGGTGTGTCGGTGGGGGGGAGAACAGAAACTACCGCAGGCAACAGGTAAATCTGTCCTACTCATTTATTAACTACTTTAAAATATTCAACCCCAAATTAATCGTAGATCTTTTTTAAATTGTCAGAAAAGATTAACAGACTCCAGGTCAATTAACCCCAGGATAACTGCCACTCACAGATGAAGGACAACTGCCTCCTAAACTGGTCAACTCACGGCGAGGGGAAAGCTGCGACCCCACAGATCTCCCGCCATCGAGGGAAGGGCGTGGGACAAGTACCAAATGCCACGACCTACCTGATGCAGATTTTTCTAGGGTTTTCCCCTGCATAACTTTTGAGACGAATTGCCGGGTCGGATGCTTAAACCATGGCCCGGGGGCCCTAGTTAACCCTTGGCTACCTTTCCGCATCCCCCCTTTCACTCCTATGCTATAAGAGGGGAGTGGATTCACCTATACATAGCCTGTCTACACCCACAAAAAAATGAAGGACGCATTCTAATATACTACTCACCTCCTGGTATACCAAACCATCTATCTACATAATAAAAAAGGATGTATATTTGTATGTATGTATGTATTTACGTTAATTTCTATATAGATTTAAACGCGTGGGACAGATTGAAACGAAAATTCGTACACATATTCTTCTAAACAGATGAGACGGTACTGTGGGGGGGTGGGGGTGAGAAACCCCGCAGCATAAAGGTGGAAAGAATTATAATTTTAATATGTGATCATTTTGTGTTATATTTACTGCACACCGAGAGAACGTGACTACACGCGAGAGAGAGACATAGAGAGAGAGAGATAGAGATAGAGAGAGATAGAGATAGAGATAGAGAGAGATAGAGATAGAGAGAGAGACAGAGAGACAGAGAGAGAGAGAGAGACAGAGAGAGAGAGACAGAGAGAGAGAGACAGAGACAGAGAGACAGAGAGAGGCAGAGAGAGGCAGAGAGAGACAGAGAGACAGAGACAGAGAGACAGGGAGAGACAGAGAGAGAGACAGAGAGAGAGAGACAGAGAGAGACAGAGAGAGAGACAGAGAGAGAGACAGAGAGAGAGACAGAGAGAGAGAGAGAGAGAGAGAGACAGAGACAGAGACAGAGACAGAGACACAGAGAGAGAGAGAGAGACAGAGAGACAGAGAGACATTACTATGTGACGAACGAAGGAAATAGTTCCTTTTTCCGGTAATTAAATAAAGGAGAAATATTTGCATTGAATAAAAAGTAAAATTTTATCCAGCGATACTCCATAGAAACAATTGTAAATACTTCACGATCCGTGCGGGAAATGTAAATTAATTTTCGTGCCACATTAGTGTCTCCAATATGGCGGCCATTTGCTAACATTGTGAATGCAGTTTGCTGTAAATTCAGAATTAACTCGAAGCACACACACACACACACACAGCTAATATCGACGACAGACGACAGGTTTATTAACGACTTAAAAATAAAAATTCACAGTCTTACTGAACAGTTTCAACCATCCAAATCTGAGTATTAATGCGCTTGAGTATCGACAGTTTAAGTAATGAAAAGTGTTTAATAAAATAATTGAAAATAATATATTTTAATTTAAATAATCTATTATTCAATATTTTAAACTTCGTCATATAAATTACAAACAATTTATTGTTCCGTAAATGTTCAGTTAACCGTAGAAACCCAACTAGTAACGTTCATATTAATACATGAAAACCTGAAGATGACTCGTATACGTACCGAAACGTTCTTGTATTATTTTCTCAACAGTCCTTTTTAACATACTGTATTGTTCCCTACGGTAAATTAACAACTAGCTATATTCATATTAATACCTGAAAACCTTAAGATGACTCGTATTACGTACCGAAACGTTCTTGTATTATTTTCTCAACAGTCCTTTTTAACATACTGTATTGTTCCCTACGGTAAATTAACAACTAGCTATATTCATATTAATACCTGAAAACCTGAAGATGACTCGTATTACGTACCGAAACGTTCTTGTATTATTTTCTCAACAGTCCTTTTTAACATACTGTATTGTTCCCTACGGTAAATTAACAACTAGCTATATTCATATTAATACCTGAAAACCTTAAGATGACTCATATTACGTACCGAAACGTTGTTGTATTATTAGTTCAAGATATTAATATTGTTTATTGAACGATAAATATTTTATGGTCTGTCTGTTTCGTTAAATATGTCTGATTGTTAAAAAAAATCGAATTAAATATAATTTTTAGTTTCTACTCCTCACAGTCGTTCCTGTCGATCGTGTGGTCGTCCTTATCTGTGTGTGATTCTACTTGTTCAAAATCGGGTGCAAGAAATTATTAATCTATTTATTTAATTTCTTTGAATTTAAGATTTTATTTTGATACGAAATTTCAGCCCGTAAAAAAAAAACACACGCTAATATTAGCGACGGTATCGATTGTTGCTCGTCTGGTAAATGGGAGGTGGCTTCTTTGTGGGTAAACTCCCTTCTCTTCGCTAATGGACTCTGTGTAACTTCGGTCGTGTCGCCATCACAGCACTATGTATGCTAAAAGCCGACTTTCTCCTCCGCCCTCCCTCCCACTGCACTGCCAGCTCACACACACTGTGGAGGACAGAGACGAGCGTCAATGAAACCAATAAAAAAAAAATAAAGGGATCACTCAAACTTCACTTCTGCATTTTAGTCCGTCCTTTCAATCAATACCAGTAGCGGAATCAGAGGGAAAGAGCTGCCGAAGTCTACATAGTAACACATTACATTATCTGACTTAATTAAATTATAAATTCATAAACCAGCCAAAATATTTTTAATAACGAAATTAAATCTTAAAACATGTAATGAAAGGAAAATTGCCCCTGGGCGTAGGCTCCAGTATGGTGGGTAAATTTTTTTCTCCCCAAAATTTTACTCTCGTAGAAAGAAAATAATATTCAGACTTATAAATAAAATATAAAAAAAATTAATCAATGAATATAATTAATATAAAATAGCCACAAGTCAGAAATGTATTTCTATAAATCTAATAAATAAAGCAGAGCGTTTGTTTGTATGTATGTATATATACTTGTATGTTCCTTATACAAATCTTCACCGGTGAAGCAAATTTAAACCAAATTTCGTACACGTGTTCTTTGCGACCAGGAAAACAAACACTGTCGGGGTGAGACGCGTCTACCAGCCCCAGAAGCGGGGGGTGGAAATATTTAAACATGCTAAAACATTCGATATTTCAGTCGGATAAATATTTTTAAGGGGGTCAAAGATATTGATAGTATTTCTACCGATGTTATCTGAATATAATATTCATCCCCAACACCCTGGGAAAATGACACCCTTAGGGTTGGGGGTGGAGAATACAAATCTACACCGGTGGAGAAAATTTCATCAAATTTCGTACACGTGTGTCTTTGTGAACAGGAAACAAACACCGTCGGGGTGGGACCCGTCTACCACCCCCCAGGAGCGGGGGGTGGAAATATTTAAACATGCTAAAACAGCCGATATTTGAGTCGCATAAATATTTTTAGAGGGTCAAAGATATTGATAGTATTTCTACCGATGTTATCTGAATATAATATTCATCCCCCTA
The DNA here is from genome assembly GCA_037074705.1 of Zhengitettix transpicula. Lineage (NCBI taxonomy): Eukaryota > Metazoa > Arthropoda > Insecta > Orthoptera > Tetrigidae > Zhengitettix > Zhengitettix transpicula. Next base: position 65,278,414 of record CM073596.1, read on the forward strand.
CACCCTGGGAAAATTACACCCTTAGGGTTTGGGGTGGAGAATACAAATCTACACCGGTGGAGAAAATGCCATCAAATTTCGTACACGTGTTCTTTGTGAACAGGAAACAAACACCGTCGGGGTGGGACCCGTCTACCACCCCCCAGGAGCGGGGGTGGAAATATTTAAACATACTAAAACAGCCGATATTTTAGTCGCATAAATATTTTTTTGGGGGTTAACGAGATGTGATATGAGTTTAATTTAAACCCCTTACAGCATTAGAATGGAGAAACGTTAGGGGGTGAGGGTGGAAGGGCGTTACAAGAAAATAACGGGAATACAACCGAGATTGGAGTCAAATCCAGGGTTATGGATGTCGGTGAGTTTAATTATGACATTCAATTGGCCATTTAACCCCACACGCGGGGGGGAGGGGTGGAATTTTTCAAACATTGTCGATATTTGCCTGGAATAAATATTTGTCGGGGTCAATGACGTTGATATTATTTCTGCCGATGTTGTTTGTAAAATTTCAACCCTTTTCCAGCATGGTAGGGGAGCACCCTTAGGGGTGGGGGTAGAGGAGCGTTAGATATAATTAACACAAAAACAACCGAGATTCGAGTCAAATTTGGGGTTATGGATATACGACATCCCGGGCAACGCCGGGCACCCAAGTAGTTTAGAATAAAACGAAGGAAAAAAACCAGTTTCTTCCCTATGTTAAGAGACCTCTTCAGTTACGTCTAAAAATAAATAAATATATAGGCTTTCAAAGAAAATGAATTTAGTATAAAATTTCTGATTCATATGAATTAAATACGAAAACTTGCAAAAAACAATTACATTTGCACCTGAAGAGGTTCCAAAAAAAGAAGCGAAACGTCGTCTCAACTTTTATTTTAATTAATAGGTTAATAAAATTTTTTTTATCCTATTAAAATGCATTTCAGAAAAATTTGGCTTGTTTATTCATTTAAAATGTAGAATATTTTAAAGCTTTAAAACAGAAAAATTGGAAGCAAATGTATTTTATTTACATTAAAATGAAAAAAAACACGTTTCTTCCGTATGATAAAAGACCTCTTCAGTTGCGTCTAAAAATAAATAAATATACTGTTTCTCAAACACAATGAATTTACTATAAAATGGTGGTTACTTACTTCATTAACTAAATGTAAATTGAACAACAAAAATATGTTTTTTAACTGTCTGGAAGAAACGTTTATGTAAATTAATATAAGAAATTTTTTGATTTATAACTGCTTTATATTAATTAATTATTAAGACTTTTTTATTTTTTTTTTAAAAAAAAGAAATTATAATAGCACCTGAAGAGGATCCAAAAAAAAAGGAACGATATGTCATCTCAATTTTTATTTTAATTAATATGTTAAAAAGATTTTCATCGTATTAAAATATATATTTCCGAAAAAATTTGGCTTTATTTATTCATTAAATATTTAAAATGTCAATTATTTGGAAGCTTTAAAACTGAAAACTGAGAGCATTTTAAAATATGCCGTGACACGAGATACATTAAATAATTTTTAAGTGAACAGACAGAATAATATATAATTAATGCCAAAGTTAAAATACTCAATACGTCGAAGTTCGCAAGTGACGTCACACGCACACACACACACATCACGATGTCACAACACGAGCCAACTAGAGCACAAATTGTAAAAACACCAAGTCTCAACTCGGTTCGAAGAAGGAAACGAATTTAACACAGACGTGCAGAACAACCTCCGACAACAACAACATCGAAAAAAAATAATGAATTAACTCATCTACTAGCAATACATAAATACATTAAACTATTAAAAAGCGACCACTTAAAATCCTCGCATCCAGTTGAGTTAAAGAGACACGTCGTGCAACACAATTTCAATTAAACACCACTTGAGGCAAACGTAAAAGAAAAATTGCACGATTCAACTCTACAAGAATCCTGACGTCTGTAAAGTGATTTAGTGGAAATCCAGAAAGATTATCCACATAAATCGTCCGGCAAACACTTATCCGGAGAGGAAATGCAACGCTTCCTCGGAGGATGAAAAGTATCCAAGGACGGACAATATACTCGTTGCGCAGGAACGACACGTACAACCAACTGGACACCCTCCTCCACTCAGCTACAGCAAGAAGCTGCATTGCCCAGAGCCACCGTGGGAGGTGTGGAGACAGGATTTGCTGGCAGAGCTATCTCAGATAGACGGCATTTCTCAGGTACGACTCCTGAGGCCTGTACCAACCTTTGGCTTATTAACCACTGGTCGTATTCGCTGCACACTAAATTTGGAACTGAATCACTGTCCTCTGCAGAAGCGTACGAGTGACATCTTTGATGAACCTCACAGTTCCTCGAGATCCTACGCCTTTAACCTTCACATGCAAGGAAGCTACCAAAGAGGAACAACAACAACGTATCCAGACAGAGAGTAACTAGGAGCGACGTGCCGAGCTCAAGACACAACATTCAACTGACTTGTTGCAGCTAACGCAATGAAGCACAATGTAAACAACACCAATGCAGGATGAAGTTTTCTCGGGATTCCAACAGGATAGCGCAGTTTAGTAAACACAACGTTTCTCTGGCTTGCACCGCCATCTTCTTCAACGCTACCTGGTTGGAATCCCGAGAAAACTTCATCCAGCAACTACACCGGGAAAACCTACGTTCCTTATTAATACCAATGCAGTTTAACTGGACTCTGGCCACTCATAGCTCAAGCAAGACCAGTGACCATTACCACCAAATATTTATCTGAAGGTAAAAGATAATCGGCTGAAGATAAAGAGATACGCGAAATCAGGAAATGAGATATAATTCAATGAGCTTCCTTAAACTACCACTACAGCAGACATTTTAAAAGTATTTTATTCAACGGCGTTTCTCTAGATATTTGTCCTTCCATCAGCAATCAACCTGATGAAATTACAAACTGTTGTTGAATAAAATATTTTTTTTTTAAATATGGTCCTTTAATTTTTTTAACAAACTTAAAGTAGAATTTGATTTATAGAATTAATTTACATATATTGGAAGTTGCTTCTCTGTACGTTCTTATGACTATAACTGAATTAATATCAGGGAACAACAGGCTTAGAGCAGTCGTAGAACTGTATGAAAGCTGTTAAACGACTGATGATCCTCAAACGTAGAAGGCCTACATGTAGTTTATAAAATAAATATAGTTTAAGTCAATAATTATGACGAATAAGTCCATTGGGAAACTTTACTTATTACACGACTACAGAAAAAAAAAATTGGGAGACATGTTACTGAGAGTATGCAGACATTTTTCACGTATTAATAGTTTTTGCCAGTTTTATACGCAAATAAATAATAAAAAATCATTTCAATTCACTTTTGTATTTACACCATTAATATAAGAAGAAGAATAAATATTGAATGCGATATTATGAGCAATTAAACGAGGCCACTTGTATTTCCAGTGCATTATTATTCAGGGATAATAAAACACATTACGCCTCGTACGTAGGCAACACCCATTAGCGCGCGGCACAGCGGGCTGCCTACGTTTCAGGTATTCCTGGGCGTATCAAATAAAATGTAACTAACAAATAATTGCAGAACCAATTTTGCAGTCTCAAATAAAATATCGGCTTTCGACTCCGTGACTCATACGCAGCCGACACACACACACAAAGTGATGAGAAGAGCAGAAATAACCACAATAAATTTTTTTAAAAATTACAGAAATCATTATATAATTTTAGTTTACAACTCACGTATAAAACAAGTTTACGATCCCGTCCATACAAAAGACTTTCGTTAAATAACGGGTATAAACAATTATCAATTTCAAAGAGTTGTAGATAATACCAAAGATAGTTACATATAATTATACGGCCAGGTTAATTATTTGTCAATTTTATTTTTAATTATTGGAACAGTGAATGCCTACGCTCACTTCTTTCATTTATATCACGGATAATTTTATCTCTATTAATTTTTTTTTAAAAAGAATAAATAAGAACGATAGCCAGTTCAGACAAAAAAGTTATAATATTAATACCACACAACATTTCTGAGATCCTTGTTCCTTTCGTCAGGTGCTAAGAAGAGCCTTTTGAGTGTGCAGTTGTTTCGCCCTAGGCTCTTCTTAGCACCTGACGAAAGGAACAAGGATCCCCAGTACCGTTGTGTGGTATTTACATTATCACTTTTTTTTGTCTGTATTGGCTATCGTTCTTATTCATGAATTAAATCGTTTTGTAATAAGTAACGTGGAAGTACGTGCAGTCTTTAAGTGGCACAAAAATAACCCCTTCACAGGAGCCAAAATTGCCAACTTCGATACCGTGGGGGGGGGGGGGGGGGAGGAAGAAGATAGATGACATAGCGTCATTACGAGACGTGAATAGCTGGATAGAGAGTGGAGAGTAGGCTCCATCACGACGGACCTCAACCACATCTCTGATATCGATTCTCAGCGACGATGCAACGGGAGAATAATGCAGCAAGCACCTGCTCTCCTCTCCCAATCCCCCCATTTCCTCAAATCACTTCCAAACATTGATTGCTTTTTGCGTGTCAGTTCGATATCGATATGTCATATCGTTACAGAAACCATGAGCTTCATCGATCCTCAAATACGCGGGTCAGACGAGGTACTCTCGTACGTCATACCTACGGGTAAACAGAGGCCAGGCTGACAAGGTTCAACGATACACTGAAACTTAGGATGCACAATTAATATATATATTGTAATGACTCTGTTGAAAAATATATATATTGTAATGACCCTATTAAAAATATATATTATAATGACCCTATTAATATATATATATATATATTGTAATGACCCTATTGAAAATATATATTATAATGACCCTATAAAAATATATATATTGTAATGACCCTAATGAAAATATATATTGTAATGACCCTATTAAAAATATGTATATTGTAATGACCCTATTAAAAATATATATTGTAATGACCCAATTAAATATATGTATTGTAATGACCATATTAAAAATATATATTTATCATAGTGACCCTATTAAAAAATATATATATTGTAATGACCCTATTAAAATATATATATTGTAATGACCCTATTAAAAATTTATATTTATTATAATGACTCTATTAAAATATATATTATAATGACCCGATTATAATATACATATATTGTAATGACCCTATTCAAAATATATATTGTAATGACCCTGTTAAAAATATATATTATAACGACCCTATTAAAATATATATATATATATATATATATATATATATATATTGTAATGACCCTATTGAAAATTTAACAACATAAATATGTAACGGGGCGAAGCATAAAAAACTATTTTATGTTCCATCTAGATACTTCTAGATCTTTATTTGAATGTGAAATTAATTTTCTGAAGAATACTGAATCCACGAAGCAGAGACTAATATATATATATATATATATATATATATATATATATTGAAAATATCCTCTAAATTTCAACCTTCATCTGTATTTTTGTTTTGTGTTTCAGTGACTCGCAGCTGAATTTTATTAATGTATTCGAATTTTGTATTTTATTGAAATATATTTCTGACGAATTTCGCTGTTTAATTCATTTAACTTTTACCGTTGTCCGGGTATTTATTTATATTAATTCATAAAAGTACTTATTTCGGCATTAATGTGATTTTTTTTGACAACACGGATTTAACCGACATCGAGAGCGTCACATATTTTTAACATTTATATTTTACATTACTCTGTCACTCGACGCGCTTCATCAAATTATGTATCAAACGGTAGAAAATAAAACAGGCAAACATTAAAGTGTTTAATTATATTTTTATAACAGAAAAAAAAGTGTTACGTTACCAATCCTCAACAGCTACAAGTTTTATACAATTAATGTTTACAATATATGAATTTTTAAAAAAATTATTTTATTTATAATACACTCACATGATAATTAAAAATCGCTCCTGATTTTGAATAGCTTAAGGTTTTTACCAAATGGACGTTTACACATGTTAATATATTAATTAAATTCCGTTTTAATCAGCCACAGTGAATATATAATATATTATTAATCTATTAACCTTTGTACAAGAATAATGAACATTAATTATAAAAGCAGTTGAAAATAATAAAACATTATGCCCGTTACATTTTTCAATTAATTCTACACCACAAACGAAAATATTATCAAGCACTTTGAGGGGTTCACCGATGTAGAAATTAAAGACAAAATTTGAAAGAGGACGATTTAAAACCCGTTTCACACAGAATATCACGTAACGAACGTGTCGATTGCAACACGACGGGAACAATGGCGCCAAATTCGAGGAAAATAGATAAATGGTCCACAGGGAACTCAACAACTACATCATTAAAATTAGGAGTTGCGTACACCAAATTCGACAAGGTGGGTTTGTTAGTTCATTGAAAATTAATCACAGCGACAAGTTGGTTTCATAATTAAACATGAATTCTAGTAATTATGCTGTGCCTTTCATTATTATGTTTGGTCGATCCTTTGCCCAAAACGAGCAAAATTTCTCTGATTTTTATTTTTCATTTCATAGAGCGCAATTTCCTATGGCAATTATACTCGTGATACTTTGAATAATAAATTAACCCGATGCTTAATTAACAATGTGGTGAGTCGTTGTAAATCTGGCGCGTTTGCCAGATACACAAATCCCCAGGGGGTAAACGCGGGGGGGGGATTTTTTAAACCGGCCTATTTTTGCGATGAGTAGAAATTTTTCGGGCTCAATGAGATTGACAGTATTTTTCTCGATGTTATTCCTGTATAATTTCAACCCCTTTTGGCATAGGGATGGGTGTGGAGGAGCGTTACACAAAATTAAAGCAAAAATAAGCGACATTGGAGCCGAATCTGGGGTTATGGATGTCGCTGAGATTAGTTAAGACACTCAACTTACAGATGAAGTTGTACTCGTACCCCTATACGTTGGAGTGGAGGAGCGTTACACAAAATTAAAGCAAAAATAAGCGAGATTGGAGCCGAATCCGGGGTTATGGATGTCGCTGAGATTAGTTAAGACACTCAACTTGCAGGTGAAGTTGTACTTGTACCCCTATACGTTGGGTTTGGAGGAGCGTTGCACAAAAATAAAGCAAAAATAAGCGAGATTGGAGCCGAATCCGGGGTTATGGATGTCGCTGAGATTAGTTAAGACACTCAACTTGCAGGTGAAGTTGTACTCGTACCCCTATGCGTTGGGTTTGGAGGAGCGTTGCACAAAAATAAAGTAAAAATAAGCGAGATTGGAGCCGAATCCGGGGTTATGGATGTCGCTGAGATTAGTTAAGACACTCAACTTGCAGGTGAAGTTGTACTCGTACCACTATGCGTTGGGTTTGGAGGAGCGTTGCACAAAAATAAAGTAAAAATAAGCGAGATTGGAGCCGAATCCGGGGTTATGGATGTCGCTGAGATTAGTTATGGCACTCAACTTGCCGGAAAGTTGTACTTGTACCACTATGCGTTGGGTGTGGAAGGGGAAACCAATGTATGTATAAGGTTACTAAGAGTATTCTTTTAAATGTTTGGTATCAGGAGTGTTTATGGTTCTGTCAAGGCACTGGAAGGTTGTGATGAAATTAGCATTACCTCTGCATAGGTACAGTAATATAGATTTTAAAATATTTTTTTTAGATTAACAGGATACGTGAGGGAGGCAATTCCCCTTTAATAGCATAGGAAGGGTTTAGAAATGGGGTATGCGGAACGGTAGAGGGTTAACCATGGCCCGGCAATTCGCCTAAAAGTGATGCAGGGAAAACCCTAGAAAAACCTGCATCAGGTAGGTCTGCTGCAGGTACTTGTCCGACGCCTTTTCGAGGGGTTTTCTGTGGGGACGCAGCATTCCCTTCTCCGTGCCTCGACCAGTTTAGGAGGCAGCTGGCCGACTATTCCAATGGGAACAGAGAACAACTGTTACCGTTTGCCCAAGGTCTGCGACCCGGGAACTTACACCTCCCAAAACAGGCCCGAGGTGCTTCGGCTTCTGGGAACATTATTTCAAAAACGGAGAGAGGAGGAGACATCCCCAAAGGTAGCCGTCTCTCTCTCTCTCAGTAGGGTTCTGCCTGCGAGAGAGCAACTCTGACAGGTTGTGTCCGTAGGATGATTTAATTTTCATTTCGGTTTTATATAAATAAATACCCGGGATGCCAGCTCGTAGTTTTCATAAAAGTAGCAAAAATAAAGCCGGAAATGATCTTCGGACGTGGAAAAAATCAGGAAAAATAAGAAATTAGCTGCTATTGTTTGCTCGTTCGCTCAAATTGACAACAGTCGGTTTGTGAAAAATCTCATTTTACGCTGCAAACACACGCACACAAACACACACACGCGACGGGACGTGGACAGAGAGAGAGAGAGAGAGAGAGAGACAGAGAGAGAGAGAGACAGAGAGAATAAACCTACAGTGTTAATTAGAGTGCCACATGCAGCAGCAGCAGCAGCATTTGTGAAATGCGTGCTGCGTTAATTACTGACTTTGTCAAAGAACAAGAGCTGTCAAACGACAGTCGGAAAAAAAAAATTGAAAAATATGATATGTAAATGGCAACAGCGGCCCGCGGGCGACAGTTTGCTCCTGGTCCTTTGACAAGATCTGCCGAAACCAAGCGCGCAGCCTCCTCCTGGTCTGTGATTGGTCTCTGCGCACTTCACAACACACACACACACACACACATCTCTATTAATTGCCGTGGTTAAGTGAGACAGACTCGACGGACATGTTCACGAAATCATTTTTGTTCCTCTCGCGACTTACATCTCGGTTTTCTTCTTCTAATTTTTCCCCTCATTTTGCCTGATAAGATAAAAGTGAAGGTCAATAATTACTTAAGAAAAAAAACTTATTTTTGGGTTGATACATTTTTATTTCTCAACATAAACTAAAAAGAAAAAAAATTCCTCCTTTAACTTTTTCAAAATTAACCTTCAGTTCATATAATGTTACATACATGTGTTTATAGTTGTAATATTTTCCCTAATCCTAGCTTATTTATTTTATAATAACTATGTTAATTTCCTCTATTTTTTCCTTATTGTAACTTCCCTTATTTTAATTTGTAATTAAATTGTAATCTCATGCGTCTATCACCGGGCAAAACTGTAGATTAAATAAATACATACATACATAATTCCTTTGCAGGTCGACTATAAAAAAAACCCTATGAGATTCAAGAACAGAGAGAAAAGCTTTCACAAGGTCAATGAATTAAAATTTTAATTAGTATGTTGTAGGTTAGTCTGTATCAGGCCTAATGCTCTGGAGTCGACACGGGTAGGTCAGTTGGTTTAAGTTTCCGACCCGTTACGCGGGAAGTCCCTGGTTCGACATTTTTTCATCCGTATCCTTTAATGCAAAAATTTAATTTAATTTTCCGAAATAACACGTAGTTACTGATAAGAAAAGAAGAAGAAGAAGAAGAAGAAACCACTGTGCACGTAATACAAAGACAATAACGCGTATGGGTCTCAATGAATTCTTAAAATAAAATTTTTAGTAACAATTGACGACCTCAGCAACTTCCCCTTGGTTATTCACCACCTCCTCCTCCCCCTCCTCCCCCTCCTCCTCCTCCTCCTCCTCCTCCTCCTCCTCCCCCTCCTCCCCCCTCCTCCTCCTCCTCCTCCTCCTCCTCCTCCTCCTCCTCCTCCTCCTCCTCCTCCTCCTCCTCCTCCTCCTCCTCCTCCTCCTCCTCCTCCTCGTGAAGTTCGCTGATTCAGCGGTTGGTTGTTTGACTTTGATTTCCACGAACATTATCGCTGGCTCACCAGCAGCACCTGTTGCCCCAGTACGACGCAGAGGTCGCACAATGGCTTCTCCCCCCCCCCCCCCCCGCACCCCCCGCGCACAGCAAACAAGAAATCAGATAAAAATTAAACGTCTATAATTTACCAGCGTCAGTTGCAAAAGCGCCGCCATCGGCTAAAAACTGGGGATTCCTGAATAACAAAAACTTCAGATATATCGATGGGGGCGAAACCCCTCCCCCCCCCCGCCCCCGTCAAGTTTATTTTTTTTCGTAGTGGTGCGTTCAGAAACGTTTCTGTTTACGATAATAACACAATATTTTCTAAGTTACACCCGTTTATATTAATATTCTATTTTAACAGTTACAACCACCTGGCTTCGTAATTTAAATTTATTTATAAAACAAAACAGCAGTCTATTAGTCTGAGAAAAAAACAACCCTTAAATTATCCCCATTTAAAACCAAAAAAAAAAATTCCAAACACGACGTTTCGACCTTGATTGGGACCTCAGCAGGTGTATAGATGTTGCAAAGTAACACTACCAATTATGATTATTATTATTATTATTTAGATTATTAGGGTCTCTGGAGTAGATAAGTGAGAAAGAAAAAGTCAAAAAGGCAAAGAAAAGAGAAAAAAAATGAAAAGATGTGAGGTAATACTATTGTTTGTATTATTCGGGAAATCGATTGTCTTGTAGTGGATAAGTGAGCAAGAAAAAGGCAAAGAAAAGTAAAAAGAAAAGATACAAGAAAAACAGAAAGCAAGAAGCAAAGATCTTAACAATCGTGAGGTAATACTATTATTTAGATTATTCGGGAAATCCATTGTCTTGTAGTGGATAAGTGAGCAAGAAAAAGTCAAAAAGGCAAAGAAAAGTAAAAAAAGAAAAGATACAAGAAAAACAGAAAGCAAGAGGCAAAGATCTTAACAATGGTGAGGTAATACTATTATTTAGATTATTCGGGAATCCATTGTCTTGTAGTGGATAAGTGAGCAAGAAAAAGTCAAAAAGGCAAAGAAAAGTAAAAAAAGAAAAGATACAAGAAAAACAGAAAGCAAGAAGCAAAGATCTTAACAATCGTGAGGTAATACTATTATTTAGATTATTCGGGAATCCATTGTCTTGTAGTGGATAAGTGAGCAAGAAAAAGTCAAAAAAGCAAAGAAAAAAGAAAGAAAAAGGCAAAGATATGACGATTTGAAATTTTTTTAAATTGATGAGGTAATACTATTATTTAAATTATTCGGTTATTGCACTGTCTTGGAGTAGATAAGTAAGGGATAAAAAGTCAAAAAGGCAAAGAAACAAGGAAAAAAAGATGGAGGCAGGTCAAAGAGATGACGTGGAAGATCGTCTACAAGATAATAAAAAAAACCCTATAAATTAGATTATACATAATTGTACTTTATCATATTTTACGACTTTGCTTTTCAATTTATTTGTTTATATAATTGAATGTAACATCTATATACGTCTGAAAAAGGTCTCGATCAGGGACGAAACGTCGTTTTTGATATTTATTATTATGTTATAAATAAAATAATAATAAATTTTTTGTGACCCATACGCTTGTATTTTTACTGTTCAATATTCTATTTATGTTTTCTACTCATATAATTATCCGATTTGTAAATTTTCTATTTCCCATTGCCCCCCCCCCACACCTCATCAGTGTATTTATTACTGTTGTTTTTTTTTCGTGTTCCTATCTTTTTTGTATATTTTTTTTACTGTTATATTATTCGTTCACGTAATTTCTTAATTTAAATTCCAGAATTGGGATATTGAAAATATAAAAAATGGCTACTTGTTTTTCAAACTCCTTGTATTATTACAATAAATGAACTATGTTTTAAAGTCTAAATGTAAATAAATCTAATCAACCCTTGTACTCGTATAAACCAAACGTAGATTTCAACTCTCTTTTAAAGTGTTTAATTTGAAACTATTTAGGTCCACGATATTATCTACCGGTCGTTCTCAGGGCTGGAAACATATAAAAATAGTTTTCCGCTCCATAGAAGAGAGAGAGAGAGATGTCACCATGTGTGTGTGTGTAATTATCAGGGAGATTGCGCTCCCGTGGGAGGAAAAAATTACCAGGAGTACGTCTCGCAGAATTCCAACATTTCCGTAATATTTTCCTGATGCACGGCGAGGAACATGCAAAAAAAAAAAGTTTGGAGATAAATGGCCGGAAGGGGAGCTGAGTAAGGGGGACACCGAGAGAGAGAGAGAGAGAGAGAGAGAGAGAGAGAGGGAGAGAGAGAGAGAGAGGGGGGGGGGAAAGGCAGAATCTGGAAGGGAAAAAAAAAATATGGCGAAGAATTAAAAAAATGATAGGCAATTTCACGCTTAAAACTAACGGGCAAATATTTCTGCCAAACCGAGAAGAGCCTCGCACTCAGATTTATCATCATCGTCGTCGTCGTCATCATGGACCATTTCCCTTTCCCAACATATAAAGGAAAAGAGGACGTGAATCACTGTTTCCCCAAGGGCGAAATTGCCAAGAATCACAGAAAAGGTGTTCGTGAATTTTTTTTCCCCCAACGCGCGTCAAAGTGGAACATTGAATATCATTGACACACTTCCATTTTAATATAAGCTACACAATCGATATTCCTACAATAAATTGTTATTAATAGCTTAAAATGTTGTACGTTGCTCCAACACCGCAATGGATTTAAAACGACTGATACACACGCCCTCAACTTACAGTTCTGCCAACACAGGGAAAAATTAATTACTATATATATATATATATATATATATATATATTTCTGTACGTAGTTGTAGATATTAAAAAAATACTATAATATATTGAACTTATGCAAAAGTAATATATATATATATATATATATATATATATATATATATGTATGTATTTTTATTGATTTTAGACACACGGCCTCAACTTACAGTTCTGCCAACATAGGAAAAATTAATTATCTCAGTTGATTCAAAACGACTGATATATATATATATATATATATATATATATATGTATATTTATTTATTTTAGACACACGGCCACAACTTACAGTTCAGCCAACATAGGAAAAATTAATTATCTCAATTGATTCAAAACGACTGATATAAATATATATATATATATATATATATATATATATATATATATATATATGTATATTTATTTATTTTAGACACACGGCCTCAACTTACAGTTCTGCCAACATAGGAAAAATTAATTATATCAATTGATTCAAAACGACTGATATAAATATATATATATATATATATATATATATATATATATATATGTATATTTATTTATTTTAGACACACGGCCTCAACTTACAGTTCTGCCAACATAGGAAAAATTAATTATCTCAGTTGATTCAAAACGACTGATATAAATATATATATATATATATGTATATTTATTTATTTTAGACACACGGCCTCAACTTACAGTTCTGCCAACATAGGAAAAATTAATTATCTCAATTGATTCAAAACGACTGATATAAATATATATATATATATATATATATATATATATATATATGTATATTTATTTATTTTAGACACACGGCCTCAACTTACAGTTCTGCCAACATAGGAAAAATTAATTATATCAATTGATTCAAAACGACTGATATAAATATATATATATATATATGTATATTTATTTATTTTAGACACACGGCCTCAACTTACAGTTCTGCCAACATAGCAAAAATTAACTACCTCAATTGATTTAAAACGACTGATATTTTTTTTAATGTAATTTAGACACTCGACCTCAACTTACAATTCTGCCAACACAGGAAAAATTAATTACTATATATTTTTTTTTCTGTACGTAGTTCTAGATATTAAACAGCCGTGCTTTAAAAAGACCACACAATTAATCAAAGAACATCAATATACAAAAAAAAAATTGTAAATTAAAAAGAGCCGAAAATTAAGAAACATTCTACCTTCATTTATTTTTACGCGACTTGATCCCGTTTAGGTAACAAAGTGAAAGGTGATTGTAAGGAAATTTCAGTTACAGTCTCTGTATAGGTAATTTATAATCTCTAAAGGATTTATAATGTAAGTAATCGTTGCCAAATCGTTCGCAGTTTATTTGGGGGAATATATATATGTATATATATATATATATATATATATATATAAAAATGAATTGCTGTTCGTTAGTCTCACTAAAACTCGAGAACGGCTGAACGGATTTATCTTATCTTAGTCTTGAAATGTTCGTGGAGGTCTAGGAAGGTTTAAAAGGCGAGAAAAAATCGAATAATTTCCGGGAAAACCCTAAAAACAGCCCTTTTCTATTTCCCACACAAACGTTTTCTAAATAAAATACAAATCTACACCAGTCGAGCAATTTTCACCAAATTTCGTACACGTGTGTCTTTGCGACCAGGAAACAAACACTGTCGGGGTGAGACGCGTCTTCCACCCCCAGAAGCGGGGGTGGAAATATTTAAACATACTAAAACAGCCGATATTTGAGTCGGATAAATATTTTTAGGGGTCAAAGATACTGATAGTGTTTCTACCAATGTCATCTGAATACAATTTTCATCCCCTACGCCCTGTGAAAAGGACACCCTTCGGGTTTGGGGTGGAGATGCTTTACAGTAAAATAACGCGAATACAACCGAGATTGGAGTCAAATCAAAGGTTATGGAAGTCACTGTGTTTAGTTACGACATTCAAATTGGCATTTACCCCCCTCAGATGCAGGGGTAGCGGGGTGCAAATTTTGAAACATGCAAACACGGCAGATATTTGCGTTGAAGAAATATTCTTCAGAGTTAATTATAATGATTAGGGTTCGAGTAGCGTTACATAAAAATTGCGCAAAAGCAGCCGAAATTGGAGTCATATCGGGGGTTATAGATAAATGACATCTCGGGCAACGCCGGGCACCCAGCTAGTATATATATATATATATATATATATATATATATATATATATAAATATATATATATATATATTATATATATATATATATAATATATATATATATTATATATATATATATATATTTGTGACTATTGTAATATGGAAGATTTAATTTTTTGTTCCCCTGAGTTTCTCTTTGCTTGTACGCTCGTACTTAATCGCATACATTGAACTAAGTCGGATTAAACAAAATGGAGTCGAAACAGGGCAACGATCACATCCGTACAGAATAAGTGTCACCAAGCCTTAAAAAATTGTACTATACTATTATTTTAAGTTTTCTTTTGTTAAAAAACTTGTAATAAAAATATAGTCTTAATTTAATAATAATGAAGAAGGTAAATTAAAGGTACGGATGCCGGAATTAACCATTTTAATGAGTCGTGAAACGTTTTTTTTTACTCATAATGTTTTTTGTATAACGTGAAGGTAAACTTTTCACTCGTTTTTCGATAGAGTTACCAATTTAGTCGACCACCCATTTTTTTAAAAATTTATTTTATCACCGTACCGTTGCGTTCGACGGATGTTTACTTTCTCCCTTCCATTTATTTATTCCTGTGTTTTTCTTTTTATTATTATTATTATTATTATTTACATCGGCTTTACAAAAAAAAGAACTTGTTTGTCAGTTGATCCGTTCGTCCCTGTAAATTCAAATTTACACGTTCTACAACTCTCTCATTCATACGCTTACTTCCTCTCCCCTCCGCCAACCTCATCACTCAACCCTAAAACAAACCTAAACTGTGGGTAAACAGTGACTATGTTTTCATTTCTGCGGAACCATGCCTCGCAGCTGCGTAAGCAAATTTAAAATGGACGTCCAAAAATACAGTTTCCGGTGACATGGAGAGAACATCATCACGAGTCCAGGTTTGAAACTCTCCAGCGTGAGGTTGCAAGAGGAGAGAGAGGCAATTGTAGTATAAGTGGAGGAAATCGATAACAAAAAATTAACTAACTTTCAAAAATAAATGTAAAAGGCAAAAAAAAAAATCAGAATAAAATTCTTCAGTTATAAAATAAATAGGACAGATTCAAAATTTAAAACATACATTAAATTATGTACAATTTCAAAGGTAACAAAAACAATATATATATAAAAGACATACATACTACAAATAATGTACAAAAAAGCCATAAATCTAAAAACCGTTAAGGTTAAACGGACTAATTTGAACTTGAAAAAAAGAGCTGAAAAGAAATGTATAATTTATACAATATATATATATATATATATATATATATGTGTGTGTATATATATATATATGTATAATTTACTTAAAATAACATGGAATCATAAATAGAGTTTAAAATTAACATTAATTGAATCATTAACGTGTCGAATATGCAAAATTTTCACTTTGTAATTAAATTAATACATTTATATGTTAATAACAGTAAGAAGAAGAAGAAGAAGAAGAAGAAAGGAGATTTTTATCTTTGGGTTTCGTTACATCTTTGTTTAATTTTAGTTGCTTTGGTAATGGCGAGAGTTGAACAGTAAATTTATTAAAGGAGACTGAGTTAATTTATCTAATATGCATACTCATATATATATATATATATATATATATATATATACTAGCTGGGTGCCCGGCGTTGCCCGAGATGTCATTTATCTATAACCTCCGATATGTCTCCAATTTCGGCTGTTTTTGCGCAATTTTTATGTAACGCTACTCGAACCCTAATCATTATTTTTAACTCTGAAAAATATTTCTTCAACGCAAATATCTGCCGTGTTTGCATGTTCCAAAATTTGCACCCCGCTACCCCTGCATCTGAGGGGGGTTAATGCCAATTTGAATGTCGTAACTAAACACAGTGACTTCCATAACCTTTGATTTGCCTCCAATCTCGGTTGTATTCGAGTTATTTTACTGTAAAGCATCTCCACCCCAAACCCGAAGGGTGTCCTTTTCACAGGGCGTAGGGGATGAAAATTGTATTCAGATAACATTGGTAGAAACACTATCAATACCTTTGACCCCTAAAAATATTTATCCGACTCAAATA
Source organism: Zhengitettix transpicula (assembly GCA_037074705.1). Lineage (NCBI taxonomy): Eukaryota > Metazoa > Arthropoda > Insecta > Orthoptera > Tetrigidae > Zhengitettix > Zhengitettix transpicula. The sequence goes on from CM073596.1 coordinate 65,295,156, forward strand.
TCGGCTGTTTTAGTAAGTTTAAATATTTCCACCCCCGCTTCTGGGGGTGGAAGACGCGTCTCACCCCGACAGTGTCTGTTTCCTGGTCGCAAAGACACACGTGTACGAAATTTGGTGAAAATTGCTCGACTGGTGTAGATTTGTATTTTATTTAGAAAACGTTTGTATGGGAAATAGAAAAGGGTTGTTTTTAGGGTTTTCCCGGAAATTATTCGATTTTTTCTCGCCTTTTAAACCTTCCCTAGACCTCCAAGAACATTTCAAGACTAAGATAAGATAAATCCGTTCAGCCGTTCTCGAGTTTTAGTGAGACTAACGAACAGCAATTCATTTATATATATATATATATATATATATATATATATATATTGTAGTGAATAACAACCTTAAGTGGCCGTCCTTGTGTCCGCGGGCCTGAGAAGGAATACATTAAATGTGCACGTGTGCCTGCCCGAGAGGCCAAAAGAAATCGCGGGTACGCGTCCCTTTTTTTTGCATCGTTTGGGGGGGGGCGCAGTACGAATATATACGCCGAACCCGGGTGAAAGTGGAGAGACGCTGGTAGACCGACAGATAGAGGACGGAAAGTGGAGTGAGAGAGGCGAGAGGGTGTAAAATTCAGGCGAGCGGGAAGCAACCAAGGTTTTGGAGAGACGTCCATCGCGGGGAGGCCGAAGATGATGTGCTGCAGACTACAAGCCCAGTGATCCACTGCTGACGCCACAAGTTAAAGTAAGGGTCACCACCATTTCTGTAAAGTGCCTTCAAAAGTTAATTTTTATTTTTACACAGTGCGGAAATAGTCTCTGTTTTTGAATAGCTACCGAGCCGCCCACATTACCCAGTACAGAAGGAGGATTTTTTATAACCAAGCCGGAGCTAATGATAATTTTTTTGCAGACAAATGTATATCTGCTGGCGCCCAATAATATTTCTTTAAATGTAATTTTTCTATTTTCATGTAATTAAGTTTTTTTTATAGTAATAAAGGCTAATCATTACAATAAATATATATATATATATATATATATATATATATATATATATATATATATATATATATTGTAATGTACTTAAAAGACTACAAATAAATTTACTACCACGTTAGAGCCAAATGATGTGGTAATCACAAGGTTCATTAAATGAACTGGGAAGGAAATTGAACCATATATATATATATATATATATATATAATAGGAATGGAAGAGATTTACGGCCAGGACCCACAGAGCTGGAAACCATATTTTCGCTGACGACAAAGAACTGCGACCAGAGGGATTGTTGACCAGCAGCTGGACCAATTCGTGCGTCATTACCTCATTCAGCGGTCCTTGTCGAGGGGTGATTTGTGCAAAAAGAAGTCCCTGGACTTCATATCCGATCACGGGAAGTCACTCCGCAAGAATGAGCTTATCAGCTGGCGGAACTCGAGTCGGCGATGAAGAAAACTTTCAATTTCCGTCTCCCACACATTTGCCTCTCGAATTTCGTCCTCCCTCTGTCTCTCTCTCTCTGTCTGTCTTCCTGCCTTCCTCGCTCTCTCTCTCTCTCTCTCTCTATCTCTCATCTATTTCCTCCCACACTTGGAGGTAAATGTCTTTCCTCGCTCGACAGGCGTGTGAGACTCCGTTCCAGAATATATAAAACGTAATGTAAAAAGTTTAACTACAGCAGAATCTCAAATACGCGGCCTAGTTTTTTTAAAAAATATATATATCGCTGAGTGTGTCTAAAAAGTACACGCGCCAGAAGGTAAATTGGGGAATAATCGAAAAATAAATTAGTTTTTTACGATGTAAGAGAGAATTTTTTTTATATATTCCGTCAATTTTTATTAAACCACATATTGGTTTATAGAATACTAGCTGGGTGCCCGGCGTTGCCCGAGATGTCATTTATCTACAACCCCCGATATGACTCCAATTTCGGCTGCTTTTGCGCAATTTTTATGAAACGCTACTAGAACCCTAATTAATTACAATAATTAACTCTGAAAAATATTTCTTCAACGCAAATATCTGCCGTGTTTGCACCCCGCTACCCCTGCATCTGAGGGGTAAATGCCAATTTTAATGTCGTAACTAATCACAGTGACTTCCATAACCTTTGATTTGACTCCAATCTCGATTGTATTCGCGTTATTTTACTGTAAAGCATCTCCACCCCAAACCCGAAGGGTGTCCTTTTCACAGGGCGTAGGGGATGAAAATTGTATTCAGATAACATCGGTAGAAACACTGTTAATATCTTTGACCCCTAAAAATATTTATCCGACTCAAATATCGGCTGTTTTAGTATGTTTAAATATTTCCACCCCCGCTTCTGGGGGTGGAAGACGCGTCTCACCCCGACAGTGTTTGTTTCCTGGTCGCAAAGACACACGTGTACGAAATTTGGTGAAAATTGCTCGACTGGTGCAGATTTGTATTTTATTTAGAAAACGTTTGTAAGGGAAATAGAAAAGGGCTGTTTTTAGGGTTTTCCTGGAAATTATTCGATTTTTTCTCGCCTTTTAAACCTTCCCTAGACCTCCACGAACATTTCAAGACTAAGATAAGATAAATTCGTTCAGACGTTCTCGAGTTTTAATGAGACTAACGAACAGCAATTCATTTATATATATATATATAGATAAAAGTACAGTTCAACCCCGGTTAACCGGAAGTAAAGGGTTCGGATAAAAATTTATTTTTATCGGTTAAGCCATGACATGCTTCACTATTTTTTTAAAAAAAAAATTAAAAAAGGATTACGTCTGATTGATAATAATTAATAATAAGAAAGGTAGAGACGAAAGAAGTGACGACATAAATACCACAGCAATGTTCCTGGAAGGAGGATCCTATATTCATAGTAGTACACATAATTACAGAGTTATCCGAACTTCCGTATCTGATCGGTTTGTGTGAGGTATAACTGACTAGTTGGAGCAGGAATCCTTTCCTGAAATTTTCCCGTCGAGTTTTGTTACACCCAGCTACATCTCCGGACTAAACGACCTTTTTTTTATCCCCCCCGCATTAACATCGAGTAGAATAGTCGACATTACACCTCTATTTTTATATCACACGAAGAAAGAAATTATGGCGTTAAATTTTACGAATGAAGTCAATTTTATAGGTTCAAAGGAAAACAAAAGCCCGCGGCGTAGGAGAGGAATTCAGTTCGATTTCATTCAGCGCACAGCCACGAGGGGGAGGAAGAACACTAACGCCACAGTAATTTTGGGAAAAGCTGCGAGAGAGCGGTTGCCTTTTTTTTGTTGGTCCAATTGAGCTGTGTAAAAGAAGTGGAACACTGAAAGAGCGATAGGGGTTGGGGGTGCCATGGCCAGGGCATTAAACCTCGAGGGATGATGATGAAATAGGAGCGGCTCACCCTTCAAAGAGTAACGTGTAACGCCCCCGCCATTTTAAAAGCCTTTCCCATTACGACCTCTGCACATGTTCTCCTCTCGCCTCACCCCCCCCCCCCCATCAACCCCAACCAAAGAAAACTGTTCTGCTAACCCTCAACCACTAGATTTTCCAAAGCTATGCGGAGGAGAAAAAGTTTTCCTTGCCGCGGTTTACTCCTGCTGTAAAAGGGAACAAACAATATATAAACGTCTCTCATCTTAATTGCGACCTGCGGACTTACTAACTGCCGACGAAGAGAAACAATCTCTAAAGTTGTGCTTGGAAGGTTACGAGGGGGGTGGGGGGAGGAATTGTACAACGATAACCCTCGAAAATTATCACCTTGCCAAGGAAGTTGCGACTGAAACTTGTGCAATTAAATCTTCCACGGCATTAAAAAGCCAATATATATATATATATATATATATATATATTGTAATAAACAGATTAAAAAGAAAGACTGAAGGTGGCTGTGGCTGAATAAAATAAAAGATTATTAAAGGTGAACAATTAATCAAATTTATTAATGAATAATATAATATAAAATTACACAATAATATTTAAAATCTCAGGGTCTTTACTGGGTTTGATAAATGGGTGAATTGAATTTAAATTATACTAACAAAACAATTGAAGAAAAGAAATAATTGAAGAAAAGAAAATAATTAAAGAACGATCTGACGTATCTTAATGAAATGGTTTACACATAAATTTAGAGTTCTTTTACTTACGGCCGACCAGGTCTCAATTTTGGGGTTTTCTGTGCACACGTTTTTGGGGATATCACTGAATTTAAATTCGTTACAAAACACTTGTCGAAACTTTTGGGTCTCTCTTCTGGAAACTGGAAACTGCAACTCCTTCCAGATTAATGGTTAGATGGATTGTTCCCAACTTCCTCTCGATGACATCGGTGACGGTCTCTTTACTTATTGAGTTTTTTACTGCGGCAGGAAATTATTAGGTTACTGTTTGTGGCTTTACTTATTGAGAAACTTTCCTGTAACCTTATTCGATGAATTACAGACTGAAAAACTTTTTGTTCAATTTTAACTTGCAACCTTTTCGTTTCGCTCCTCCTCGCTGACTGCGTTCGTCTCGTAGATTTTGTACTGCGTACGTCTCAACAATGGTTCTATTGACTCGCCGCCCGCTTTGTCGCGGTGTATGCTTTATATAGTCTAATAATGAGTCCTTTACTTTGCAATTATAACAATGGATTAATTACTAATTACTACAATATATAGTATATATATATATATATATATATATATATATATAGTAACTCATCAAAACATTCATTATGGAGATTATTCAACGTCGTCAAACATTTAAGTACATAACCATAGACCGGGGGGCCCTAGTTAACCCCTTGGCTACCTTCCTCTACCCTTCCGCATCCCCGCCTTTCAAACCCCTTCCTATGCTATTAAAGGCGGATTTGCCGCCATGTCTATTTTTTTAAAAATTAGAAGATAAAATGTAAGTTTTCTGCAACCGACTTAATTTTAATACATATATGCATACATTAAAAACTGTATATTACCATAGGAAATCCCAAAATAATGGACGAAACGTCGTTTTGTGAAGGTTTTTGGTTTTTGTTGATTAATATTTATAGAAACCGTTTATGATTTTTCGCTTAAATCAAAATGAAAACTCAACACAAACTCTACCAGGAGGTTTTATTTAAACACCGAGCTCCTCCACCAGATCATCTAAAACAGAATTTTCCATTACTGAAGTCCGGTTTTATCACAAGAGATTTCAACACGTGGTGGGGTAGCAATACTTTTATTTATTAACAACCTTAAAGGGAGACGAATAAATCCCTAAATAAATGATGACGGCAATAACATTAGCAGGACTGTGCCCTGTGTCTGAAGCAGCACTTTACTGCCCGGCCAATAGAAAGATGAAAAACTTGCCGCGCTTATGGTCTCTCCTTTTCCTTGGCAAGACTGAAGGGGGATGTAAAATGATTTAGTGGCGGTGACCCCCCAGCGCTCGTGCAGGAGATTGCCCCCTGGTGCGGTCGCTTTGTCGCGGCTGAAATATTCCCCGGGGGCTTTCTGCAGGACGGGCAGGAAAACCACAAGGTACGTACTTACCTTGCTCTAAGCCGGCTAACTCCTGCGACCAGCACTACCAACTCTCCCCTGCTGAGCTCTCCTCCGTCCGTCTGCAACAACCACGACAGAAATCTTACAAAAAATTACGTACGGCAAAGAAACTAGATATAAAGCAATTTTTTATTCCTTAACTTCTAGTCATAGATTTCGGTAGATGGTGATTTAACTGGAATTAAATAATTCATCCACACACGTTTTACAAAAATAAAAAGACTTATAGGTTAGTAGATATTAAAAGATAGCCCGGGGGCCCCTAGTTAACCCTTGGCTACCTTCCTCTACCCTTCCGCATCCCCCCTTTCAAATCCCTTCCTATGCTATTAAAGGGGAGTTGCCACCATGTGGATTACCCTCATGTAGCCTGTTGCCCTAAAAAAAAAAGGATTTTCTCTTATGAGTGAAGTCTGTGAGGGCTATTCTCTCGCAGGCAGTACCTGGGAGGGATTTTCTACCGTAGGCAGAACCTTTTAGGAGTGATACGAAGGGGCTACCTTTGGGTATGCCTTTTCCTCTCCATGTTTGAACTAAGGTTCCCACAAGCCGAGGCACCTCGGCCTGTTTTTAGAGGTGTATGTTCCGGGCCACAGACATTGGGTATACGGTAAGAGTTGTTCTCTGTTCCCATTGGAATAGTCGTACAGCTGCCTCCTAAACTGGTCGTGGCACGGAGAAGGGAATGCTGCGTCCCCACAGCAAACTCTCTCTCTTCCGCTATCGGAAGGGCGTGGGACAATTACCAAATGCCCGACCCACCTGATGCAGGTTTTTCTAGGGTTTTCCCTGCATCACTGCATCCTTAAACCATAGCCCGGGGGCCCCTAGTGAACCCTTAGCTACCTTCCTCTACCCTTCCACATCCCCCCTTTCAAATCCCTTCCTATGCTATTAAAGAGGAGTTGCCACCATGTGGATTACCCTCATGTAGCCTGTTACCCTAAACAAAAAGGATATTCTCTGTAATTAAACCTTGTAGCTTGATAGTTTAAAAATTTCACCATCTTCTATATAATAAAAAAGTATGTATATTTGTATATATGTATGTAATATTTACGTTAATCTCTAAACAAAATTAAACGTGTGGACAGATTGCAACGAAACTTGGTACACTCATTCTTAAAAGCACGAGAAACGGTACTGTGTGTGTGTGTGGGGGGGGGGGGTGAATGAGAAACCCCTAGCATAAAGGTAAAAAGAATTATAATTGATGTACGTATGTATGTATTTACGTTAATTTCTATACAAAATTAAACGCGTGGACAGATTGTAAGAGAAATTGGTTGACATATTCTTCAAAAGACGAGAAACGGTACTGTGTGGGGGGATGTGAGAGACCCCTAGCATAAATCTGGAAACAATTATAATTGATAAAGCGTGATCATTATTGTGTGTTAAATCACTGCGCGCCGTGACGTCACTACGCGACTATCAAAGGAAATAGTTCCTTTTTTCCGGTAACGAAGTAAAGCATAAATATTTTCATTGAATAAAACGTATAGTTTTATCCAGCGATACTCCATCGAATGATGATAAAAAAACAGTACAAAATACTTTACGAACCTTGTGGCAAATGTAAGTTAATTTTCGTCGCCATGTTTAGTGACTCCAATATGGCGGCCATTTGTTTACATTGTTGTGAATCTAGCTAAGAATTTCATCAATTCAATCTTTCGTTATGTCTGACGACTGAGGGACAGTTACATCGTACACCAAGTTTAATTTTATATATGAATCGATTTCCCACTGTCATCCTCAGCCTCCGCATCACACCAATATTCTCCTTCTGACGGTCTCCTCAGCTCCGTAGCTGCAAGAATCCCCAGAGAATTACCCCCCGGAGGAGAGACACGACGGAAGAGTCATTCTTCTTAATGACGCGGATTGAATTTTAACCGTGGGAGTTGACCCGGAGGCCCAGGGCAACGACTCCCCCCCGACTTTTCGCACGTGCCGCATCGATCTCCAGAGCCTGCCAGAGAAAATTTCCTAATTCTTCGGCCCTAATCAGTCGCCTCGGTCCCTAGGGGAGCTCAAGGACCCGGCTGTAATTCCATCCATCTCTTCCTTCCTTCCTTCCTTCCTTCCACCGCGGGGGGAAGGGTGGGTGGGAACAATTATCCCCGTGTGGAAGGACAAATTTGGCCAGCTTCCAGATCCGACCACAGAAGGACCGCGGTCTTAACAACACCGGACACGTGAATTAATTTCTGTAAGTCTAAGCCCAAGACCCAGGAAGCACAGAGATATTTATCCATTTAAGAAGACAATAACACAGTTCATGGCCCACGGAGGATTATATTTTCAATCATTAATAAGGCCAATAACAGTCAAAGATATAATAATTTAAATTAACAACATGTCTGTGTCAAAACCACCATCAGGTTAACAATAGGGAGATTCAAAATTAAAGGAATGACCCTATAAAGTTATTAGTGGATAGTCAAAGATTATAAAAAGAAGAGAAATAGGAAAAAAAATAGTATAGAATAATAATAATAATTTCAATTAATTTAATTTAACAAAATGTTTGTGTCCAGACGTCATAAGAGTTAACAAAACAGAGATTCAAAGTTGAACAAAGATTATAGAGAAATAGTAAAGAAAAAACGGTAAAGAATGTTTAAAGAGCTGGTATTAAAATATTATAAATGTCAAAAAGCGTTAATCTTCCTCATGATAAATTATCAATCATACACGGATAATTACAAAATTGTAAGTACACATCAGTTTCCGAAATTCTACACATTGACCAAACTCCGTTAATGTCAAATCCGTCACATATTTTAATACATAAACTTATTCATCTTTGTTATTCCTTCTCTTTCTACAGTCTTTGACGTTCCACTAATCCCTTTGCAGAATTATACCTTTAATTTTTAAACTTTTTGTTGTTTACCTAATGAGGACCCCCCGCACACACACATATCAAGACAGAAGCATATTGTTAAATTAATTTCAATTGTTATTTCTTTAAATCTCTGTTATCGGCCTTATTAATTATTTAAACTATACAGACATTGATGATGATGATGATGATGATTCTGGAAGTTTAATACTGCTAAAGGTAAGGTAAGATTAATTGATATTAGAAAGATTTATGTGATATTTTGATTTCCTCTCAGCTCCTAAATTCATAGGAGAACATAATTATTTTAATAAATTGAGAAAATAAAATTATGAAAAATAAATTCAGAATTGGAAAACCAAAAATATGAGAACTTTATGGATAACTGCTTAAATAAAAACCATGTAGGTATAATTTCATTTCTAAACTTATATATAAATTTTTCTCAATTATATATAGACACATAAAAATATTGAGAAATACTTAGAAATAAAATTAAGAATTATGAAGTAGGTTTTTAAGTGAGGAAATAGATTACAGAAATTGGAAAATACAAGACAAACACATGAAATATTTGTACAAAGCAGTTCATAAATATAATATAGCAAAGAACACAGTTTGGTCCTGGATACATTTTCCTACTTGTGTATATTGTAATGTTGTTGGTGCTTTTACTTGTCACATTTACATGTGTGAAAAGTCTGTGAAATGTGTACAAAAATTTGGTGGGGAGGAGGGGTGGAATATTCAAGCAATATAACAATAATGTACTAAGAAACCACTCCAGGTGGGAGTCAAAAAGTGAATTTCAAAAAGTTTCTAATTACTCAGCCCAGTCTGTAAATAAATGAGTTTTTTTTTAAGGTAATTCTTTTCATAAAAAAAAGTTGGTATATAAATCTCAAGGTGTAGACAGTTAGCACGGACCGTCAGTAGTATTTAATTATTGAAATGTTTATTATAACAGTTACAGCACTGTTAAAATTCAATTGTAATTGTCTGATGCAGATAAATTGCTTAATATATTAAATTATATTATTATTAAATTATATTATTAAATGTATAATGCCCTTATTAAATTCAGTTATTAATTATAATTAAATATATAGGAATTTAGTTCTCTTTTTTTCTGACTTAAAATTGGCTTATAACTATTTATTATACTTTTTCTCATTAGTCAGAATACATGTTTATATATATATATATATATATATATATATATATATATATATATATACTAGCTGGGTGCCCGGCGTTGCCCGAGATGTCATTTATCTATAACCCCCCCGATATGACTCCAATTTCGGCTGCTTTTGCGCAATTTTTATGTAACGCTACTCGAACCCTAATCATTATAATTAACTCTGAAAAATATTTCTCCAACGCAAATATCTGCCGTGTTTGCATGTTCCAAAATTTGCACCCCGCTACCCCTGCATCTGAGGGGGGTAAATGCCCAATTTGAATGTCGTAACTAAACACAGTGACTTCCATATCCTTTGATTTGACTCCAATCTCGGTTGTATTCGCGTTATTTTACTGTAAAGCATCTCAACCCCAAACCCGAAGGGTGTCCTTTTCACAGGGCGCAGGGGATGAAAATTGTATTCAGATAACATTGGTAGAAACACTATCAATATCTTTGACCCCTAAAAATATTTATCCGACTCAAATATCGGCTGTTTCAGTATGTTTAAATATTTCCACCCCCGCTTCTGGGGGTGGAAGACGCGTCTCACCCCGACAGTGTTTGTTTCCTGGTCGCAAAGACACACGTGTACGAAATTTGGTGAAAATTGCTCGACTGGTGTAGATTTGTATTTTATTTGAAAAACGTTTGTATGGGAAATAGAAAAGGGCTGTTTTTAGGGTTTTCCCGGAAATTATTCGATTTTTTCTCGCCTTTTAAACCTTCCCTAGACCTCCACGAACATTTCAAGACTAAGATAAGATAAATCCGTTCAGCCGTTCTCGAGTTTTAGTGGGACTAACGAACAGCGATTCATTTATATATATATATAGATAGATAGATACTTTTTCTCAAAAGTCAGAATACATGTTTATATATATATATATATATATATATATATATATATATATATATATATATATTTCAGTTTCCACAGCCTTCTCATGAGGATGATCTACTCTAGTCTCTTCTACTCCGTGGAATAAATCTGATTTTCCAGTCTTCATCTTGAGCTCCCCCCTGGACTATACAGTTATTAATTCTCAACTTTTCTTTTTCCCCCCCTCTACGACATTTATATCGGATAAAATAAAAAATTTATATATTTTTAAATTCAGTGAGATATTCCTGGGGGCGGATATTCGCGTGTCAGGATTTATGAGGGTGAATATTCGACCTGCCGGGTATCGTGTCTCTGAATCACTACAGTGCTGCTGCTGCTGCTGCCGGGGATTAATGACGCCGATGCCCGCTGTGTGAGACAGGCAGCAGGGTTTGGTGTGGGGTGTCAACCCTCCCACACGCCCCCCCACACCCGACGAACAGTAAAGTGCCCTGGTGAGCTACAAATCAGCCCCTAAACTCGTTTAGTTCCATCGCTCAGTCACTGTCCTGCGGAACATCTCGCCTCAAGAGACTGTTGAAAGCTGCTTGGCCTGCTTAAACAACCCTGTATTGAATTTTTTAACCCCCCCACCCGCCCGCTCCCCAAACGATGTAATCAGTCTCAATTAGCGAAGATAAGCACGTCAGATAATTTTAGTGCCAAAATTTCATTAATAAATATTCAAATTGATTATTATGAAGACTGTCATATTTATTTTGACAAACAACCCCTACAATTTTTTTTTCCCAGTTACAAATAAATAGAATGTGGACATCTTTAATATTTATAATACAAATATATTTAAATGCAATAATTTAACAAATCTTTTTTATTGACATTTTAAAATATTTTATTCAATACAACAAACAACGTTTCAGTAAAATGAGAAATGATAAGAAATGAATAAAGAGATGAAGTGAAAAAGTAAGGATGAGATTAATCGTCTCTTCTCAAATGAAGGGCAGAAAAAATAAGTATGTTGGATGGAAGTGTGCTAAATTATTTTAATCGGGAGAAACAATATTGTGAAATTCACAAATAAAAAAATTAAGTCGAATTGAAAATTAATAATAATAATAAAAGATAGCCAAATGCAGACCAAATAAGAAGTGATAATATAAATACCACACAACAACGTTTCCGGGGTCCGTGTCCCCTTTCTTCAGGTGATAAGAAAAGCCTAGAGTGACACAACTGCACTGGCCAGTTGACTAAGCTCAAAATTCCCTTCTCCGTGCCTCGGCCACTTTTAGGGGGCAGCTGGCCGACTGTTCCAATGGAAACAGAGTTTTGAGTTTTGTCAACTGACTAGTGCAGTTGTGTCGCTCTAGGCTCTTATCAGCGACTGAACAAAGGAAACAAGGATCCCAGAAACGTTGTTGTGTGGTATTTATTTCATTACTTCTTTTGTCTGTATACGGCTATATTTCTTATAATTGTGAAATTCTACCATATGACCCACAACTCCAGAAAAACGGGTACTAATTTATATTTCGATTAGAGAGTAAAAAAATTCTCATAGTGTTAAATGTGTGTGCAGTTACTTACCTGAGATTACGCCTAATTACCTGAGTTTCTAAATTGCAGAGCGTCCATTTTCTTTCTCCTTTTTTTTTTGTCTCTGTTTGCGAATTTGAGTGTGTTTCACGGATGGCTGTGTTTGGTGGGGGGTGGGGGAATGTTTCCCCGTTAATGTTTATTTCTTTCTTCTTTCTTTTTTACTTTCCCGTGTCTACTACTACCTACCTCCTTTTGCATCGTCGTCGTTGTCGTAGTTTTCAGCTGCGCCTCGTAACAATAATAACCATAATAATCAGCAGGCGTTTTCTCTTTGTAATTACCGTGCCATTGTTGGCGGCCATTGTCTGCCGACTTGGCAACAGCGGCTCTGCACAATGCACAACTCCAATCCACAGATATTTTTATTTTTTTTCCCCATTCCGCCCCGTCTTTCTCCTCCCCCACTATACATACAACTTGCTTTCCCGTCATTGTCCTTCCAGTCACCGTCGGGGGGGGGGGGGGGTGGCGCTGGTGGTAGTAGTAGAGCAGCAGCAAGTGTGCGTAAGTAGCGTGGCGTTAAACCGTGGGCGATTTGTGAGCTTGGCCGAGCAGAAAGCTGCGTGGGAAGAAGATATCAAATACAACCAGCCAGCGATGGCGCATCGGAAATTCATGAACAGGGACCTGAATAAACAGGGGACGGTCGATGGGAAACGGATCCCGCTTGTTCTTGTACGTTAACCATTGCGGTTACTTCATCATAAACATATTCCGACTCTTACTTTTCCCAATAATCACGACTATGATTTCCGGGGTTACTAAACGTATGGAGTTTAAATACAACGTGCACGGAAGCGTCGGTCTAATAAATAATAACACAAGTTACGGACATCAGCAGACTGCTGAAGATGTAACTAGCCAATGCAGTTTATCACCAATTTCAGACATTATTGAATTATTGAAAAGGAAAAAATTTACGTCTGATTGAAAATTAATAATAAGAAAAACAAAAGAAATGATGATATAAATATCACACACAACGTTTCTGGGATCCTTGTTCCCTTTCTTCAGGTGCTGAGAAGAGCCTAGAGCGACAAAACTGCACCAGTCAGTTGACAAAACTCAAAAAATTCTCTTCTCCGTGCCTCGATAAGTTTAGGAGGCAGCTGGCCGACTGTTCCAATGTAAACCTAAGTTCAAAAAGGGAAAGAAGAGGAGGCATCCCAAAAGGTAGCGCTCTCAGTCTCCCCAGAAAGGGTTCTTCAGGTTCTAGGAAGAGCCTAGAGCGACACAACTGCACTAGTCAGTTGACAAAACTCAAAAATTCTCTTCTCCGTACCTCGATCAATTTAGGACGCAGCTGACCGACTGTTCCAATGGGAACCGTAGTTCAAAAATGGAGAGCGGAGGACGTATCCCCAAAGGTAGACCTCTCAGTATCCCCATAAAGGGTTTTTCCGGTGTTAAGAAGAGCCTAGAGCGACACAACTGCACCAGTCAGTTGACAATACTCAAAAATATCCCTTCTCCGTGCCTCGATAAGTTTAGGAGGCAGCTGGCCGACTGTTCCAATGTAAACCTAAGTTCAAAAAGGGAAAGAGGAGGAGGCATCCCAAAAGGTAACGCTCTCAGTCTCCCCAGAAAGGGTTCTTCAGGTTCTAAGAAGAGCCTAGAGCGACACAACTGCACTAGTCAGTTGACAATACTCAAAAATTCCCTTCTCCGTGCCTCGATCAGTTTAGGTGGCAGCTGGCCGACTATTCCAATGGGAACCTAAGTTCAAAAAGCGAAAGAGGAGGAGGCATCCCAAAAGGTAGCGCTCTCAGTCTCCCCATAAAGGGTTCTTCAGGTTCTAAGAAGAGCCTAGAGCGACACAACTACACTAGTCAGTTGACAAAACTCAAAAATTCTCTTCTCCGTACCTCGATCAATTTAAGAGGCAGCTGACCGACTATTCCAATGGGAACCGTGGTTCAAAAATGTAGAGCGGAGGAGGTATCCCCAAAGGTAGACCTCTCAGTATCCCCAGAAAGGGTTTTTCCGGTAATAAGAAGAGCCTAGAGCGACACAACTGCACCAGTCAGTTGACAATACTCAAAAATATCCCTTCTCCGTGCCTCGATCAGTTTAGGAGGCAGCTGGCCGACTGTTCCAATGTAAACCTAAGTTCAAAAACGGAGAGAGGAGGAGGCATCCCCAAAGGGTTCTTCAGGTGCTGAGAGGAGCCTAGAGCGACACAACTGCACTAGTCACTCTCACAGGCCTGTATCTCCCCATGAAAACTACCAGAACATTAATTTCCAGATTAGAAAGTTGAAAGAAATTTATATGTCCACAAGAACATGATGTTAAAAATCCGTAGAGTGAAATTTGTATTTATATATTTTGTAGATTCAAATATTTAATTACCTCGAGTGAAATTCATATTTATTCCTGCTTAGTCACATCTAAAGTACTTGTTTTTTTTTTAAGAAAAAAATTTGAAAATTCCATACTTAAACTTAATATTTTTCATCGTCTACTTTCGTTTTTAATTTTTCATATTAATTTTGTAGTATGTTGGTGGTTCCGATGTAAATGTAAACATGGATATTTAATGAATGTAAACTTTCCTGGTGTAAATTATTAATAAATTTTTCCGCGGTTAATCACCAGGGTTCAGGATTTCTCGATGTTGACGTTTCTGCGGTCATTCTCTACCGCGTGACGTTTGCGTCGTATTTATAGGGGTCGGACTCCCAAGACTCCCTGTTGTGATCTGATTGGCCGTTGAGGATCGCCCGCACACGTCACGCGGCGACACAGTCCGAAGACAGCGGGGTAGAGAATGACCGCAGAAACGTCGACATCCGAGGAATCTGAACTCTGAAAAATTTCTTAATACATATTTAGCTTAAGTCTGGAATTTTAAAATGGTTGTAATTTTATTTTATTTTTTAAAAAAACAAACTTTAGAGATGACTAGAAGGAATCTCAGGACTGGAAACAAAATTGTGCGAAGTTGAATTCGCGTGCACGTCGCAGTGCTGCCAACGCGCTGTGAATGGGCAAATAAATGGTTTACTCCTCGTTGTAGTGATTTAGAATGCACGGAGGAGGAGCGCAACAGTAATTTATGAGTGACTTTTAATGGAACGGTGGGGCAACATCTCCGGGAAAAATAAGTCTGTAAGGTGATTCGTGGCCGGTGGAGCGTCACCTAATCCTCTTTCCAGGTACGTCATCTGCCGAGGAGAAGAGGATAGGATTGGCCAATTTCGCGAGACGAGCGCTGTTATAATTAGACGACTAGAAGCGGGCTCATTAGAAGGGATGGGGCAGGAAAGAGGCCTGGCTTTCGAGGTGGAGGGGTCGGGGTAGGGGGAGGGGGGGGTGACGACGTGCCGTAATTGGCTTAAGGGAGCAGTGGCGTCGGCCAAATTGAATTCGGTCTCCGACGCCATCGAGTTAAGCTCAAGTGCGGTGGATTCGCCCCCCGGACCTCCGCCTCCGCCGCGCCACCTGTTAGGGGAGGCGGGAGGCCACCTACCAGCCCCCTGAGGGGCCAACGACAGCGACTTTCCATCGCTGCATCGACAGCCTTGCACACACAACTGAGACTCGTCAAGACCAGGTCCTCGCTGGCCGATTCCCTTCACCTGGTCTACGCTCGCGATGGGTGAAGAGATCCTCACTGTTGTGGCTGTACCCTCGACGGTGATTTTTTTGGTAGGTGTAGACAGGCTATGTACAGGGTAATCCACATGGTGGCAACTCCCCTCTTATAGTATAGGAAAGGGACTGAAAGGGGGGATGCGGAAGGGTAGAGGAAGGTAGCCAAGGGTTAACAAGGGCCCCCGGGCTACAGTTTAAGGATCCTACCCGGCAATTCTCCTCAAAGTGATGCAGGGAAAACCCTAGAAAAACCTGCATCAGGTAGGTCGGGCATTTGGTACTTGTCCCACGCCCTTCCCTGGATTGCGGGAGAGGAGTTTGCTGTGGGGACGCATCTTTCCCCTCTCCGTGCCTTGACCAATTTAGGAGGCAGTTGGCCGACTATTCCAATAGGAATAGGTCTGCGACCCCGGAACATACACGTCTCAAAACAGGAACCTGGACGGTGAAATACTTGCGTTCTTATAAAGCCCAATGTTAGAGGAACCACCGGAAGCCAAACTTTGCAGTGTTAAAAATTAAAAGTTAGACGATGTGACGTACGGTTTGTACAGTAGTTCCATAAAATAAAAGATTACATTCGTAGTAAAACCTGAGAATAATATAAAATTTGGCATGTTCTTGATCGAAAATAAGGAACCATTTTTTTAAATAAATATATATATAGGGATCAACACTGAAACGAGGGATTAGGACGTTATACATTAATTGAACTATATCCAGTGAAATAAAACAATTGATGACATCATACGGACACTTTTTATTATGACGACGTTTCGATACCTTCTTCATGTATTTACCAACAGAGAAGGTATTTACAAGTGATCAGATTTATAGTGTGGTTGTGGGAATATTAAATATTCCGTCAAGAACTTTAATGGCTATCATTTTAATAAAACAATTCATGACCTCATACGCACACTTCTTTATTATTTATTTTTATTATGACGACGTTTCGATACCTTTTTGTACCTTCCTGTACTTTGGCATTGCATTTGTTTACTTTGTAAAATCACACTATAAATCTAAATTTTTGTAAATATCTCTTCTGTAGGAAAAATACCTGAAGAAGGTATCGAAACGTCGTCATATTAAAAAAATAAATAAATAAAGTGTCCGTATGAGGTCATCAATTGTTTCATTTTCATAGATATAGTTTAATTAATGTATAACCTCCTAATCCTTCGTTTCAGTGTTGATCCCTTTATTTTTTAAAAAAAATGGCTGCCTTATTTTCGATAAATAACACGCTTAATTTTCCATTATTCCCAGTTTTTAATACGAACTGGAGCAACTGATACGTTTTCGATTCGTTTTCAAGCCGCCGATAAATCTCTTTGTTTCAGAAACATTTTCATATTCATCATCGTAATATAATTATTTTTCTTCGTTACGTTTTTAACCCGTTTTTTTCTCCGGTCCTCGTTAAAACTACAGCGAAATCAATGACTTAAAATAGCGTGTGCAAGTATAAAGCGTAATTTAAACGAGAAAAAGAATCGATAGGGACAGAAACGGACGGACGGACGGAACTAAGGAACAGAGCTCTAAGTAAAACTTCAAAGCCGAGATTGTGTGTGTGTGTGAGAGACGAGAGAGAGAGGGGGGGGGGGTAATCGGGCCGGAAAAGAAAGGACTTTTCCTCATTTTAATCCAAAACTCAGAAGAATAAAGTAGCAGATAAAAATGGAAAAAAGGAAGATCAGCGCCGCATCATCTTATAACTAGATCCGGCAAAAAAAAAAAGAACCGCTGAAATAGACAGATAAAGGAAGATATCGAGTTCTGAAAAAAAGAGAAAAAATACATATCGCAAGTTCCAGCAGGGCAGAGAAAAGTCGCTCATTAAAATATTAGTGTTACGTTTCCCTTCTGAAAGAAGTTGTGAATGTCTCCGTTCCACTGTGAGCGACAAGCTCGTTAAATTTAAGTTTTTCCATGAGGGCAAAAAATAGAGGGAGCAACTTTCAAAAGGAGTTTTACTTTACGCATGTCTCGTCGATGTGGGGGAGGGGGGAAAAAAGTGATAGAGGAAACGGGTAAAAAAAAAAGAGAAGATGTCGACAGACTGACATTATAGAAGGCAAATAAGACGAGGCCCACTCAGGTTTAAAATTCTTGGAATTGGAATTAATAGCGCGGAAAATTTATCCGATAAAAAAAGTGAAATAATAAAGATTAAAGGCAACATTATTAATAAATCAACGTCGTATATCATAATATATATTACGTTTGACATACAAAACAAAAACATTTGCCCACCTGTCGCTCTAAGAGAAAACAGACAAACCAAAGATATGTACCGATACAGTTCTCGGAATATATATTATTTCAAAGCTCATTAGCCCACCTGTAACTCTAAGAGAAAACAGACAAACCAAAGATATGTAACGAATATATATTATTTTAAGGGTTACATTTTGACGACTGTTTATATTAAATAGATGAAGCAGTTTTTGACCAATTTCAGACAAATAATTTATTAAATTAAAAAAGTTTCGGTACGTGTTTGTAACTTCATCAGGACTTTTCTATAGGGAAAATATAATACAAATTTTTTATTTTAATTATCGTAATATTCCCGATAGTGATTAATTCAAATTATATACCACACAACTAACATAATGTGACTGAGAATCGCTGACCTAATTAAATGTGTAAAAAGATAGTAGACAATATTTTTTTAAAAAAAAAAATTCACTAAATTTAGTGTGTTTTGCATGCCCAAAATTCAGTGAAATTTTTAGACACACTGTCAAAAAACAGCTTTCCAGAAAGGGGGTGAAATTATACAACAAAAAAAACATCGAAAAAAACCACTATCAGTATCGTTGTTGCACGTTTTAAAAAAATTGTCCCTCGTACCATCTTCAACACATAGGGGGCGGGGAGGGTGGAAGTCGTGTTTTGATTTGATGCAGACAAAATTTAGAATCATTCGTTAGTCACATTTCATTTGTTTTTTTTTAGTTGACGGCCAATCAGGGGACGAACAAACACACTGAACCAACGCTGTGTTGCGGGTTGCCGCTCAGCTTCATTGACGATACCAAGGGAACCCCACACGCCACACGCCTGTAGATGAAGAGGTGGTTTATGACAGTAGCCTTGTCAGCTGTTGCTCGCCTTATCTCCTCTTGTCACAGAAGTTTGTTGCTCGCTGTCTCGCGCTCAGCTCGTATTTCCCCTCCCCACGTTACGCCACAACGTCGCCATTTTATACCTTCTACTCTCGACCATTCACCGACCCCCCCCCCCCTCCCAAACACCTGATGGGAATAACATAAAAGATTTTCTCTTCACGGGGGAATCACGACTCTGTGTTGGGGGAGGGTGTAACATAAAACTGTGAAACAAATGCTTCAGCTATTTTTAAAGCTACACACGCCCGTTCCCTCTGTCCCAGCTTCTTCTTTAAACCCTGATAAAATACAACCCGGGGGGGGGGGATAATATTAAGAGGGCCCAATCAGGGGACGGAACGTTGTGTTTCACATCTGTCATGTTTTAAATACAATAATTCGTTTCCTGATCTACAGGTGTGATTCTATTAATCATTTAATAAGTAGGTGCGTGTATATATTGTAATATATTACCTCAGGTTCTGCAATTCTGAATTACGATTTAGTAATGTTAATAATTAAAATTAGTATAATTAATTGTCCTAATTTATATTAAAGACTAGCTGGGTGCCCGGCGTTGCCCGAGATGTCATTTATCTATAACCCCCGATATGACTCAAATTTCGGCTGCTTTTGCGCAATTTTTATGTAACGCTACTCGAACCCTAATCATTATAATTAACTCTGAAAAATATTTCTCCAACGCAAATATCTGCCGTGTTTGCATGTTCCAAAATTTGCACCCCGCTACCCCTGCATCTGAGGGGGGTAAATGCCAATTTGAATGTCGTAACTAAACACAGTGACTTCCATAACCTTTGATGTGACTCCAATCTCGGTTGTATTCGCGTTATTTTACTGTAAAGCATCTCCACCCCAAACCCGAAGGGTGTCCTTTTCACACGGCGTAGGGGATGAAAATTGTATTCAGATAACATTGGTAGAAACACTATCAATATCTTTGACCCCTAAAAATGTTTATCCGACTCAAATATCGGCTGCTTTAGTATGTTTAAATATTTTCACCCCCGCTTCTGGGGGTGGAAGACGCGTCTCACCCCGACAGTGTTTGTTTCCTGGTCGCAAAGACACACGTGTACGAAATTTGGTGAAAATTGCTCGACTGGTGTAGATTTGTATTTTATTTAAAAAACGTTTGTATGGGAAATAGAAAAGGGTTGTTTTTAGGGTTTTCCCGGAAATTATTCGATTTTTTCTCGCCTTTTAAACCTTCCCTAGACGTCCACGAACATTTCAAGACTAAGATAAGATAAATCCGTTCAGCCGTTCTCGAGGTTTAGTGAGACTAACGAACAGCAATTCATTTATATATATATATATATATATATATATATATATATATATATATTAACTACATATTGTATATTCCAATTTTTTATGTGTCAACCTACAAATTCTATATTTGGAACACAGAAACTGAAGCTCTTTCGGCAACTAAATTAAATAAACGCAATGAAGGAAAAAATATAAAATTGTTTAATTTGTGACGTATTGAAGGGTTTGAAAATTTCAGTGAGCCTTACGTTATCGATCGCGAACAAAACGACGCAGGGCCGCAGCGTGTTTAAAAAGGTATTGTCATTCTCATACTTGGTCACAATCATTCATTTAATTTTTAAATACTATTATTCTAGCTACAGAAAATTTACTATAATAAAATTTTAATATCAGAACTGCTCCATATTAGTTACAACAAATTTTCTTTAAATATTAAAATGGGACATTTCTCGTTTATACTGTATTTATTAAATAATCTTTGTTTAATTTATATCTTGTATTCATATCCTTTGTGATGCCTTGACCACATTATTTCAGTCTGGCTCGAGTATTGCCAAAGATCACAACAGTTGATCGAAACGTCTACTTTCTTTTATATTATATATTGATCAAAATGAATTTCTGTTTTTTTTAGCTGTTAATTTCTCCTGTTATTATCAGTCGAGTAAAATTAATATCATATTATAATTTACGATGAATATAAATGTATGGGTAAAAGGACACGAGAAAGCCTGCGAGAGGATTCTCTCGCAGATAACCTGCGAGGGATGTTCTCTCGCAGGCAGAACCTTGTAGGAGAGATACGAAGGGGCTACTTTTGGCGATGCCTTTTCCTCTCAATTTTTGAACTAAGGTTCCCACAAGCCGAGGCACCTCTGCCTGTTCTGAGAGGTGTATGTTCCGGGGTCACAGACCTTGGGGCATACGGTAAGAGTTGTCCGCTATTCCCATTGGAATAGTCTGTCAGCTGCCTCCTAAACTGGTCGAGGCACGGAGAAGGGAATGCTGCGTCCCCACAGAAAACTCCTCTCCCGTTATCGGAAGGGCGTGGGACAAGTACCCAATGCCCGACCTACCTGATGCAGGTTTTTCTAGGGCCCGGGGGCCCCTAGTTAACCCTTGGCTACCTTCGTCTACCCTTCCGCATCCCCCCCTTTCAAATCCCTTCCTATGCTATTAAAGGGGAGTTGCCCAACGTGGATTACCCTCATGTAGCCTGTTACCCTAAAAAAATGTATTTGTTAATCAGCTAGAAAGAGCTGTAAAATTACCAGTACTTATTTTTTTTTACTTGCGATGCTCTTTGCAATTTGACGTTAAACAACAACGAACCTTTAATTTTTTTTCCCTTCCTTAATAAATTATTTACTTGACTTTGGTTTAAGGAACAAGAATGTACGTAACGTGCGTCACAAACCAAACGCTACACACACACACACACACGTGTTTTCCTTGAACCCGGGTCGGATAAGATGCTAAGAGTGTTTACTCCGAAACCGAGCCTCTCGAGATTACTCTTAGAGAGTGCAGCGGGCCCAATAATATTATCTGTGTGCGTGATCTCTCTGGTTGGTCGCCGCGGGTGTGTATCTCTGGAGATAGATAGGAGGGTGGTGGGGGGGGAGGCTTTCAGACGTCGAGAGGGAGGAAACGCACGTGGAATTGAATTGCAAATCAAATTTCCGATTACACAAATGCTCTTTTGACGGCTTGCGGAATTTCATTTACGGTGGGTGAACCCCCCCATGAGATTCAGAATTCGGAAGGGGAACAGGAATAAAAAGCGTCACCATGACACACATTATAATACAGAGGGAGGAGAAGACAGTGAACCGTCAAAGACGTGGTGCTTAATAACAGTGTTGAAGACGACTGAAATGGAAATCAAAGCAACAGGACTGTTTGCACAAACGTAACGTTATATTGGGGGGAAAATATATTGTTTTTATCCAGTTTCCTGATAGATATTTGAGAACTTAATGATTGCATACGAATTACGGGTGACGGAAGTAATAATTTAGAATAATAATTTTTTAATGTAAAATTAAACAACGTTTCGTCGCTTATTTAGCTACGTCTTCAGGGTACAAGTTTAAAACTACAAAAAAAAAGAAGAATTACTATTATTAGAATAACATTTTTAAGAAACATTTGGCAGATAACGAACAATATAAATTTTGTAATAATAATAATAATTTATTAATGTAAAAGAAATAACGTTTCGACGCTTCTTTATCTAGCGACCTCCTCAGGTTCAAGTTTAAAACTACAATTACAATTATTAGAATAACATTTTTAAGAAACATATGGAAGGTTACACAAGGTCATTCTATGCTGATGAGGTCGCACAAATAAGCAACGAAACGTTGTTTTAATTTTCCATTAATAAATTATTTTTTCTGACTTGATGTTAATTTTTTTATTATTTTTTCTCAACAGTGAGAATATATATATATATATATATATATATATATATACCTCGTTTATTTAAATAAATCAACATCATCCGATTGTAAGTAGGAAAAAAAAATAATTTATTACTGTTAAATTAAACAACGTTTCGTCGCGTATTTGGCGAACTCTTCAGGTGCAAATTTAAAACTACAAAAAATAACAAAACGATTACAAATAATTAGAATAACATTTTTAACTGATAACGATCAATATTAAATTTAATAGACAGGTCGTTCGATGCAGATGAGGTCGCCAAATTAGCGACGAAACGTTGTTTTAATTTTACATTAATAAGTTATTTTTTTCTGACTTGCAATCGGCTGATATTTAATTATTTATCAGTTTTCCTCAGTAGACAGAATATATATATATATTTATATTTATATACCTCGTTTATTTAAATAAATCAACATCATCCGATTGTAAGTAGGGGAAAAAAAAATTATTACTGTAAAATTAAACAACGTTTCGTCACTTATTTGGCGAACTCTTCGGGTGCAAATTTAAAACTACATAAAACAACAAAACGATTACGAATAATTAGAATAACCTTTTTAAGAAACAGTTGTGCTGATAACGATCAATATTAATTTTGATACACAGGTCATTCTATGCTGATGAGTTCGCTCAAATAAGCGACGAAACGTTGTTTTAATTTTACATTAGTAAGTTATTTTTTTCTGACTTGCAATCGGCTGATATTTAATTATTTATTAGTTTTCCTCAGTAGACAGAATATATATATATATATATATATATATATATATATTTATATACGACGTTTATTTAAATAACGGTAAAATCTACGCACTGTAGTAGACGTGGCAGCTTCTGATTGGTTCTCGACGTCACACCCTGTACTCAGGAGCCTTGTCTATCTCCCAGTATTACAGCTCTAAAAAAAATGCGCTCCACTCCAAAAAAGGAAGAATTTATTGACTGTCAAATATTTTAGTTTTGGCCCTAGAAAGATTCACGTAGTTGACATACAATGCATAAGCTGTGACGTCATTTCCGTAAGAGGTTTAACTCCGACTAAAGGGACTAATAACGAGGCGGCAGCAGGAGGACGAGAAGAGAGACTGGCGGGAGAACGATTTTGTACGACAACAAACAAAAAAAAATAATTAAACTATTATTCTGTTTTACGCGAAATAAAAAGGGATAACAACTTGACCTCTCAACCTGCATGTGTGTTACCCCCCCCCCCCCCGAGGTTCCCTTGTGTGTGTGTGTGTGTGTGTGCGCGTTGTGCTGGGGGGTCAACAGGAAATGAAAATACGCGGCAGCGCGGAAAATGTGAAAAGTTTTAAAAATTACCAGTGAACCTCGGAAAAACACAATGGCGGCGGCGCAGGACGACTCGAGGACACTTGCATGGCAACACGGATGAATCACGGAGTCACGCACGCAAACGCAGGAGTAAAGGGGGGGAGGGCGGGGGGGCAGGGAATATGTAGTGGGAAAGAACGAGGTTAATTTGTACAGTGAATAAATCATCAATCAATCTCACTTCACCTCCCCCGCTCTGTGTGAAGGCTGGAAAGAAACGACCTCATACAAGGGAGCAGGGGGGGGGAAATTATAAATCAGGCACCAATCCAGACGTTTTAGAACCACGCGATCAGGGGATGATCCATTTCACTTCCCTATACTGTTAATTCCTACTAAATCCAACAGACTTCAAAATCATCACGTAAAGTTACGATAAAGTATTTAATAAAGGCGGGTGGGGTGGGGGGAGAGGAGGGGAGTGAAACAACCGTGTAGTGTAGTATATTGGTATAGGTGACACTGAGTCAGAATTTTATGTTTTATTAACCTATAATTAAAGGCGTATATAAATATATATATTCCGACTATTGAGAAAAATAAATAAAGGACGAATAATTTATTTATTTATTTAGCGGGGGGAGGTCAAACGAGACGCAGCAAAGGACTGATGATTAATTTACTGTATCAATTACATTTTAAAAAACAAATAAAATTAACAGAAAAATAAATTAAACAACGTTTCGACGCCTATTTGGCGACCTCATCAGCATAGAATAATGGACCCGTCTATCAAAAATTTATCTTGTTTGTTATCTGCCAATTGTTTCTTAAAAATACTATTCTAATAATTGTAATTGTTTATTTTTGAAGGGTTTTATAATTGCAACTGAAGAGGTCGCTAAATAAGCGACGAAACGGTTTATTATTTATTTTTACAGTACTATAATTTTTTTTTCTCACATAAAAATTGGTTGATATTTATTTATTTAAGTAAGCGACGTTTCGTACCCTTTCAGGATATCTTCAGGTTGATTTATATATAAATCACGCGAATGGTGTATATTGGGCGTTTCATCTGGCAGAAGATGTAAGTCGCCAATGACCAACAGGTTAATTCGACTAAAAATGTTAATTTTTTTTAAAAAAAAATGTTGTAATGTGAGACTGTATACTGGAATACAAAGGAAGGTGAGAATTATTTTGTTTCTAAATGGTTCTGAAGGGTAATTTGAAAATAGTTCCATGGAGGAGCCTTCGGTATAGTAGAAAAAGTGATAATTGAAAGAGGGGAAAAAAAACACAGTAACACTAAGATGAGGGCTGTAGAAAATATCTGTAAATACTCCTAAATTAGGTCTTTGGAATGGAGTTCTGTATATATATAGTAACTACCCTATTATATATATATATATATAAATTAACTATGTTACACATGAAGCACATGAAAAAAAAAGGGCAGCATGTCGTCAACAACAAAATGGCCGCCGGAGACAATAGCAAAGCAGTTTTGAACGAGAATATAAATAAGGGAATGCACCAACAAAATATAGACAAAAATAATTCTGAGATGCTGCGGCCAATTGGTGTTGAATAACCATTGAATTTTATTCCTCTCTGATCATTTTTTTTTCTAAATACCATATTAAACTTAATAACGTAACAAAGATAGTGATTAAAGCAAAGACATCATGGCACACACACACACTCGTAGAGACAGAGATAATTATTTTAGCATCGCCACCGCGGTGTCAGTCAGTGACGCTGATAGAAAGTTGTTTTTCCCAAGCAAGCAGTTTTGTAATTGCGGCGCTTTTGAAGAGGGTGGAGGAGGGGGCGGGGGCGGGGGCGGGGCTGGTGTTTGCGGACGTGCAGGAATCACCGGCTTGTCAATATTGGCCGACAATGGATCACATCTGGCTCAACCCCCGCACGCCACCGCATTCCATGGGTGACAACCTCCTACGACGACTACATCATAACTACCTCCCCCGCCTCCCCCACCACTGTAGCGATTCAACCACCTGCTGAGAGGCTAGAATTAACTCTAATAAATAACTAGAGCATTTGCCACGTGTACTTATTTATATAAATCCCCTATAAGTATGAAATTCCATATTAATCTTTAGTCAAGAAGTGATTTAACCTAAATCTTTCTGTTCCTAGTTCCTCACACACTTTCGACCGCGATGGCGCATTAATTACTACAGCTGTTAAATACACTGAATTTTATTCCATCAGTCCCGACAAACATTTCTTCTTAAATATACTCCTTGACTGTTGCAGGATATAATTGTCCCCTCAGTCATCAGACATTACCAAAGATTAAATTCTAGAACGTAAACAAATAGTCGCCATATTGGAGTCACTAAACATGGCAACAAAAATTAACTTAAATTTCCCCGCAAGAATCGTAAAGTATTTCGTAGTGTTTATCATCATTCGATGGAGTTTTGCTTGAAAAAAATTATACTTTTTATTCAATGAAAATATTTCTGCTTTATTTCATTCCTAATAAAGGAGTTATTTCCTTTGTTCGTTGCGTAGTAACGTCTCTCTCTCTCGCGTGACGTCATTGTCCCTTGGCGCGCAGTAATTTAATATTTAATGACCACGGTTTTTAATTATAATTCTTTCCGCCTTTATGCCAGGGGTTCCTCACCCGCACAGTAGCGTTTCTCATGTTTTTAAGAACTGTACCAAGTTTCCTTGCAATCAATTTGTATAGAAACTAACGCAAATACATACATACATACCTACAATTTTTTTAGGGTAACAGGCTGCATGAGGGTAATCCACGTCGGGCAACTCCCCTTTAATAGCATAGGAAGGGATTTGAAAGGGGGATGTGGAAGGGTAGAGGAAGGTAGGGCCCCCGGGCTATATTTTAAGGATCCTACCCTGGGGCATTCGCCTAAAAGTAATGCAGGGAAAACCCTAGAAAAACCTGCATCAGGTAGGTCGGGCATTGGGTACTTGTCCCACGCCCTTTCCGATAGCGGGAGAGGAGTTTGCTGTGGGGACGCAGCATTCCCTTCTCCGTGCCTCGACCAGTTTCGGAGGAAGCTGGTCGACTATTCCAATGGGAACAGAGAATAACTCTTACCGTATGCCCAAGGTCTGTGACCCCGGAACATGCACCTCTCAAAACAGGCCGAGGTGCCTTGGCATATGGGAACCTTAGTTCAAAAAAAAACCCAGAGAGATGTGAAGGCATCCCCAAAGGTAGCCTCCGCCAGAGCTCTCTGGGAAGAGTGCATACATACAAATATACATCCTATTATATATATATATATATATATATATATATATATATATAGACTAAATTTAATAAATAACTAGCATTTGATCGAAGAGAAATAAAAAAACCCGCTTTCTTTCATTATTTTAGTTACGTCACCCTCATGTCTACCTTGTGTAACACACGTTGTTTGAACAGACACACACACACACACACACACACAAGGTGGGGGGGGGGGGCTCACATCGTAGACGGGGGAATATCAGAAGATGGGTTTTTGCATCCACTTAAGACAAGGTGGAAAGTGAACTAAAATGATCCTAGGAATTGTTTGTAAACAGCCACCCCAAAGTATGTAAATAAAAATTTAAATTTAAATTATATCATATAATTTATATTATAGAACATTAGTGTGAGGGAAACAATGGTAAAAATTAATTACGTAGTTGCGAGACAGGCTAAATCTATATAATAAAAGGGAGTATATTTGTATGTATGTATGTTTGTATTTACGTTGTTCTTTATACAAATTTTATCGCGTGGACAGAATGCAACAAAAATTGGTATACGTATTCTGCCAAAATCGAGAACCGGTACTGTGTGGGGGTGAGAAACCCCTAGAATAAACGTGGAAATAATTATCATTGAAATAAGTTACGAATTAGTGTTAAATTACTGCGCGAGACGATGACGTCATAAGTTTTCAAGACATTGACGCATCCTAAAAATATATAGTTGTGTATTTCGTAAGTGAAATGAAGCAGAAATATTTTTATTTAATATAAAGTATACATGTGGAAAGAATTATAATTAAAAACCGTGATCATTAAATATTAAATTACTGCGCGCCAAGAGACAATGACGTCACGCGAGAGAGAGACGTTACTACGCAACGAACAAAGGAAATACCTCCTTTATCAGGAATGAAATAAAGCAGAAATATGTTCTTTAAATGAAAAGTATAATTGTATACAGCAATACTCCATCGAATGGTAATAAAGAAGAATACGAATTACTTTACCATCCTTGCGCATAATGTAAGTTAATTTTCGCGCTGTATTAGTTGTGAGTCTAGCTAACAATTTCATCAATGTAATATTTCGTAATGTATGAAGACTGAGTGACGATTACAACCTCAATTATATACTCAAGGAATATATTTAAGTATTCAATTAAATACTTTTTCGAGTTTGTATAAATAAGTACACGAGCAACGCCGGGCACCCCCCAGCTAGTATGATATAAAAACAACTACGATAATTAATTACGCTTTTTAATTTGTTTATCCAAACCAGCTCGAGTGAGCTTTATGACGACACAGCAGCGGTGAATAATTGAAGAGTGTTGTTTGGAAAGTACTGGAATTTTCACGGTAAAAATCCATCGTGTGTTGAGCGATTCTACTGTCGTCGAGTTCAGGGTCCCCCAAACTCTTTAAGTAGCCATGAATAAGTAAACACTGTTCCGAAGAGAACTCATAAAAAGCTACACAACTAAGCTGCAACACCGGAATTAACTGGGAGCCGTAAATCCGAGCAGGGTCGTTTACTGCTTTCATGGGAGGAGGAGGGGAGGATTATAGAGGCTGCAGCAGCAGTACCACTACTCAAAAGGAGAAGGAAACTGCGGACCAAAGACTGCAACTATTAAAAAGTCGAAAATGAAAGGAAATCGATACTAGTCGACTTCTCCGAGGAATATGAGAGACAAATTACAAAATACGTCACGGCTTGGATGAGAAATACGAACATGACGGTTAATCCTTGAAATTAGTTGCTGGAATAATAAATTGAATTAATAAAAACAATTTAAGAAGTTATACAGACACTTTTTATTTTATTATATTATGACGACGTTTCGATACCTTTTGTATCCTCTTCGGGGTGTAAATACCACGTATGTAGGTCAATACCTCAAGAAGATAAAAAAAAAGGTATCGAAACGTCGTCATAATATAATAAAATAAAAAGTGTCTGTATAACTTCATAAATTGTTTTTAATTTGATTTGATTCGATTTATTTTATTCCATTAGTCCTCGAGAGAGAAACTTTATCAGTCTCATTGTTCTTCGACAGCAAACTCCGGCCGTTTTGGAACGTTTTAAAAATTTCCTCGTCCATCTTCAACAGCTACGGGGGGGGGGGGAGGGGGGTTGGAAGCCGTGTCTTGATTTGATACGGACACGTTTTCATTTTTTATATTATGACGACGTTTCGATACCTTTTTGAATTTTCTTCAGGGTGTAAATACCACGTCTGTAGGTCAATACCTGAAAAATATACAAAAAAAAGGTATCGAAACGTCGTCATAATACAAAAAAATACCACCTCTGTAGGTCAACACCTGAAGAAGATACAAAAAAAGGTATCGAGACGTCGTCATAATACAAAAAAATACCACCTCTGTAGGTCAATACCTGAAGAAGATACAAAAAAAGGGTATCGAAACGTCGTCATAATACAAAAAAATACCACCTCCGTAGGTCAATACCTGAAGAAAACAAAAAATTGTAACGAGACGTCATCATAATACAAAAAATACCACCTCTGCAGGTCAATACCTGAAGAAAACACAAAAAAAGATATCGAAACGTCGTCATAATACAAAAAAATTCCACCTCTGTAGGTCAATACCTGAAGAAGATACAAAAAAAGGTATCGAAACGTCGACATAATACAAGAAATACCACCTCTGTAGGTCAATACCTGAAGAAGATACAAAAAAGGTATCGAAACGTCATAAGATAAAAAAAATAAAAAGTGTCTGTATACGGTTATAAATTGTTTTTAATGTGATTTGATTTATTTTACTCCATTATAAATAATTACAAGTTAACATAAAAAATACTAAAAAATCGGGAACACAAATTTCCTCTGTCCAACATAATTAAAATAATATGATTAATAACAAAAATTAAGTATACTAAGGGGGTATAATAAAAGATTAAATATGTACTAGTAAATAATTAGTCATATTATCATAAAATATTGATTGTAACGTCGTCAAGGGTGTTTCTCATTCTTTACAAGGGGATGAAAATTTCTAACAGTAAAATCGTCGTTCAGATACCAACATGGCCGATTTTCTAGAACAGACTGACAGGACCTTAATGCGTATTATTTTTATTCCTGTTCGATACGTTAGATTTTTTTGTGTGTGACCCCCTTTTTATTTAATGGAAACCATGCAAATAACATTTCGAGATGAGACCGAAGAAGAAACAACAGATGTAAGATTGTGAAAGTAAAATATATAAAAAAAATGGTACGATGATTTATAGATAATAATAATAGTAGTAGTAATGGAGCATTGATTTTATTTGAAATCACGGTACTTGTAACGAATAATACAACAGTGACATCTATCTATATAATAAAAAAGGGAGTATATTTGTATGTATGTATGTTTGTATTTACGTTGTTCTTTATACAAATTTTATCGCGTGGACAGAATGCAACAAAAATTGGTATACGTATTCTGCCAAAATCGAGAACCGGTACTGTGGGGGTGAGAAACCCCTAGCATAAACGTGGAAATAATTATAGTTGAAATAAGTTACGAATTAGTGTTAAATTACTGCGCGAGACGATGACGTCATAAGTTTTCAAGACATTGACGCATCCTAAAAATATATAGTTCTGTATTTCGTAAGTGAAATAAAGCAGAAATATTTTTATTTAATATAAAGTATACATGTGGAAAGAATTATAATTAAAAATCGTGATAATTAAATATTAAATTACTGCGCGCCAAGAGACAATGACGTCACGCGAGAGAGAGACGTTACTACGCAACGAACAAAGGAAATACCTCCTTTATTAGGAATGAAATAAAGCAGAAATATTTTATACAGCAATATTCCATCGAATGGTAATAAAGAAGAATACGAATTACTTTACCATCCTTGCGCTGTATTAGTTGTGAGTCCAGCTAACAATTTCATCAATGTAATATTTCGTAATGTATGAAGACTGAGTGACGATTATATCCTCAATTATATACTCAAGGAATATATTTAAGTAATCAATTAAATACTTTTTCGAGTTTATATAAATAAGTACACGAGCAACGCCGGGCACCCCCCAGCTAGTAAGAAATAAAGCACACATCACTCCGAAGAGTTGTCGACTTAATGTGTCACTGGTTCTCCTTGCCGCTGAACATGGAGCAGAGGAGGAGACGAAGGAAAGGAGGAGGCAGTAAGTTACGAGCTAACAAGACGGCCATGTTAATTTACGACGAGACGTTGCAGTTGTTTGCAGTTGTGAGAGATGTGATGAGATGTTTGTGATTTTCTGGAGTAAACGGTCAGTCATTTGCGAGCAGTTGTAGTTTGTTACGAACTTATATTATTATTAGCCGGCGGACGTTTACGCCCTCTCTTGATTGGAAGGAGACTGACTATAGAGTGACTGTCACGGATAACAAACACGAGGATCCCTAAGAGTGGTCAATACGAAACATACATTTGACATTGACAAAATTCTACGATTATTAGTCGTTGCGCCCGGCCCAGGACAATGCCAGACTTTTTCGAATACGAAAGAAAAGGTAATATAAATATCACACAACAACGTTTCTGGGACCCTTGTTTCCCTTTCCTCAGGTTCTAAGAAGAGCCTGGAGCGATACAATCTGCACTGGTCAGTTGACAACGCTCAAACGCTTTTGAATAGTGCAGTTGTGTCGCTCTTGGGACAATATAAATACCACACAACAACGATTCTTGGATCATTGTGTCCTTTCCTCAGGTTGCTAAGAAGAGCCTGGAGCGATACAAACTGCACTGGTCAGTTGACAACGCTCAAATGCTTTTGAATAGTGCAGTTGTGTCGCTCTAGGGACAATATAAATACCACACAACAACCTTTTTGGGACCCTTGTTCCCTTTCCGTCAGGTTCTAAGAAGAGCCTGGAGCGACACAACTGCACTGGTCAGTTGACAACGCTCAAACGCTTTTGAATAGTGCAGTTGTGTCGCTCTTGGGACAATATAAATACCACACAACAACGATTCTTGGATCATTGTGACCTTTCCTCAGGTTGCTAAGAAGAGCCTAGAGCGACACAACTACACTCGTCGGTTGACGACACTCTAACGCTTTTGAATAGTGCAGTTGTGTCGCTCTAGGGACAACATAAATACCACACAACCACCTTTCTGGGACCCTTGTTCCCTTTCCGTCAGGTTCTAAGAAGAAGAGCTTAGAGCGACACAACTGCACTACTGATCAGTTAAACAAAAACTCAGAAGCGATGAAACCGCAACGACAATGGGAGAGCCGAAGAGTAAGGGATCGTAGCAATTATTGAGTTTCACAGTGTGTCCGACTGTACATTAATAGCTGTGATGTTTGATTTAATGTGAAGCATCTCTGATCTTAGCATTTTGCCCAGTCAAAAAATGTATGTTTCGAATTGATGGTCTGTGTTCGAGACCAACAGATTGTCTCACACGTTCCTTGACACGTTTATTAAGGGAACGTTTCGTTCGCCCCATGTAACAGGAATTACAATTACAGCAAGAGATTTTGTAAACAACAAGTGGGTCCTTGTGGTTTCTAATCAAGTAGTAAAGGGTATTAGTGGATCTGTAAACGGTAGATATTTGGACTAATGTAGAAATTGGTCTAAATTGGCTAACTTTCTTTTTTATCAATCTCAACAATTGCTAAGGTACCCTTATTGTTACGCTAGGGGCCCATTGTCGTTACGTTTTCGTCACCTTTGAGTTTTGTCAATTGACCGAGTGCAGTTGTGTCGCTCTAGGCTCTTCTTAGCTCCTGAAGGTAAGAGACAAGGATCCCAGAAACGTCGTTGTGTGGTATTTATATTACCATTTTTTATTGTCTGTATTGGCTGTCTTTATGATACATTTATTTTCAATCAGACCCTGTTTCCATTGGAACAGTCGGCCAGCTGCCCCTTTTCTAAACTGGTCGCGGCACTGGTAAGGGAATATTTTGAGTGTTGTCAACTTGACGAGTGCAGTTGTGTCGCTCTAGGCTCACTTCTTAGCACCTGACGAAAGGCTCGAAGATCCCAGAAACGTTGTTGTTTATATCTACACACACCCCTTTTTTTTTGTCTATATTGGGGCTGTCTTTCTTATTCATTATTTTCAATCAGACGAAAATTTTTTTTTTTTTCATTTTAAATTCTGATTATATTTAATACTGGTCTGATGAAAGTTTAGTGTTTTTTAAGGTAAATTTTCCCCACGAGTGACGCGCTACCCCTGGAGCCCTTAAGGTCTACTTTTCAAGCCTTAAGCGGCGTCAGGTTGGAATAGCAAAGGCTGTCTTTCTTATTCATTCTTTTCAATCATTTGTTCTAAAGATGCTTCAACTTAATTTAAACAACTGTTTTTTTTTAAAAGAATGACAGTGTCGAATGATTTCTGAAATTTTTAAAAATAAATCGGAGACTGTATAAAAGGTTTGTTTATTATTATTATTATTATTATTATTCTTAATTACTGTATTTCAACTTTTACTGAAAAATATTAATATAATGAAGTACAGTAGGCATCAGTCGTACAAAATACTCACTTTTAACGTTAAAGAATAATTTCTATTTTTATTTCTATAAAAATTTTTCAATTACAAAGCAAACGTTCATCCGTCTATCTTTATTTTATTTTATTATTAGGAAACGTTCCGTGTGCAGATCAACAACGTTCATAGCTGCGCCTCGCTGTAAACCATTAGATAAATTATTCATTATCTTTGACTTTATACATGTGTTTTTTAGTAAATGTCAGTTCAGAATTATTGCGAAATTTTAAAAAAAATAATATATTAATTAACTTATTGTGCCTCCTGAAAATAACGTATATGAAAACTCACCCGCTTTGTTTCTCTCTATTTTCCTCTGTTTCTATCGCAACGTTTGCGCAGTAATTAATTATCACGATCCTGGGGTGAAATTTTAAAATGCCACGGTAATGAAGTCAGTTTAAAGTATTTGAATATCAAATTTAACGACTGTATTCGGATAGTGTATTTTATTTGGAGGGGGGGGAGTGGGGGGGGGGTGGTGGTGGTGGTGATTGCTTTTCCATTAAAATAAGTCGCTACCACATGATGTTGATCCTCCGGTGAGGCTCTACCACGACACTGACTGTTGCATTTAATTACTCAGCGCAGTGAAGGCACATTTAGTTACGTAACATAATATTAAAATAAAATTAAAAATAACGTCGGAGTTATGTTTTACAATTACTAACGGAGGGTGTGAAAGTTCATTATAGAGAAGGAGGCGACATTAACGTTATAATTTATCGCGAGACGGAGCAAAATCCGAAGCTGTGAAATTCCGAGTAGTGGGGGGATGGGAGGGAGGAAGGGGGGGGGGGTGTTTGTACTCCAGAGGAAAGCGGTTGTGAGGGCGGGTACAGATGTAATTTCTACGTCACTGGCAAAAGTCGTTAGAGGCAGCTCGATCTCCCCCCCCCCGTCCCTCTCTCAACCCCCACGCAGTCAGTCTGGGGCGTGACGTGGGTTCTAAATATAGCCCCCGGGGGGGTGGTGGCAATGACACACATGAAAGCAAGTAAACCCAATAACAACACACACACACACACCCCGCATGTCCATCAGTAAAAATTAATATTTCACCTATATATATCCTTCCAAATCCCCCCCCCCCAGATTTCTCTCACCCCGCTTTTACGCCATGTCCTTTTTTATTTGGTCAAATCTCTGACTAGCGCCGTGGTAATTCCATCAAACTATAAAATTAATAAAGAGGTGACTGAAAAATAATATAAACTTTGACTTTTGAACGTATTTACAATTTTATTTTTATTCTCCACGGCAAAAACGTGGATTTATTAATTTTTAAACTCGCCCCATTAGTACTAACCCCGACCCCCTATAAAATACAGATCAGGGAAGATAAAAAATTATATAAATGAAGTAATAAGTCAGAAAAATATATTTAAATGAAAATTTACTTTTCATTTTCATATTTTATATCCAAGAGGGTGCGTTTTAAAAATTCAACGTAACGATATATATATATATATATATATTGTAATAATCACAATTGAATTATATTTTGTGCCTCAACGTAGGGGGTTTAATTTAATTTAATATTGTGATTATTAAATTTTGGCGCCCAACGTGGGGCGCCAAAATGTAATAATCAAGTTTAATTAATTAAAATGTAATAAATTAACTTGATATTATATTTTAAATAATGACTTTTCATTTAAAATCCTATCATGCAACTATTAATTATGTTCATTTAAAATCTAATGTGTTTATTACATTTTGTGCCTCACAGTAGGATTGACTTTAAATAATTAAACTTGATTATTACAATATATATTCAAATTTAACCTTATTTCATTGTTTACATCATAGCTGGAGAGTTCATGCTGACATACAGTACAATAAAATTGCAACATAAAGGTAGAAAAAAATTATTTAATAATTATGTTGTTGATATTTATAAATCATGGAGAAATTTCTTATTTTCATTACAGTATATATATATATATATATATATATATATATGTATATATATATTTATTTATTTTCAGTTGCATCAAGAGCTCAGGTTATCAGCGACTCATTATGGGGAACTCATCTTGCTTTGTCGGGGTTACTGCTTTGACGAGAGTGACGTGTGGCAGTCACGCTGACCCCTGCACCACAGAAGGTTGGCTAGTATTTCTTTTTAAAATAAAAATATTAACACATTACATTTTCGTCTCTGAAATTGGCATTTTACTCGGTTTTAATAATTTAATTGCCATTAATTAGCAATATAATTATTATAATAGATATTCTACATCACGGCATCAACATGTAGATAATTTAGCGTTTGATTTTAAAGTTCTCCTATTTTTTTTATTATTATTTCCATGAAGAGGTCCTAATTGTACGACGAAACGTCGATTATGTTATAAAAATGGAAGAAAATGTAAAAATAAATTTTTCCAGACCTATATTTTTCTGTCTTTCACAATTTATATTGTCCTTTAAGATTGTCAGATAATTTTGAGTTGAGTGATAAGGTTGTCAGATTAGGAACACTACACGATCTGATGATCCTAAATAAAAAAAATGTTACAATTAATTTTGCAACAACGTCTGAACCTGCCCAGTTTCAGACAGCGTAAGCTCACATCATCGTGGAAGTAAAATAGGTAATAATAATGCAGCTCCGACTTAAAAACCAATCTGTTGTTACTGTTCGCTGTTACAGAGGAACCAACGGCGTCGTAGAGCGATCTTTACGGCATCCTTAAACGGCAAATGAGAGGTAGTTAAAAGCGAGTCACCAGGCCTCAGGGAAGACTTGAAGCAAGCAAAACACAACAGGTTCAGCCCGGATTCTGCAGCAACAGGTAGCAGAAACTCCCGCAGGCATCTCCAGGGACGCAAAGCGACTTTACAGAGGGGTTAGGCGGGGGGGGGGGGAGATTACGGCGACAGGATGACATTAGGAATTTCCGCGTCGCAGGGAAATCGTTTCATGTAAAAGGGGGGCGGAAAAAACCTAGTTGCGTCATCACGACCAACAACCGAGACACAGTTCGCTTATTACGACCTCCTGAACTTGCTTCGGTAATACTTTAAGACTTGTACTGAGGTGGCGACAGATAACTCATATTCTTA
Source organism: Zhengitettix transpicula (assembly GCA_037074705.1). Classification (NCBI taxonomy): domain Eukaryota; kingdom Metazoa; phylum Arthropoda; class Insecta; order Orthoptera; family Tetrigidae; genus Zhengitettix; species Zhengitettix transpicula. The sequence continues at coordinate 65,331,778 of CM073596.1, forward strand.
TAAATTAGAGAAACGGTACTGTGGGGGTGAGAAACCCCTAGCGCAAATGTGGAAAGAAATATAATTTTTTTAAAAAAACGTTATAATTTTGTGTTAAATCACCGCGCGCCACGAGACCGTGACGTCACGCGAGAAAGAGAGACAAAGACGTTACTACACGACGAACGAAGGAAATAGTTCCTTTTTCCGTCAAGAACTAAAGAAGAAATAATAAAAAGTATAATTTTAACCAAGTCATACTCCATCGAATGATAATAAGAAACAATACGAAATACTTTACGATTCTTGCTGAAAATGTAAGTTAATTATTCTTCGCCATGTTTAGTGACTCCAATATGGCGGCTACTTGTTTACTTTGTGAATCTAGCTAAGAATTTCATCAACTTAATCTTTCGTAATGTCTGAAGACTGAGGGGGACAATTATATCCTGCAACACTCGAGGAGTATATTTAAGAAGAAATTCGGAGGGATGTTTGTCGGGACTGATGCAATAAAATTCAATGTAGGGCTGTTTAATTAATGCACTATCGCGGTTGAAAGTGTGTAAGGAATTAGGAACAGTTAGATTCAGGTTAAATCACTTCTTGACTAAAGATTAATACAGAATTAAATACTTTTTCGGGTTTATATAAATAAGTACACGTGGCAACGCCGGACACACAGATGGGCATCTTTGATGAAAATTGTGTTTATATATATATATATATATATATATATATATATATATATATAGTCATTTATTTATACGACCAATAAACAGGATCAGACCCGTATAACACGTAAAAGGTGCCTTTTTATGTTCGAAAACAAATATTATTGTTTTACCCCCTCCCCCCTTTTTGTCTATGATTCGATGCTGGCTCTTCGACGGCCATTTTGAAAAAAATAACAAATTAGGAATCGTGTTGAGCAAATGGAAAGGGAAGACCCCATTTACGGGCGCCTCTTAAAGTAATTATATTTCCATCATGGCTCTCTTCTCTTTTTTTTTTAATTTTAAAAAAAGGGTTGAGGGAGGTTAAGTTGACCCACTCTTTTCGCCACTCCCCCCCCCCCACCCCTCCCAATTCCGCTCTAAACTTGTCTTTGTCGTTTGACCTTGCAACGGTAACTCAATTACCTTAGTTATCAGCATCCATTCTGGTTCACTTCTTTTACGAGAAAGATAGGAGGGAAAATACCTCGGTCGGTGTAAAGAGAGATGACGCGTTTCATCATTGTAGTAGGGAGTTCATTTAGGAGAGGACTAATTAGCATCAACATTTAATTTTTTTTGAATGGCGGACTAAAGAATAAATTTTTCTCCATGATTCTTGGTCATCTGTTGACGAATACCGACGCATGTGAGGATACATTACGGAACCGTTGAGTTACCTGTCGCCAAATCAGTACAAGACTTGAAGCCGATGAAACAGGAGAGGAAAACGCAGATCAGTTGTGGATGATTGGTTCGTCGAATAGTTAAAAGAGGACACGTGTGTGTATGTTTCAACAGCTGTTCAAACTGATTCGTCGTTGAACTGGAAAAAAAAAGGAAACTTTGTTCACAGTTAAAAAAAAAAACCCCTCCGCGCAGAGCATCGAGGGAAGGTTTCGCATAACAGCAGTCGTCGGTTGTCGAAGTGTGAGCGAAGGTTGTTGCTTTTTAATGGTGAAGGCGTTGTTCTTTTGCGACGCTCGTTAGACGCCAGGTGTGCGACGCCTTTGTTAAAACGAGATGATGGGGGAGGGGGGAGGGAAAACCCACCATCTTACCCCCCCCTGGGGGTGATTCCTTAAATCCCCTCGCGTAATTACCAACGTCGTCACCTTACACTTTCGTCCTACATTATTATTTCATGTCGCAATTAAAAGCTACACAGGGAGAGAAAGAGAGGACAAGAGCGTGTCTGCGACGCTTGCAACCAGAGTTCCGGAAAGTAGTTGCCGGTGGTGAGCTTTTGAGAAGAGAAGAAAAGAGGAAAATTATAGCGTAGAGGAACAGCGGAAAGGTCATACGAAGTAACTCTGTTTGAACCACAACGACAGGGGGGGAAAGCCTTTCCTTTCACAATAATTGATGTATTCTTTCGTTGAGTGTGAATGTTACGTTTTCTTCAGCGTCTAACACCAATACCAAGGACTCCAATCACTAATACGTTCCACAATACGAGACTAATGACATGTACTAACACACAGAATGATTGCGTCCTACCATTAATCTAAAATTGTTGACTCCATTGAACAATGAGACGAACAAGTCTTTCCGTACACTTAACATGTGAGCGACCTTGGGGGGCATTGAATGACCTGGTTCTCTGGGATTAAGGTAACATTACTTTGTACTCACAGAGAGAAGGAAGACCTTTCTCCTTGGCTGATGCCTCCCCAAACTCTATTTTATTGCCTTAATATCGTCATGTGTTAAATGTTCTTCTCACACTGCATTTAACTATCTTATTACCTAATTTCCATCTTCTAACACCCATCTTTCGTTCTCGTGGTCTCTCTTTGCTCTCTTCCGCGACCTTGATTTCCTTTGCAGATCTTTTTGACAGCCCTGTCTTCCGACATTCGCTCTACATGGGCCCCAACCACCTCAGTCTGTTCCTCCTTTATTTCTAACAATACAACGTCTGCATACACCACCAAACTGTTCCATCCAGTTCCCTACTTCTTCGTATTCTCCATTTCCCTGCTTCGTTTACCGCTCCAAAAAAAAAAATCCTTCTTAATATATTCCTTCCCCCCCATCTTCCTCAAACACTCTTCTTCTGCCGAGGTCATTGTCCATGTTTTCCCGTCTTATCATTCCTCTATAAACAGTCCGTGAGTTGAGAGTCTTAATTAGGGTCCAGTAAGCTCTATTTTCCTGCTGCAATCCTTGCTTTTATTTCTTAATTTACAATTACATTATATATGCTGTTAAATTACATGTATCAACAACAGGAATTTTACATTGATCGTTCTGGAAAATGAAGTTGAATGGGTCTTTTACAAAAAAAAAAATACGGTTTTAAAATTTTAAAAAAATCATTCCCTAATATGATATTTTTTTTGGGACAATTCACATAATAACAAATATCAGTACAATTGATAAATTGGTAAATTATTTCGATTAAAATTTTTTTAGAAGTGTTTTAGGACTACGTAATTGAATTATAAACCAATTACAATCTTTCGCTGTTAAGTTTTTTAATTTCTTGCGTCTTATTTCCCTTAAATCTATGGTTTCCTCCACTTCAATGGTCACCATACTCAAAGGAAATTGAAATTAAAATAAAATTCCGCTCGTTTCCAGGAATAAATATTTTTTTTTTAATAAATAAATTAATTGCGGTTGAAATCCCCACCCCCTCGGTGTTCGAAATAAAATTAATGTATTAATGATTTTCTCTTTTAAAAAAGAACCGGAGATATATTATTTTTTCACTTGCATGGTTTGTAATATTGAAATGAAATAAAACCAGCGTGTAAATTCCATCCCCCTCGACTTTTGTACGTTGGGGTGACCATAAAGCGTGTGCGTTATCCCACTCGATACGATAAACCACTGTGCATAATTGAATTCCCCCCCCCCCCGCGACCCTCCTTCCCCGTGGTTGGTGAACCTAACAAAGAATTGTTAATATTACTGGTAATCGCATTAGTTAATTTCATCCAATTAACAAGCTTAGCTGGATCAATTTGCTCAGAGTTGGAAACCCTCAGTGGGTGGCGCCCGAAACTGTTTTACCTATTTTTGAAAAAAAAACGCAGTGTAAATGATGAAACGAAACACAAAAAAATTAACGAAACAGACCTCAGTTAAAATATTTGGACATAATTTGTGCGAAAATCGTAACCATGAAAAAATGTCAAACATGTTCGGCGAGGCAGTTATAATAAAAGTAGATCTGGTTTCTCGCATTTTGGATGAAAAATAATAGAGAAAGTAATGAAAATAAGGGAAAGCTCGAGAGAAGCTGGAAGGAGCATTATCCCTAAATACAAAACTGGGAGTAATTAATGTCGGGGTGAGACAAAAAAAGGAAGCTGGAATGAATAAATAAAAACTAAGGAAAAAGATAATAAAAAATAATAACATAAAATACAAGCAAAAAAATAAGAAAATGTTAATACAAAATTATAACTGAAATTGTAGACAGACAGATACATTAAGAAAAAAAGAGAAACAGTAAGGATCAAATTACGAAAATTAAAAAAAAGTAAAAGAAAGACTTGAACCTGGGAAGCAAAGGCCGATTAAGTAAATAAATAGTATGAAGAAAAATAACAAGAAATAATTAAAGAAAAACAGAATTGCTAAAGGATGAAATTTGACTGTACTAGTCTTGCCGTCTTATTCATTCAAAAATAAACAAAAAATAATTTCAAACAATTCAGAGAAGAATCATACTTATTCAGGTTGCTGAATAATCCTGGGACTGACAATAAAAAGGTTTATTACATTTCCATAACGCATACAAAACTGAAATAAAAAGAATAATGAAAAAAATAAAATAATAATGTTGAATAAATCACCAAAACAAAAGGTGATAGGGAAATGTCAAATCGAGTAAGAAACACTAAGGTTGAAGTAACACGAAATGAAGACAAGAATACATAAATAAAAATAAAGATTTGAAGATGGAAAATATAGTTCTTTGGGGACATGAACGAATCAAAAGTGACAGAAACGTGAAAGAACAAAATATCGTCGTAAAAAAAAGGAAACAAACTGAAGGCGAGACGGAGGTTGATAAAGAAGAATCACAGGAAAATGATGATAAAAAATAGTAGGAATAAACAACCATAAGAACAAATATGTACAAAGAAGGAAATAAAGAACCAGGATCTGAATAATACGTAAAAACGCAAAATACAAATGTCTACATAAAACATGAAAGAATAAAACAGAAAACCGGTAGGATGGAAAGGATTCAAATAGTAAGGCGACGTAGATAACAAAACAGATGGAGGAAAGGCCTGAGTATTATAGATTAAAGGGGATGAGGGAGAGAATACAAACTTTAGACCAATTACAAGAGAAAATATGGACAGTAGACTGGCGATAAAGGAGAACATGCATTATTATTTCTCGCTTTATATTACATCATGGAAGCCGACACACTTAAATTCTCCTTATTAATAATTCTGAATATTCTTCCTTCACTTACATCTATATTTTGCTTCTACTCTCTTCCAATTATCACAAAATGCAACCCCCCCCCCAAAAAAAATAATTATTACAACAGTAAATCTACTGTTCTATGTTCTATGTGGTAAATTCCTTTTGTGATCAAACAATTCCAAAGTTCTTCCACGTTTCATTTTATTTAAATATAAAACACGCAAAGCCACATTTTGAGAACAAAACAACGGAAAATACGGTTTTGCCAGGTTATAAGGTTAACGTAGTCCGGAATATCAGTCTTCCCCCCCCCCTTTTTTTTTCGTGGATAATCGAAGAGAGTTTTTTGGAGTAGTCAATAAAGAAAAAAGCTGACTGCAACATGAAATGCTGGAACGTGGTAGGGGGGATAAAATCCGATGTAATTAAAAAATGGTGGCGAAATTACAGCAGCTGATGAAAAATACGAGCACGGTGTATTAAAATGGCGCGGAGTTACGAGGCCTGAGAGCATAAAGATGCACTACTGCCGCGAAGGACACAGACACACACACATAACTCTCTCTCTCCTTAACATTTATAAAGAACATTTATCCTCATAAGAAAACGGTCGTAACAATAAAGAAGACGTGCGTAATAAACAACGAGGTTTATGTCCTCAAGAGGGACGAATATTGACAGTCGCACGAACCTTCTTTTTCCATTTTTTTTAATATCACCATCAAGTATCTTCTTATGTATCATGAGACGAAACGTGAATGCGGAATAAAAAGTTTGTTCGTGTAGACTCTTGTAATTTAACAGTTCAAAAATTCAAATAAAAATCGCCAACTACCAAACTGATTATCTCTAGACAGTAACTGACGTTGTAACACACGCATATTCATATTTATATATATATATAAATTCCATGTTATAAAAATGTTGCAAATACATGCAGAATATGGTCCTGATGGTAAAAATAAATTTAAAATTTTAATTCATAATTTTTGTCAGACGTATGACGTCACTGATAAATCTGGAGGTTCCTGTGTTACGACTCAACAATTATATGTGCGTTGTAGTTCACTCACTACACTGTTTCGTTAAAGATAATTTTTTTTAGGGTAACAGGCTGCATGAGGGTAATCCACATGGTGGCAACTCCCCTTTAATAGCATAGGAAGGGATTTGAAAGGGGAGATGCGGAAGGGTAGACGAAGGTAGCCAAGGCTTAACTAGGGGCCCCCGGGCTATGGTTAAAGGATCCTATCTGGCAATTCGCCTAAAAGTGATGCAGGGAAAACCCTAGAAAAACCTGCATCAGGTAGGTCGGGCATTTGGTACTTGTCCCACGCCCTTCCGATGGCGGGTCTGAGCTGTGGGGTCGCAGCTTTCCCCTCGCCGTGCCTTGACCGGTTTAGGAGGCAGCTGGCCGACAGTTCCAATGGGAACAGGAAAACAACTCTTACCGTATGCCCAATGTCTGCGACTCCGGAACATACAACCTCTCAAAACAGGCCGAGAACCTTAGTTCAAAAAACCCACAGAGATGTGAAGGCATCCCCAAAGGTAGCACGGCGAACTCCTCTCCCGCCATCGGAGGAGCGTGGGACAAGTACCCAAGAGCCCAACCTACCTGATGCAGGTTTTTCTAGGGGTTTTCACTGCATCACTTTTAGGCAAATGCCGGGTAGGATCCTTAAACCATAGCCCGGGGGCCCCTAGTTAACCCTTGGCTACCTTCCTCTACCTTTCCACATCCCTCCTTTCAAATCCTTTTCCTATGCTATAAGAGGGGAGTTGCCACTATGTGGATTACCCTATACATAGCCTATCTACACCTTAAAAAAAATTCAAATAGATTGCTTGGCTATGTTTATTATTCACAAGTAAATTTTTTCATTTTTTAAAAAAAATTATTGCCAAATTTCCTTAATTTTATTCAAGTTCATTTTGTGTACAATCTTACAATGTACCATCAAAAGGCCAAGGAAAACAAAATTCACATATATTACATATGTGGCCTTTAATAATATATTGTGGCTATTAACTAATGAAAATTATTTGCGACCATTTGCGAAAAACCTTTGCCTCCTCAAAAGTCCCGACAATGTCATGTAATTTCATTTTCATTAACAAATTAAGTGTCGTGACGGTGAGGCCTGGTAGAAGAAGAAGAAGAAGAAATAATTGGAATGACTCATCCTGTGCAATTATATTGAAGACACCCTTTAAATACTTTTACTTGAGAGGAAAATTTGAAGTTACGAATTAATAAGTTTGTCACGATGTTGTCCAGAGTCTTTTACTGTTCTTACATTTAACACAACGAATCCATATTGGACGTCGACGTTATTCTCTTCCCATACGAGTTCTCTGATCTCTTCTTCCTCTCGCAAGATTAACTCGTCGGTGGTGTTTAAATTTCCGCGAGCCGTGACTTTCATCCGGCTTTTTACACACACGACTCAACTTTTTGGCCTTCAACTCTTTTTCGGCTGTTGAGGTGTAACGAGCGAAATTACCAACAGGTGGTGGGTAGGGAGAGGGCCTGAATAATTTATGCTCAGGATGGATGGATTTGGATGATGTTTGGTCCGTGGGGAAATTAAAGGGAACCGCGACGGAGATAAAACCTTCCCTCGGAAGCCCGTTCACGAAACATTAAGAGAACTTAAGATAAGGAGGACGAGTGCGGAAGAAAAATTAATCCCCGAGAAAATTTCTTTACTCTCATTTTTTCTTTTACATTTAATTATTACTGACTTTGAGTCAAATAGGCATTGGTTTCAATTTAAAATTAAAGAAACGACGATCAGTCTTGAAAATCTTGCGCAGTAAATTTCATTTCAATACTTATTTAGAAACAACCATTCTTTTAAAACTATGTACGAATAATATGTTTGTATGCGTGTATTTACGTTAATCTTAAACAATTTTAAACTCGTGGACAGATTGGAACAAAACTTGGTACAGAAATTCTTAAAAACACGAGAAACGATACTGTAGGGGGTGAGAAACCCCTAGCATAAGTAGGGAAATAATTGTAATTGAAAAACGTGATAATTATGTGTTAAATTACTGCGCGCCAAGAATGTGACGTCACGTGCGCGAGAGACAGAGACGTTACTACGCGACGAACAAAGGAAATAGTCCCTTTTTTCTGTAATGAAGTAAAGCAGAAATATTTTAATTTAATAATAAAGTAAAATTTTATCCATCGAACGGTAATAAAAAAAAAATACGAAATACTTTACGATCCTTGCGTGGAAAATGATGTAAGTTAATTTTCGTCGCCATGTTAGTGACTCCAATATGGCGGCCATTTGTTTACATCGTTGCGAATCTAGATAATAATTTCATCAATTTAATCTTTCGTAATGTCTGAGGGTCAATTATATCCTGCAACAGTCGAGGAGTATATTTAAGAAGAAATTTTTTGTCGGGACTGATGGAATAAAATTCAACGTATCGAGGTCTAAAGTGTGTAAGGGAACTAGGAACAGTTAGATTTAGGTTAAATCACTTCTTGACTAAAGATTAACAGAGAATTAAAACCATTTTCTGGCTTATATAAATAAGTACACGTGGCAACGCCGGGCACACAGATAGTAGAAAACATAATCAGGAGGCAAATAAAGATAGGACGAACAGAGAGGAGACAAAATGGCCGGAAGAAAATGCTGTGGTCTATTCTCATGGATGACCTTTATTCAAATTTAGAATGAAAGCTGTTCCATTTCAATAAACTTCCTGGCTTTAATTCGTAAATTGTTACGATTCATTTTGTGTATTTCAGAAGATTCCCCCCCACCCCCGTTACCCCTTATCTTTCTCTCGCTCTCCTGGAGTGCTTTTAATGGATTAACCCGCGAAACGAGAGGGTGAAAAAAAAAAAGTTAAAATATTCCGCACTGCCACATTCAGCAATAGACGATGAAATAATAATAATAATATTTAATCATAGTCGAGTGAGGTTTTTTTTTGTCCGATGTAAGCCTGGAATGCAGAGCTAAAAACTGGAGAAGAGCAATCTTGCGTAATAGTTTAATTTTAGGTCCCTCTCTCTGTCAAAGCTCGCCGGCTGCTGTAAATAGGAAATTACTTCGTCACAGCTACCGGGCGAAAAAAAAAAACTCGTTGAAAAGAGAGTAAATGAGAGAACCACGGAGAAAGAGTGTGTGTGTGTGTGTGAGTGTGACAGAGAGAGACATCGAGATCGAACAGCCAGAAAAAAGAAATATATATTAATCGAAAGGTAAAACGTAATATGAAAGAAAGGCAGACAGACCACGGAGGACGAGTGGGAGAGGAGTAAAGGTAATCAATGAGGTGGGTTTAGGAGCGGTACAGAGCAGATAACAGCAGCAGCAGCAGCAGAAGCAGACATCAATGCAAAGCAGGGAATGGCCGCTGCAGTGCAGCCAACCGAGGGGAAATTGACAATCCCCTGAACGCTCCTCCGGAGAATGGGATAATTCGACAACATTAAAGGCGGAATGTTGTCGGATCATTACGCAAATAGATAATTGAAAATAATGGTTTATTATGGGACTGGATGTTTAGAGAAAATTACACGAGAAAATGACTTTCATTGTGTCCATGCAAATTAAAAACCGGTAAATGGAAAAAAAAACCACTCATTGCAAATTTCATTTTCTTCATAATCTTGGAAAGAAAATTGATACATACAGCATTTTTAACTGTCCTAATCTAAAATATTTACTAAGACATTCACAGACATCAAATATTTGTACTAATAAAGGCGAATAATAAATTGATAATGGCGAATGCATTAATAATAAGTAAAATAAAATAAATTGCATTGAGAACGTTAGGGGTAGTTTTTTAACTATATAAATACATAAAAATAATAAAACAATATTTGAGACAATAATATTATAAAATAATTTCTTTACAAAGTGATAAGCATTTTATGTGTGTGTGTGTGTGTGTGTGTGTGTGTGTCCATAAGGTAATACAAATAAATTATTTACGAAAACTAAAATAATTATTTGAGCTCAATATTATACATTTATTTTATACTTTGATCATAGCTTCGTGTCAAACCACGAGGTTAGAACATAATTATTTACGTAGGAAATTAGAGAAACCACACAAAAATTTAATACATTTCATTCAAAGGTGTCTGTAAAATTAAGATTTATTCCTAGCTGGAAATGGTATTTAAGAAGCAAATCAAGAAATAAAAAAAATAAAAATTGTCCTAATAGAGATGCAATACTAAAGAATAATCTGACTGCAAATGAAAATTATGACAAAATTCAGTGTAAGAACCCGGCACCCGCAATTCAAATAATTAACCCTAAAAAAAAACGGAAAAGGATAATTCACAACTAACAAACAAAAAAAAGAACTGCATCTACGAGCTCGACGAGCCAAGCTGATAAGAAATGCGCCAGTAATCCTGAACATAAGACAAGCACTAATCCACCCAAGAAAACAAAACAAAACATTCAGGATCATAAATATAAGGCGATTAGTCAATCATTAGGCCCACTAACAATATTATATGAAGAAGAAACCAGTGCTCCACCTATCCCTTTGGAACAGTTAAAGGCTTTTATACTAACTGCTACGGACTCAAAGAACCACCCAAGGGCCATTATTAGAGATGACCAAATATCCTCTACATCATTCATAAATATATTGTAATCTTTTTACCCACACTTACACGATAAAACGGCAAAAAGTAAAATTAAAAGGTTCATAAATATACTCAAGAAACAAGAGAGTGATTCATATTCCTCCCCCTAATAAAAACAGACTATGACCACAGTACAGTGGAATCTGCAACAGCCGCAGCTTCAAACATGTTAATATAGTGAATTTTACAATTATCATGTTAATTAACTAATGCGAATTGTAAAATGTAAATTTAAGAAACCCACATTTAAAATGTGTAATTATTCTTTCAATCTGTTCAATTGTATGAATATTATTGTAATCAATGTGAATCGCAAGAATACTTATGTAAATAAGCACTGTTTGTGATTTATTTACTGGGTCGCCAATGACCAAGTTGTTAACGCGACCCATTAAAATTAAAAAAAGAAGTTTTTTCATATAAAACAAAAAAAATATTTGTATATTATAACAACCACCGCTGTGTTCATATCTGTATTGAATTAAAATCTTTTTTTAAATAAATAGGTATATAATTGACTAAAAAAATTTTTTTTTTACTTTTGGAACACCCTGTCTAAAAACCTAACACTTTCAGCACATTGTAAAAACCTAAAATAAAGACACTGATTTGACTGAAATGGGTACAAATCTATCTATATATATATAAATGAATTGCTGTTCGTTAGTCTCACTAAAACTGGAAAACGGCTGAACGGATTTATCTTATCTTAGTGTTGAAATGTTCGTGGAGGTCTAGGGAAGGTTTAAAAGGCGAGAAAAAATCGAATAATTTCCGGGAAAACCCTAAAAACAGCCCTTTTCTATTTCCCATACAAACGTTTTCTAAATAAAATACAAATCTTCACCAGTCGAACAATTTTCACCAAATTTCGTACACGTGTGTCTTTGCGACCAGGAAACAAACACTGTCGGGGTGAGACGCGTCTTCCACCCCCAGAAGCGGGGGTGGAAATATTTAAACATACTAAAACAGCCGATATGTGAGTCGGATAAATATTTTTAGGGGTCAAAGATATTGATAGTGTTTCTACCAATGTTATCTGAATACAATTTTCATCCCCTACGCCCTGTGAAAAGGACACCCTTCGGGTTTGGGGGTGGAGATGCTTTACAGTAAAATAACGCGAATACAACCGAGATTGGAGTCAAATCAAAGGTTATGGAAGTCACTGTGTTTAGTTACGACATTCAAATTGGCATTTACCCCCCTCAGATGCAGGGGTAGCGGGGTGCAAATTTTGGAACATGCAAACACGGCAGATATTTGCGTTGGAGAAATATTTTTCAGAGTTAATTATAATGATTAGGGTTCGAGTAGCGTTACATAAAAATTGCGCAAAAGCAGCCGAAATTGGAGACATATCAGGGGGGGTTATAGATAAATGACATCTCGGGCAACGCCGGGCACCCAGCTAGTATTTCAATAAAAAAAATAACCAGAATAATGTTGGTCATGTTTAAAAATGAAATTATATTTTTTTTAAAAAAAAATCTTATTTACATCTTCTTGCAAGATCCATTTCGATACATAGGATTTCTCTAAAACATTTAAAAAAATATTATTCCCCCATATTATTATTCCCCCCCCCCTAACCCTAATGAAGTAACCAGACACTTGGTTCACACTGAAATTAATGACTTATTGAAATGAGGGAGGGGGAGGGGGAGGGGGAAATTTCTGAATCAGCCTTGGAACAATAACTAGAATTATTTTTCTAATTTCTGAAAACAACAAAAATTATGCACCTTTGCAGGGACGAGGATATTTTATTAAAAAAAATTTTAACTTACGGGTCCTTGATTCTGGAAACTTGTTTTGTGAAGCAGGTGGAAGCGAAACAAAGAAAAATTCTTCTCCTCTTCCAACGTTGATTTTCGTTTTTATTACCTGCAACACGGAAAAATTATTATTATAGAATAATAACTGTATAAATAACACGGTAAGTAATTATGTAATTTTTAATCGCATCAAAAAGGCGATTTAAATTTTCGTTGATTACACAGAAAAAAGGTTTTTAAGTGTTAATCAAAAACGCTGTATGAAAAAAAAAACTTCTCCGTTTTGTATTATAAAGTATAAATATTCTTATGTAAATGGAAGCCAAGTTTCACGATAATTGTTTAGTTCTGTTACTGCACGAGTTTCTACTTTAATATTGAACAGCAGAATTAATTTGTTTAACAGTTATATTTATCTGATATTAATTACATCGATATGTAAATAAAACGTCCAACGCGGCAGAAACAAATTCAATGCAAAATTGGCTTGTCTGGAGAACACTGAAATACGGTTTCACAACGTTTCACAACCATTAAACTTAACATACATGAAGCTGAGAACGTTCTAAAACACGTCGAAGTAACAATTTTCATAAATTAACATTAATTACAGAGATATAAGCAAATTAAAATTCGTGACGTCATCAATGATATTAAAATAAGAATAAAAATACAATTACGTAAATATAATTTAAAGAAAACCGTCTTACAGTTTATTTCCTGTACCATTATGTGAATCCAATTAATTATATAATATTTTTTTTTGGCGAGAGCTTCTTGTAACACAGCAATGAAACTCGAGAATGCAAACAACTGGAGACGTTTACCGACAACAACAAAGATAATCCATGACAGAACACTTTACCATCCTTGGGGGAAATGTAAGTTAATTTTCGCGCTGTATTAGTTGTGAGTCTAGCTAACAATTTCATCAATGTAATATGACGACTGAGTGACGATTATATCCTCAATTATATACTCAAGGAATATATTTAAGTATTTGATTAAATACTTTTTCGAGTTTATATAAATAAGTACACGAGCAACGCTGGGCACCCAGCTAGTATATATATATATAACGGATATTAATCATAATTTCAGCGCGGGTTTTTCTCGCCCTCCTCCCCATCCCTAACACCCCTCATATATATTTCACACATTCATGAGTAGAAATCGGCTTACAATGATTGGTATCTCACCGTCCCGGGGACGTCGAGTAGTTTCGCAAACAAGGCGTCTTCCTCTTCTGCTCCGTGACATGGAACCGTACTTTAGGGGCGGCTCAGACACACTCAACTCACCTCTCCGAAACCTCATTTCAACTCACGAATATATATATATATACCATACTAGCTGGGGGGTGCCCGGCGTTGCCCGAGATGTCATTTATCTATAACCCCCGATATGACTCCAATTTCGGCTGCTTTTGCGCAATTTTTATGTAACGCTACTCGAACCCTAATCATTATAATTAACTCTGAAAAATATTTCTTCAACGCAAATATCTGCCGTGTTTTGCATGTTCCAAAATTTGCACCCCGCTACCCCTGCATCTGAGGGGGGTAAATGGCAATTTGAATGTCGTAACTAAACACAGTGACTTCCATAACCTTTGATTTGACTCCAATCTCGGTTGTATTCGCGTTATTTTACTGTAAAGCATCTCCACCCCAAACCCGAAGGGTGTCCTTTTCACAGGGCGTAGGGGATGAAAATTGTATTCAGATAACATTGGTAGAAACACTATCAATATCTTTGTTCCCTAAAAATATTTATCCGACTCAAATATCGGCTGTTTTAGTATGTTTAAATATTTCCACCCCCGCTTCTGGGGGTGGAAGACGCGTCTCACCCCGACAGTGTTTGTTTCCTGGTCGCAAAGACACACGTGTACGAAATTTGGTGAAAATTGCTCGACTGGTGTAGATTTGTATTTTAATTAGAAAACGTTTGTATGGGAAATAGAAAAGGGCTGTTTTTAGGGTTTTCCCGGAAATTATTCGATTTTTTCTCGCCTTTTAAACCTTCCCTAGACCTCCACGAACATTTCAAGACTAAGATAAGATAAATCCGTTCAGCCGTTCTCGAGTTTTAGTGAGACTAACGAACAGCAATTCATTTTTATATATATAGATAGATATATATATATATACGCGTGTGTGTGTGTGTGTGTGTCCGTTTCCCCTCCGACCAACCAGTTTTTAAAAGACGGGGGATCAACTTTCCCATGTAGAGATGTAACTAAAATCTCCGGGCGGGATTAAGACGTAATTCGAAACATTGACGGCGCGGATTTGCTGGTCATGTGTGTGTGATTTAATTAACTGCTCTCTCGAGTATATGATGTTAGTAATTTGAAACCGTTGTTCGGAGAAAGGAAGAGTTCCTGTTAAGCTGGAAAAGGCAATGCTTAACAAATCAGGTCAGAAATTACCCACAATCCCATCCTGGGTCGTAATAATATCACGCGAGTCTCAAGTAAAACTTGATTCAATCGATAAATAATCATAATTATATTTCCTCGGTGGAAGATGGAAAATTTCGAGTATTCAGAGAGTCTTGACATAAACATCAACCTTATTTCATTGCTTGTGGGAATTTTCCGTGATAAAGCCTGCTGATGACGTGGCGGCTTTTGATTGGTGAGCGGCCAGTGACATGGGTCCGCCCTTACTTCTTTAGCCTTAAGTTAAAAAATAATAATAATTAAACGTTGCAAGGGAACTCTGCTTGTCGATGATGATAAAAATGATCTGATTTAACACGTCATTGTGTAAAAATAAATAATGCACTTAAAATTTATAGACAGTGGTGGTGGATTTTATATTAAGGACACAAGGACAGATAAATTAGATCTTACTTAATACGGCTTATCACATTTTACTTATAAATTTGAAACTGAGCAAAAAACATATAAAAATAACAAACCGGTTATTTTAATCGAGAAAATTGCTCTTTTACTCCTTTGTTTACAGTACGAAGTTTATCTCCTCATTTCTCCTCACAAAGGAAATAATCTGTTATTCATCAACTCGACTGTAAAACATACATTATTATTATTACGTTATGGAACGCTTGAAATTTATCACGCAGATGACGTACAGGTCTTGTTGGTTTTTTTTAAACCTGTTTGGTGCTCGGCCTTTGGTGTCGTTGTAAAGTCACGTCCGTGTCACTGCCTAATGTCAGAAAAGTTATATTTGTTAACCCCAAAAATTTTTTTTAAAAAACGACTTTCGTCCTTCTTTCTGAAGGACCTCTTATTTAGGTTGCAACAGGAAAGGAAGCGAAACATTGTTTCTATGTTAATATACAAAATTATTAAACCTCTGTAGAGGGACTAAAAAGGACGAAACGTAGTTTATTTAATGATATGTTAATAAATATAATTTTCTGAAATAAGGTTGTATATTTCGTTAATATATATATATATATAAGACAATAGAAACGAATATATATTTTTTTGAAAGAAGAGAAACCTATATATATATATATATATATTATGTGGTTGAAAAGATTCTAATATATGGATAAATGATGTAGAGGATATCTGGTAATCTCTAATCCTGGTCCTTGGGCTCTTTGAGTCCACAGCATTTAATATGAGAGTCTTCTTAACTGTGCCAAAGGGATAGGTGGAGCACTGGTTTCTTCTTCATATAATATTTTCACTGAACCTGATGATTCACCAAGTGCCTTATATTTATGATCCTGAATGGCTTTGTTTGGTTTGCTTGTATTCTGTTGCTTCTCAATTGTTTTGTATGATTTTTAATATCAAAACTTATTAAACCTGAGAAGGTCCTAAAAAGGACGAAACGTCAGATCTATCAACATTCGTCAAAAGTAACCCCCATAAATTTCACCCTTTTCATTGATTACACACGTAGGTTTTTGATCCCATAAAACCAGACACAAGAGCTCTTTATTAATGTTTCAAAGCCAGAAATAATATAGGAAATACCAGTTTCTTTTGCAGAAACATTGATTAATACCACAGAATACCAGGCTTTAGGGCCATAAACTTATAACCTATAATAAACATAATTTTCTGACTTTTCTGTCCAAAATAATAATAAACAATATTTGTTATTTAAAAATTTAACTTTCTATATTTTACAGATTTTTTTGTAAAAAAAATATTTGACTTAACACAACGACGTTTCTGTATCTTTTTCCTTTACTTTAGGCAGGTTGTGAAGTTTAAACAGTAACAATTTTGTTTTATTGTCACACACAGTGAAAGTTGTTTATTTATATTCCCAACCCCCCCCCCCCCACGTGTTTCATGTTTTCAACGCATGTTTATTGGTGGTTCTAGTTTACTAGTGCGTCGCTGTTGAGGAAGGTCAGCGTCGTGGAGAGCGTCGCGTCCTTAATTAGCCATCAGCAGCTGGCAGCACCTGGAATTCCTCCCCCCCCGTCGCTCCCCCTCGAACCTTCCTACCTGTCATTACGTAAAGCGAGTGTGTCAGAAACTCGATAACAGTCGAGGATTGCAGACAGGGACCGAAATAGACGCCAGCAGCTTCCGTCTCGCGAAGTTTAAGTAAGGCTCCAGCGCCACGCCGCCACAAATCTTCACAACACGGTTGAACGTAAATAAATACATAACAGGAACGAATAACTCGTGGAGGGTTGTCAAGAGGCGGAGACATAGGATGAATCAACGACACGGTGGGTTCCTGAAGCAATACAACACACACTCAGGGGGGAAAAACTAACAAAACGAGGATGTCTCGTAGGCGGAAACGGAAACTGTACGATACTGCTTACCCGTCCTGTAGACCTTGGGCATACGGTAAGAGTTGTCCGCTATTCCTATTGGAAAAGTCGGCCAGCTGCCTCCTAAACTGGTCGAGGCACGGAGAAGGGAATGCTGCGTCCCCACAGCAAACTCCTCTCCCGCTATCGGAAGGGTGAGGGACAAGTACCCAAGAACCCGACCTACCTGATGCAGGTTTTTCTAGGGTTGTCCTGCATTTCTTTAGGCGAATGCCGGTTAGGATTCTTAAACCATAGCCCGGGGGCCCCTAGTTAACCCTTGGATACCTTCCGCATCCCCCCTTTCAAATCCCTTTCCTATGCTATAAGAGGGGATTACCCTATACATAGCCTGTCTACACCAAAAAATAAATAAATAAAATAAGGGGATGAAAAACACAGTGCACGGTTCTTGTTTGATTAAATTTTAGCCTGTGTTTGTTTCAGCATCAATTTTATATAATTTTTCGACACAACATCCCATAAACTGATAAAACGACAACTTGTGATTAACTGATGGATTTAACTGGTTGTAATGGGCGGCATATAACAGTGCACACACAAGGCGGGACACAAGATGGTTTCCTTCTAATTAAATTTATGGTGACAACTTAGAGCTTTGTAATTCTTTTCGTGTTCTTTTAATCATGTATCAATTTTTAATTATCTAAAATCGTGGAAATTTCTCCGTGATGATTCAAAAAACACACATAAAAACGTAAAAAGTATGCTATAAGTTTTAAAAGTATTCAGTTTAGTGTTTGAAAAATAGGTCATTTATGCGACGCGAGAGGCGTTGTAATCATTAGTTTAAGCCGTCAGCTGATGTCAAGGATTAATTAATTTTCGTTTGGAGCGCTACGAAAAAAAAAACACACGATGTTGACTGACGGAATCGTATATATATTCTCAAAATTAACGCAATTTTCGTTTGGAGCGCAACGAAGAAACACCTGTATTGACTGTGGGAGTCGTATATGTACTTAAATGGGAATGAAAATTTCGTTTTGGAGAGCGATTAAGAATTTTTTTTTTTTGACTGAGGGAGTCGTATATACACTTTTTCGTATTTTGCCGTGCTGTAAGCAAGGTCGGAAGGAACATGGACTAAAACAAAAAAAACTCGTGAGGAGCCCGGTTATATGTTTCTGTGAACTACCTGCCGTGATATTTTTCTCTTTCTTGTACAGTAAAAATATTTTTTTGTTTTTGTTTTAATGGATAGGTTCTCAAAAAGACTCTTTGAGATACGATCGGTGTTTAATTCAAGTTTTATAAAACAAAAATAGATATTCCTTACCCCTTAATATAATTTTATGTTGATGTTACTGTAGAGTGTGTCCGTTACAATATATTACATTTCAATATTTTAAGTAATATCAGCGGCTGCGTTTGACTTTACAGAAGCGAACGTTTTCTTAGTCTGGCACAGTTCGTCTGTGTGGTGGATTCATGCAAGTTTTCCCCCGCAGGAGGATAGGATCAGCTCTTCAGCAAAGTTGCTGAGGAATTCCCGGAGCCAGGTCTACCAGTATTATCTGCAATAATGACGAGACCCACGTCCTTGTTGTTGGTCTTAGGGATCGTTCCCCGTTATTACATTCCAAGTACTACGCTAATTTGCGTAACCCCCCTTTCGCTCCGCCGTTCGTCGTACCCTTCACCGCAGCCCTCTCCGTCTTCTCCCTCGCCTCGTGTCAACCACATCCATCTTACTACACAGACTAATTTCCTCGTGACAACGCCGAACGAGTGAAAATTGGCAAGTTTTGTCGGAGTTACGGGGGGGTCTATTAGCGAACCTTGTGTCGCTCCTGATTGGATCTCACACACCACGTGCGGCAGTTCTAAATCTCTCACTTTAGTTGGCAACATTGAACTGGTATTGCGCGCGAAATGTCCTTTACATAGCAGCATAATGTGGGAGCGAAGATTGAACGGATTAAATGGTCCTAAATAGATCATTTCGACGGAAAGCTATTGTAGACTTAATGGACAGACACATTCCAATTTCCGTTCCATGCAAGTTTATTTCCAGAATATGATCTCCAGAAAGGGGAAGGTAAAGAATCACGTAGCAAAAATCAAATTATTAAAACTGCTCGTTGTTAATAATAATCATACCATGTAATAAATTTCATGCTGCGACCCCACAGCAAACCCCTCTCCCGCCACCGGAAGGACGTGGGACAAGTACCAAATGCCCGACCTACCTGAAGCAGGTTTTTCTAGGGTTTTCCCTGCATTACTTTGAGGCGAAAGCCGGGTAGGATCCTTAACCCATAGCCTGGGGGCCCCTAGTTAACCCTTGGCTACCTTCCTCTACCCTTCCGCATCCCCCATTTCAAATCCCTTCCTATACTATTAAAGGGGAGTTGCCCAACGTGGATTACCCTCATGTAGCCTGTTGCCCTAAAAAAATTTAAATATAATCGGAAGGGCGTGGGACAAGTACCCAATGTCAGACCTACCTGATGCAGGTTTTTCTAGTGTTTTCCCTGCATTTCTTTAGGCGAATGCCAGGTAGGATCCTTAAACCATAGCCTGGGGGCCCCTAGTTAACCCTTGGCTACCTTCCTCTACCCTTCCACATCTACCCTTTCAAATCCATTCCTATGCTATTAAAGGGGAGTTACCCAAGGTGGATTACCCTCATGTTGCCTGTTGCCCTAAAAAAAATTAAATATGATCGGAAGGGCGTGGGACAAGTACCCAATGCCCGACTTACCTGATGCAGATTTTTCTAGGGTTTTCCCTGAATCACTTTTAGGAGAATTTCCCGGGGTAGGATCCTTAAACCATAGCCCGGCGGTCCCCTAGTTAACCCTTGGCAAATCTTCCTCTACCTTTCCGCATCCCCTCCCTTTCCTATGCTATAAGAGGGGAGTTGTCACTACGTGTATTACCCTATTCATAACCTGTCTACACCTTAAATATGATGCATAATTTATTTTTTTCATTTTAAAATATCTTTAAATTAATATTTTCGACTTTACTTTTGTTTTGAATCAAATATGGCCAATAAGAAACAATTTATTAAAAAATAATAATATTAAAATAACGACGTTTCGGGAACTCTTTTTTTTACCACTTTCAGGTCGCGACTTAAATGAAAAGTTACGTAGTAAAATTAATGAAACTTTTAAATTATAATCGTTAACTGAGTCTGGTCCACGTCTCACTAATTTTTTTTTCCTGCGTAATGTCACAACCTGAACAAAACACAAATAAGTGTCGAAACGTTATTTTAAACGGATTTTTTTTACCTCTTTAGTGCATATATATATATATATATATATATATATATATATATATATATATATATAGTGCAGCTATATATGCAACATAACTCTCAGTATCATCCCCCAGAGACATCTGTTGGTTTCTAAGAGAGCTAGTTTGTGATGCAGATATGAAACAACATGCACTTAAGGAGATGTGACATTTTTGACACCCCTTTGGACAGATTAAGACATGACCTGTCCGAGCTTTCTGTGAGTCAACCCCCTCAGGGAAAGATTTTTCTACTCTTCAGAATAATTATTATCTGTTTTTTTTTCAAGAAAGATAATTTAAACATTAATCCCAGGGTTTTCTAATTGCCAAAAAAAATAATTATCCAAATACTAATGTGAATAATTGATAAACCACACCTAGTTATATTTATGTTGAATACGTGCAACATTCATGAGCCAAATTGACTTTGGTCACGTTTAATTTTTTTTGGTTATTTTTTCCGTATTGTATTCACAAAAATGCACTACATATTTAAATTAATTGCGTGTTACCTTCCATTATACAATACATATTTTTAATTTATGTTTTTTCCATTTACGTGACCATTTTATCTTCTTATACTTTATACATAATTCATTAATCGAGAATTATTTTTAAAAAATTATTCACAAAACTATTAATTTTATATTTTCTTTTCTCGTTTCTGTATTTATTATTTTTGAATATTCTTATGATTGTATTTTTCGTATACGTAAATTGGTTCTTCATTGACCGTTGTATTTTAATATCTATGTCCTACATGTTTCTTGCCTTTGTGCTCCTTTAAATACTGAGACATGAAACAAAACTAAGCCAATGGATCCTTCGCGTCGTCTTTGATTTAACCTACTCCACCACCGACAAGTCACTTTTAATTGCAGAGAAAGGAAAAGGTTGAGAGTGATGGTGTCCTCCAGAGGGGTGTTTGTGTTAGGGGCGGTTCGAATTTTTCTTCTATTCGTTTGAGTTTTTTCTCTCAGAAGACTAAACGCCCCTCCGTATTAATTATCAACCCCCACCCCCCGTTTCCTTCTAGTGTCACAGCGACGCGTTTTAATTAGTCTGTCGCTAAGAAGTAAAGAGGTGCGTCAGTCAGAAGGGGGATGTTGGTAGAAAAGATATCTCTCCAATTCGTCGCCGACTCCTCCTCTAGGTTTTTCCTCTCTTTTGTCCTTCCCCCCCCCCATACGGATCGTTCGCGCCTCTTTGATTTCCCTTACGTTTTCTCTCTCTGTGTGTGTGTAGTTATTTTTAATAGTACCACTGACTTCCTCTCCTTAGAATCCGGGGGTAGTGCGCGCTCTGTCGGAGTCTCCTACCCTCGCGGACTCCTCTTTGTTGTCAATTCACCCTCCAGTGCCTATCCTTATAACAAGTATTGTTTACGCAGATTACTCTTTCCCCTACCCCCACCCCCCACTTCGTCATCCGGTAAACTCGGCAATGATATTACTTGCTTAAAACAAGTGGGCGAGACGCCGAAGAATGTCTGCCTCTTTTTTTTTTCTTTCCCCGTCCTGAAGAGAAATGGGAAAAGGGGGATAAAAATATTTCCCTCGTATAAGCGCTCTTGAGAATGCCAGTAGATGAACAGACGGAAATTCACTGCAAAATTTATTTTACAGAGATAAAGATAGAAATAATTTTTTGGTTAAGGGTTGCTCGTTTCTTACTTTTGACGTGGAATTACTCGCCCTGACTTGAGAATCGACGTGTATCTCTTCCATGTTTCACAGTAGTTTTTACCTTTCCAATGAGATAGAAGAAGAGGAGTTTTACAAAAGAAGAAATAATGACCAAGTAGACAGAACGGCTTACAAATAAAATCTATTCAGTTGATGTTAATATTTGCTGTTTACCTTCTTCTTCGGCTTTTCCCCCTTTTATAGGTTTGCCGTCTTCAATTTATATTTCAGGTCTGTCGTTTCCAATCTCCCTCTTCCAAATTCCTATCCTCCATTATGGGGTTGTTTCCCACTTGGTCTGCCCAGTTTATTTTTTTTTCCCAGGACGTGACCATTGGTATATTTCTTTTGCCCATCTTCCACTTCCCCATTCTTTGTACGTGACCATATTCCATTTAAGGGGGTTTCATTTTTCAATCCTTTTAACGACAGACGTCGTTACGTTCATTTCTTTTCCGAAAGGAGCTCATTTCTAATTTTTTCCTGTCTTGTTTTTTTGAAGACTTCTCCTCAGATAATCGAATTCTACTGGTTCTAATTTTGTTCTTTTGTAATTCTGTCAGGGCCCAAGTTTCACATCCCATAACATAGAATGTTCTGTATTTATGCTCTTATAAACTTTGTTTCCTTTTGTTAAATTTTTATTCCAAATTATTCCGTCTAAAAAATCCTGGTAGCATTCTCTTTGCCATTGCAATTTTTAAGTTTGTGTATCTCTATATTAACATGTTCCTACATTTGTAATTATTGACCATCCGCCTCTCCCAAGTATTTTAAAAAATTCACATTTTTATTTTATTTTTCCTGTTTTGAGTGTTGTGTCTTCTACAACTTTTCCTCAACACACATGTAGTTTCTGTCTTCTTTAAATTTATTTTTCAGTTCCCTCTTTTTTTTTATATTCTTCCATGAGCTTCTTTATCAACTGCTGTTTATTAATAATAAGAAAAAAAACACACCTGGTCGGACCAAACAGATTTTTCAACCGAGTGATTTTTAAGAAGAAAATTATTCCGTTTCGTCTACCCGGTAAGAAAGGGCGGAAAACTGTACACCGAAGATACCGGACACTTTTCTATAATTAAGCACTGATTAACTGATTGGCCGAGTGACACAAAGAAAGAGGGCTTGTTAATAGTCAGAATAGGGGTTTAAGGGACGGTTCAGTTGTTGACCTCAGCAAAATAAAAGAGAGAGAGAGAGAGAGAGAGAGAGAGAGAGAGAGAGAGAGAGAAGTATAAACAAAGAAGAGAAGCGGTCAACGGTGAAATGTCGTAGGAACAGGAGACTATTATCAAGTCAGTTGCAATTACGATAAGAGACTAAAAGAGAACCTTAAGTAGTTATCAAGAACCGTGTGAAGCGGGAAGTATAGGTTGAAGGCGCCCCGAATAATCTGAGGTTCGAGAGTTACTTTTGTCACTCAGTTGTTTCAAAATGAATCCGCACGTGATTAACCTAAACTCTAGGATCACAATTTATCACATTATATTCTTTGGAAATTACATACAGCCTCGTTTATATTAAATAAAATAAATAAAAATTGATCTTTTTAAATTAAATAATAAAAATAGCAGCCTATTAGTCAGAAAAAAATTTAACTATTCAATTTAAAAACTGTGGTAAATATAAAACACGACGTTTCGTCCCTGATTGGGGACATCTTCAGGTGAACAGATGTTACATGCTATTATAATTGATTATGGGAATATTTCGAACGTGTTGCCGATTTATACTTGATAATAAATTAAAGACAGATTGATTTCGTTGTAGAGTGCGACACCGTATCGACCCCTGGCAGTCTTGAGGTGAGGGGTACCACCACCACTAAGTGCCCCCACGAGTCTCCGGGGTGCTATCGGGCAGGTCTGTGGGGAGGGCGTGTGGCCTGTGTGTGGCCGTGACGTCACGACGCGAGGCCGGGTTACCCGGGGAAGTCCCGGGGCGCTGCACTCTCTCTCTGTCGGCCCCCAGATTCCCCCCCCCCCCTCCTACCCCTCTGTCTGACTGTCCTTGCAATCCAATACCCGACTAAGCGATACGAATCCCCCCTGTCCCCCAACAAACAAATACACTCGATAAATCTCGACAGAAAATGCTAACTTTGCGAAGGACCCGTGAATTAGGAGATTGCCCCAAAGGTGGGTTTGTCTTAATTACGACACACAATTACCTCTCACATTTAATAACAATTAAACTTAAAAAAAATACTGTTCATTCGTAGCACTGTGGCATGTTTTCAGTGAGGAGGCCTTCAAGGGATTAAAGGATACAGCTGAATATTTGGGGATTGGAGATAAATGAGGGTAAATGTAAATATATGTTAACGGGGAGAGAAGAGGAAAAAATACAGAAAATCTCCAAGTGGATGAGTGCCGTATCTGGGGGTCAGTCGTAACATCAGAAAATAAAATTGAGATAGATATTATAAATTGGATTAAGAATGCCAATAGAGCACTGTACCCTGGGAAGCAAAAAATTTAAGCAGGAAACTGAAAGTGATGCTATATAAAAACAATGATCGAAACAGTAATTATGTATGGGGGTGAGGCAAGGAGATATTGACTGAGGGGCCATAGAGAGGAGATTGAACGTGTGGGAAAGGAAAGTATTGAGAAAAATAAATGGACCTGTGAAGGAAGGAAATTTATGGAGGATCAGAACAAATAAAGAAATAAAGAGTTTTGTAGAAGGAACCGGATTTAGTAGCCTCAGCCAAAATGAGAAGATTTGGATGTCTAGGACACGTACAACGAATGGAGGATGAAAGATTGCCAAAAAAAGAAAAAGGCACTAACAGGACACCCTGAGGGTGCAGGAGATGGAGAGGACGGCTCCCGGATGAGACGGCTGGAAGATGTGGTGTCAGGAGGTGGCGTAGGTGGGCTGAGGACATGGACGATTTGGAGAAATATAATTTTGGAGGCCAAGGTCCTTAATGAACCCCGAAGACCCATGGAGTAAGTAAGTAAGTAAGTATGGTATGATTTCAGAACTGTTGATCCCGTGGAGCCAGGGAAGAAAAATGAATGCCAAATTAAATTTTTAAATATATAGTAATAACGTTATGTGCTTTGAAACATATAAGGCTATATAAATTAATAATCATTTACTCGCCGCCACGTGTTGTAACCTCGTTGACGCGTTATCTAAACTCTCTGTTGTGCCAAAACATGTGAATTGTGCTATACACACACATATTTAAAATAAAATAAATTATACAATTAAATAAAAAAATTAAATGAAAATACAAGGTAGGTGTAACAAAGGTTCTATCAAACTTTCAGGTACTGTTCCATTAAAAGTTAAAATGATACTTATATGATGAAATCTTTGGAATAATAATAAAAAAACAGTCTTTATGGCTCATGCTAACAATAACCTGAATTAATATTATTTATTGAAAGTAATTTCAAGAGTCAAGAGTAAATTCCTTATAATTAAATATATCAAGGTTACATTTGGATCCAAAAAGGTGTAGAAATTGATCAACAGGTTACAAACATATAAACAAATTTTCCAATTCCAATGTGATCCGCCAACCATTTGGTGTAAAGCAGTTTATATTGTTTTAAACCCCAACCCCCCCCCCCCCTTTGTTGTGCCATACAACCACATTTATAATTAACCAAGTTTAGGAATGACCAGAATATCAATACAGAGAGACAAAACTGAAACAAAAGTCAGTAAAAAATAAAATATAAATATTTGAAAAAAAAATGTTAGATGAAAATATTTCTCAGGCCTAGCTTGTATCAGAAATTTAAATATACTCTGACAATTATCATTTAAAAAATAAACAGAAGTACATCCAACAACAAATTCGCCGTTTTTCTGTACCTTTATTTAATTATAACTGTCAGGATATATTGAATATTAAATTCATGACGCTAGGACTCAGAAATATTTGCATATAAAATTTTTCATGTATATTATTCAATATTTGAAACCCCACTTTGTTTATAGTTGGCTTCAAAAAAATAAGTCATGAGTTTATATTGAATTGCATATTTTTAATTCTTTGGGGGGTATTTTTTTAAGAATACAGTACCTGGTGAAGTTCTGAAACGTTTTACTCCTTTTTAATAGCTCTGGTAGTTTCATGAGAGGTAATTATTTAATTTTAATTGCGTTAAATTCAAATTATTCTGATTTTATTGGGTAATTTATATCTTTTTTATTCACATACTAAACATAAGACAAAATATCATCTGATGGTCCCATATATTTTTTATCACAGTTTTTACTAGAAAAAAAAACTAATCTCTAGGTGAAACATCGCCGAACAATATTCGCGATAAATGTTAATATATATAGAAAACGTTAGTAATGAAAAAGTGAGAAGTAAATGATGAGTGTTCCGGTAAGACGTGTATGATTATAATAAATCAGAAAATTACACTATTCTCAACCCTGGACGCGACACACATCAAGAGTGAGTGGACTAGAAATTGCAAGGGTGAAGTTATTAATAAGTCAGCATAAAGTCATTTAGTGGCTTTATTACCCCTAGTGGTGGGTGGTGTTGTGTTTCTGGAGATTTTTATTTTATAACTAACTTGTGTTGCCGAGTTTCAAAATATTTAGACGGTTCTCTTTAATTTTCAATGTTATTGTTTTTCCAGGGACTTTCAAGTGTCCGCCTCAGCGTGACCGTATAACACCACCCTAATTCCTATTTCCAAGAAGCTCCCGTATTTCCAACACGAGACGAGGGCTTTATAAAGCCTTTACATGGGCGTCTTTTCGGTCGGAATTATTCCACGTGTAGGCAGTAACGTGCGAAAATTCCACAGGTGGGTGGAAGTGCCTGAATAATTTATGACCAGGATGGATGGATTTGGATGTTGGTTTTGGGGTCTGCGGGGGAAATTATGGACCCTCACGATGGAGATAAAACGTGCTCACGAACCACGTTAAGTATTCTTAGCTTGTTTGGAGAGAGAGAGAGAGAAAAAAAAAAAGAATACAGTGGTAAACCCGCATCAGAAAGATTTAACACTCTTAATGAAAAATCAAGGTACAGGTTCAGTCAGTCAAGACACAGACATGTAAAACACACTAGTGACAGTTAAGATAATTTGAAAAGTTACGTCACCACGCTGACGTCACTGAGTTGCGTTCGAACTGCGCTCAAGTCTCGCATTCTTCATGTATTCTGTGATTACAAAATGGCACCGTGAACCTTCCGGCCTCAGAGAAGACAATGACAGTCCTCCCACAGATGATACTACGTGTCAATCGTTATTGGGCCACAAACATTGTTTACAAAGTAAATTAAAAATGTATTCTCATTCACCAAAAGGATCGTCCACGGACGGGCGACTAAACTGCTCTCCAAGTCAAGCAAGAATAAATAAGGCGCAAAAAGGAGACACTTTGTAAACATCCAACTGGCCGTGGCCGTGACTGCGATCTTGGGTCGTACAATTTTCACGTTTCAATTCCACCGAAAAACTTTCCCAATGCCTCGACGTGAATCAAAATATTGAAAAAAATGGGAAAGAAAAATTACTTCTCATCGAAAAATTAATAATAAGAAAGATAGTCAGATACACAGACACACTACAGCAGTGATAATATAAATACAACACAACGTTTCTGGAAGCATTGTACCCTTCTTCAGATATAGACAAAAAACAACGCAAGAGCCTAGAGCGACACAACTACAAAACTCTAAAGTTTAACTTCATATTATCATTTTTTTTTAGGGCAATAGGCTACATGAGGGTAATCCACTTAGGGAAACTCCCCTTTAATAGCATAGGAAGGGATTTGAAAGGGGGGATGCGGAAGGGTGGAGGAAGGTAGCCAAGGGTTAACTAGGGGCCCCCGGGCTATATTTTAAGGATCCTACCCGGCATTCGCCTAAAGGAATGCAGGGAAAACCTTAGAAAAACCTGCATCGGGTAGGTCGGGCATTGGGTACTTGTCCCACGCCCTTCCGATAGCGGGAGAGGAGTTTGCTGTGGGGACGCAGCATTCCCTTCTCCGTGCCTCGAGCAGTTTAGGGGGCAGCTGGCCGACTATTCCAATGGGAACAGAAAACTCTTACCGTATGCCCAAGGTCTGCGACCCCGGAACATACACCTCTCAAAACAGACCGAGGTGCCTCGGCATGTGGGAACCTTAGTTCAAAAAAACCAGAGAGATGTGAGAGCATCCCCAAAGGTAGCCCCCGCCAGAGCTCTCTGGGAAGGTTCACCTGCGAGAAATCTTCTCACAGGCTTACTTACTTCATATTATCACTTCTTTGGCTATATTTATTATTATTAAACACTGTCTCAACTAGTTATACTGTTTTAAGTTCTTTTGATCATCGTTTTTATCTTTCATGTTTGTAGTTGTTCTGCAACAGTCTTAAGTTACTCGACGTTAGAATACTTAGTTTAAGTTTCTTTCCTTTTTTTAAAGTTTGTCTGTTATAAATGTCGTTTGAACATTGTTCTTTTCATAAGTAGTTAATTTTTTTTAATATGTTGATAGCCAATACAGACAAAAATAAGGGTTAGACAAATACCTGGCAACGTTTCTGGGAGATCCTTGTACCTTTCCTCAGGTGCAGAGAAGAGCCTAGAGCGACACACACAACTGCACTTGGCTTTTGAGCGTTTGTCAAGTGACCAGTAGTGCAGTTGTGTCGCTCTAGGCTCTTCTCTGCACCTGAGGAAAGGAACAAGGATCAGGTGCAGAGAAGAGCCTAGAGCGACACAACTGCACTTGGCTTTTGAGCGTTTGTCAAGTGACCAGTAGTGCAGTTGTGTCGCTGTAGGCTCTTCTCTGCACCTGAGGAAAGGAACAAGGATCTCCCAGAAACGTTGCTGTGTGGTGTTGACATCATCACTTCCATTCTCTGTATTACGTTATCTTTCTTATTAATTATTTTCAATCAGTCGTAAATGTTTTTCATTTTATTTATTTTTATATATATATATATATATATATATATATATATATATATATATATATATACAAAGATGATTAACCAATGTTACGGAGCGTTGAGACAGTGGTGTATTACCGGGGGGGGGGGAATGTGTGAAGAAGAGTGAAGTCGGAGTGGTTTTATAATTGCAGTGATACAGCAACGAGGTAACGGCCTTTTCCAGAGATAATTCGGCCCTTACAATATGAATCATTGTTGTTACAGTAACTGTAAATACGATCCGCCATTAGCGACATGAGACGTAATGGAGCGGATGGTGGACAGACAGGATCGACTCCCTCCTTCTAATCACGACGACCTGCGACGCCTTGTGTTGTTCGTCTCTGAAAGGAGGACGAGAGAGAGAGAGAGAGAGAGAGAGAGAGATTCGCTTTCCTCTCCAGCTCCTTCTCTCCGCGGATTCTATTTCTTCTACAAGGCAGTGTGATGATGAAAGGAAGCCCAAGTCGCCCCGGCTTACAGAGTCCCTACAATGGAATCGCAAGCATCCTTCTCACGCTCGCATAACTACACGCAGCGTGCAACACATCTTTCTGTTCGACTTCTTTCAAATCGGTTCTTATTGCCGCCATGCTGGCTGTGTATTATTAATAAGTAATATGCGTGTATTCCTCGTGGACCGAAACGCTGCAGCATCCATCGCCTTTATTAAGGCACCCAACAGAAATAACCTCGCCCCCACCCCTCCCTCTATATATATATGTGTGTGTTAACTGTGCGCAACACAGTGAAATTACACCGGGAAAGCCAAACTCGGATCAACCGAAGCCCGGGGTTACCTAAAACGCCTCCGAAATTCATAATTCCAGTATATATATATTGAAATAAACAATTAATTTTAATATATTTTGCCCCACGTTGAAGCACCAATTTTTCTAATAATCAAAATTTATTATTATTAACTGAAGATAACCCCCCACGTTGGGCGCCAAATTAGTAATAAACAAAATAAAAGTTAATTTTAATATATTTTGCCCCACGTTGAAGCACCAATTTTTGTAATAATCAAAATTTATTATTATTAACTGAAGATAACCCCCACGTTGGGCGCCAAATTAGTAATAAACAAAATAAAAGTTAATTTTAATATATTTTGCCCCACGTTGAAGCACCAATTTTTGTAATAATCAAAATTTATTATTATTAACTGAAGATAACCCCCCACTTTGGGCGCCAAATTAGTAATAAACAAAATAAAAGTTAATTTTAATATATTTTGTCCCATGTTGAAGCACCAATTTTTGTATTAAACAAAATTTATTATTATTAACTGAAGATAACCCCCACGTTGGGCGCCAAATTTGTAATAAACAAAATAAAAGTTAATTTTAATATATTTTGTCCCACGTTGAAGCACCAATTTTTGTAATAATCAAAATTTATTATTATTAACTGAAGATAACCCCCCACTTTGGGCACCAAATTTGTAATAAACAAAATAAAAGTTAATTTTAATATATTTTTGCCCCACGTTGAAGCACCAATTTTTCTAATAATCAAAATTTATTATTATTAACAAAAGAAAACCCCCACTTTGGGCGCCAAATTTGTAATAAACATCATAAAAATTAATTTTAATATATTTTGTCCCACGTTGAAGCACCAATTTTTCTAATAATCAAAATTAATTATTGTCAACTGAAGATAACCCCCCACGTTGGGCGCCAAATTTGTAATAAACAAAATAAAAGTTAATTTTAATATATTTTGCCCCACGTTCAAGCACCAATTTTTGTAATAATCAAAATTAATTATTATTAACTGAAGATAACCCCCACGTTGGGCGCCAAATTTGTAATAAACAAAATAAAAGTTGATTTTAATATATTTTACCCCACGTTCAAGCACCAAATTTTTTTATTAAACAAATTAAAAGTTAAAAAATTGAAAGGATTGAAACGAAAACAAAACTAATTAAATGAAACAAATTTTTTTTATCTCAGTTGAAATTTTTCAAATTGATGTTGTTGATGTTGTTGTGCCCGCGGCTTAATTTTCATGGACCGCCCTCGAATAAAGATAGTTACATAAATGTCGATTAAATCTTACAAGGCAAAAAAAAAATATTCCTGACTTAAATTATTATTATTTTAAATTAAATGATCGAAATTTGAAATCTGACGATAATTATTGATGCAAGTACTACGGTGCATGCTATTTTTGTGTGTGCGTGTGAAATTTAGAGATTTATACAAAATATATATAATAATAAATTTATTTTTGTTTATTACAATATATATATATTGGTGTAGTTCACGGAAAAATTATTGTGAGTGAGTAATTTCAGATTTTACAAATGTAATCATAAACATTTAGACTGATTATTCATTCCATAAGGTCGCGGTAGAGGATTGGTCATGATATTAGATTCCAAATACAACGTTTAAAAAAACAAACACTGTACTTAACAATATATATACACAGAGGGGCCCAAAAAAATGTACCCACTGGTTAACAGTCCATAACTTGCAAACTAATTGACGGAGTTGTCTCATTTTTGGTAGCGTAATAGTTTGTAGTTCCTGCAATCTCG
Organism: Zhengitettix transpicula; assembly: GCA_037074705.1. Taxonomy (NCBI): domain Eukaryota; kingdom Metazoa; phylum Arthropoda; class Insecta; order Orthoptera; family Tetrigidae; genus Zhengitettix; species Zhengitettix transpicula. The sequence continues at coordinate 65,363,506 of CM073596.1, forward strand.
ACGAAAATCTACCAGGAAGATGGATGGTGCTGTAGGTGTATCCACCACGTTCCCCAGACTGAACTCCTCTGGACTTTTACCTGTGAGGAAAGCCACGCACATTGGATGAACTTGGAGAATCCATCGTACATTCATGTGCAAATATCCAACTGCAGTGCGGCGTGTGGATGTCAATGGTGACCATCATTTCTAACACCTACAGTGATATCTTTAAGCTGGACTTTAAGAGCTACACTTTCACCAAAAATGAGACAACTCCGTCAATTAGTTTGCAAGTTATGGACTGTTAATCAGTGGATACATTTATTTGGGCCCCTCTGTATATATATATATATAGTAATGCCAATTAATTAGGACATTAATTGTTTGAACATAAAATTTAAATTGTTTGAGAAATCCATTATAGCGGACTTATCGAACAAAGCGCGAGCTCTGTTGCTTTGTCGGAAGGTCAAAAATGGCGTGTGCGCGCTAAAACTCGAGACGAGGATAGTTCAGTTGGTGACTAGAGTTGGTTGGTGCCTAGGACGGAACAAGTGATACTAGAGCAGAGACTAGCCGTCGTTTATTGTATTATTATTAAACAAAGTTTCAGCCAGGAAAGGAAGTCAGCAGTTTACGTCCATAGCCAGCCAGGAATAGTTAAGTTGCAGTTAAAGTCCAAAGCGGTAAAAGACTAGCAAATCTACAAACCACGGAATTCACCTAAGGCAAGCAGTCAACAGATAGCTGACAAAAAGGAGGATCATCCGAGTTCCTGACATCCTATAAATTTTGACTAGAATCAGTGTAAAATCTCGAAATAGTGTATTTTCGAAACCAAAAGAAATGCTGGAACCAACTGGACAGATGTGAGTAACAAAATACAAAATAATGATTTATGTAAACGTAATTAAAGGATAGAAGTCAGATTTCGTTCTATTTTAATTGTCAAGTTAATTTATTTTCTTTTTAGTTATTGTTTAGGTAACTGTGGTTTGTTTCTTAATAAGATTTTTAAATCAAATCGTTGTGTCCATTATCAAACTGAGAAATTAATATTTTAAATTTGTAATTGTTTTTTAAATTATTGCCACAAAATAAATAAATATTGTTTGTAAATTTTATTAATTTTTTTATTTAATTAACGCCTTCCATTTGATTATTACATTTTGGCTTCCACAACGTGGGGCTCGAATTGTTCAAATTCATTAAATTAATTAAACGACCTATTAATTGTGTATATTACAATATATATATATATATATATATATATATATATATATACATATATTTAAAAGCAACGTTAAAGATACTAATATAACAGTAATTAAAGAAATGATAACCATATTAAAGTTCAATTTTCAATCGGCAGAGTTTCTAACAGCAAATCTGACTTCGAATCCCGGTCCCACCTTAACTGTAATTAAAATAAATATCCAAAAACCCCACCCAGAAAATGGCCACTAAAAGACCAGCCTGAATTTATTATTAATAACAACAAAAAAATGTGTACAGTGTCTCTGGAAAATATTAGTATAATTGTGTTAACAGTAAGACATTTGTAGACTTTACATCTGAGGGGGTTTGCGTGTCCTATTCCCTACTAAAAAAAAATTGCCAAGAAATAATAAACGAATCACTTCGATCAACAACAACAACAAAAACCCACTACGCTGGTCCAACTGGCCGTGACCGCGACTCTTGGGACATTTTTAATGTACGATATTTGGGGGTTTTAATTCCCACGCTAAATAACTGTCAATGTTAACCACAATATTTTATTTAGAGTTCCGTTGTAGACGTGCCTCTCCCCCCCCCCCCCCCCGCCCTCAGGACAGGAACAATGGCGTAGAATAGTCGTAAAGAAACTAAAGTGTTTATTAAACCTAGAGTTCACATTCACTTAATAGAAATTATTAATAAATTTATCACGGTTAAGTACCAGGGAGATTCAGGTTCCTCGACGTTGACGTTTACGCGGCCATTCTCCTCCATCCCGCTTGTCCTCAAGACTGTGCTCCCGCGTGACTTGTGACCGGGGTATATATAGTGGTCGGACATGCTGCGATCTGATTGGCGCCACGGACTCATGTGTTCCTCTGCTGACGGTTGCGTCGGGCCATTCTTAAACGCGCCAATCAGATCGCAGCATGTCCGACCACTATATATACCCCGGTCACAAGTCACGCGGGAGCACAGTCTTGAGGACAGCGGCGTGGAGGAGAATGGCCGCCCAAACGTAACCGTCGAGGAACCTGCCCCATCTGGTACTTAAACGTGGAATATTCATTAATAATTTACACCGGGAAAAGCTTACGTTTATTAATGGTAATTAATTAAAATAAACAATTCAGCCAGTGTATCAGAAAAAAAATATTAATTAGTAATAATACACCTACGTACATACGACGTTTCGATCAATAATTTTTTTGAATTCTTGACGTGAACACGTAATTTGTAGTTTTTACAATCGTCACAGGACACAGTAAATTCATATTTCTTATAATTTATCCAATGTGTGCATTCAAAACTGCAAATTACCTGCTTACCTTAAGATGACCCAAAATTGTAGACGAAACGTCTCTACGAACTCATTTCTCGAGGTTTGATTGTTTAATAAATATTTCTTACATATTGGCTGAATTGTTTAATTATTTCACAAATGATACTTTTCAGATTATGTTAATTAATACATTAATATATATTTACAATATATTTGTGTCTTATTTAATATTAAATTTAAACTATATAAAGGTTATAAATTGCATGAGTACGATAAAGGTGTAACATTCATTCACCTGAAGACATTTCAATCAGGGATGAAACGACGTGATTATAATTTTAATTATTTTTTTTTCTTAACTGAAAGACCGATAATTTTATTATTTAACTATCTGTGTGGCGGAGTTGCCCCGGTTGTCATAAATAAACTCAGCAACATCTATAACACCCGGATTCGACTCTGAATCTCGGTTAGTTTTTGCTTCACTTTTATGCCCACGCCACCCCCACCCCTAAGTGTTCTCCCCTCCCATACCGCCGAAAGAGTGTTAAAATTATACGCAAACAACATCGGGAGAAACATTACTATCAATCAATCTCGTTGACCCCAAGAAAAATATTTATCGCACGCAAATATCGGCTGTTTGTTGCACGTTTGAAAAAAATTTCCAACCCGGCTCCTAGGGGGTGGTAGACGGAACTTACCGCCTTCCCCCCCCCACCCAACAGCGTTTGATTCCTGTTCGCTAGGAACACGTGTACGAAATTGAATCAAATTTTCTGCACAGGTGTGTAGGTCACACATAGAAACATCTGAGTTTTGTTTATTAGAAGATTTAAAGTGATTTACAAGACTCCAATGAAAATTAATAATAAGAAAGATAGCGAAATACGGATGATGATGTCAACGCCACACAACGTTTCTGGAAGACTTGTCCCTTAGATTCGTGCAACTTAAACATAAAATGTCCAGAGGTTATCGATAAAAGGCCCACATCGTCGTAACAAGGAAACAGCAAGGCGTCTTCAGGCTTAGAAATTGATTTGAGCACGTGATTTCATCCCCCCCCCCACACCCCTCGATAAGGCGAGCGAATTAAATGTAAAGGTTAAAAGTACTTCCAGAAAGGCTCGAGGAACTCTTTTGAAGAAGAAGAAGAAGAAAAAAACCGCTTTCATTTTACTGTATAAACCCCCCTCTCCCCCCTCCCCCCCCCCCCCTCCGTCGCTTCATCTGCGTCAGAATAAGCAAGCAAACTCTGAATAAAATATATATCCATGAGGGGAGTCTTCCACCTGCGTCGACTCCACGTCGTCGTCGGAAACTTCGTAAATGCTTACCCACTTTTTAAAGGGGAGCTAAAATTTTTCCGAGTGGACGTCGGCAGTTTGCGGCGAAACCTTCTTCATGTTTTTTTTTTAATGAATTAGTGAAGGAAGCCGATTGCTGGTGTTTTGCAGAGTTTTTTTGTGGTCGCTCGATAAAAATCTAAAACAAGGTGAAACAACAGTTGACCATCAACGACAAGAAGGTCAGTCCCCGAGGACACTTAGTAACGTTGAATCATGAAAGGGAAATGGATTCAACAGTACCGGAGAGATTCATTGTCTTTAAATTATATACTCAGTCGAAGAGACAATATATATATATATATATATATTTATTTATTTATTTATTTATTTAGGGTACCAGGCTACATGAGGGGATTCCACATGGTGGCAACTCCCCTTTAATAGCATAGGAAGGGATTTGAAAGGGGGGGATGCGGAAGGGTAGAGGAAGGTAGCCAAGGGTTAACTAGGGGCCCCCCGGGCTATAGTTTAAGGATCCTACCCGGCATTCGCCTAAAGAAATGCAGGGAAAACCCCAGAAAAACCTGCATCAGGTAGGTCGAGCATTGGGTACTTGTCCCACGCCCTTCCCTGGATAGCGGGAGAGGAGTTTTCTGTAGGGACCTCGACCAGTTTACGAGGCAGCTGACAGACTGTTCCAATGGGATCAGCGGACAACTCTTACCGTATGCCCGAAGGTCTGTGACCACGGCACATACACACCTCTCACAACAGGCCGAGGTTCCTAGGCTTGTGGAAACCTTAGTTCAAAAACTATGCTATTAAAGGGGAGTTGCCCAACGTGGATTACCCTCATGTAGTCTGTTGCTCTGAAAAAAAAAAAGAGGAAAGAACTGCTGCAGGGAACAGAGGATACTTTGCAAATAAATATTTATGTAAAGGCAAATTACTCTTCAAATCTGCCAAAATAAGACTTTAACAAACCCACACAATAAGGTCAATAGTGATTTACGCTGCAGAAAGATGGACACTCAGTAAAGCAGGAATCCTAAAAAAAAAAACTAATGATTTTTGAAAAGAAAGATCCTGAGAAAGATTTACGGACCCACCAAGCTAGCAGACATTATCTGGAGACAAAGACATAACCATGAATTGTATATGATAATAAAAGCGAATAACAGAAGAAACCAAATCGAAGCCTCCAGAGAATAAGCTGGCTGGCTATGGGTCACGTACAAAGAATGGGGAAATTGGCAAAAGAAATATATCAATTGTCACCTCCTGGGGGGAAAAAAAATATAAACAGGGACAGACCAAGTTTAAAAGTGGGAAAAAACCCCGGGATAGGAATTTGGAAGAGGGAGATTGAAAAGACAAGACCAGAAATGGAAATTGAAGACACGCGAACCTATAAAAGTGGGGAAAAACCGAAGAAGAATAAGAAGAAATCATAAACGTAAAAGCGATTTACATTATATTTTCGGAACCAGATTGCATTACATTTTTAAATGGCAGACTGAGGATTTAAAACACTGGAACAGGTTTCGGAATTGAATTAAGTGAGAAATTTAGTTTCGCCTGTGCAGATAAAACACAAAGAGATTATTTTTTTATGATCTTTAGTTTAATCAGTCGGACGAATCCTCGCTAAAATTGTAATAATCTAGGATTCTTAAAATGTTTACTTTAAATCATTTTTTTTTTAAAAAAAGGAACCTGAGGATCATAAATTATTTTAAATATACCTGCGAAGTTATCCTGTCCACGTTTTATGTCGTCGTCGTCGCCGTGACAAACCACGACTCCGTAATTAACATTCGTTGATTAAGGACCGACCACCACCACCTCCGCTGCTGCTGCCAACCCTCCTGCTCGCTTCCACTCCCGAAAACCACACAAAATTAATTTCCCGCTCCTGCAAACACACCGTCATATAGACGAGGAGGGAAAAAGTCCAGTTTTATTTGGCATTTTACGATATATATATATATATATATATATATATATATATATATATATAATCCTCTCTGCACCTCGTCCCCCAATTTCAGCATCGATCAACCACCATTTGCGGTCGCGCTGTTTGTCTAAACAAACTGCAATTTCCTCTTCTGGTATGGAAGCAAAATTTTACTTTATTACGGTCGGTCGGTGATGTCGGAGGAAGTCAATAAATTTCACCATGTGTTGTGACGGCGATCAACTCTTTATTCCTCTTGCAAGGACACCTGCAAGTCCTTCTTCTTCTTTTATTGTCACTGTAACCCAATGTGAGTTTTGGCCTTATTAACAAATTTTTTTTCCATTCCGTCCTCTCCTGTGTCCAGTCTCCGCCATCCTCTTACTTTCATGGTTTGTGTATATCCTTCTCGATGTCTTGTCCGGGTTCTCCCCCTGGCTCCCAGTCCATAATCCGTCCAGGTTGTTCTGCTTTCATCCATCCTAAGTACCAACCTTCTGCTCTTGATAAACCGAACCAATGCCCTCGTTATTCTATGGAGCTGCTCCAGTTCTCTGTTTGTTCTCATTCTCCATTCGTACACACAGGTCCGTGTATCCTTCTCGATGTTATCTACCGCATCTTGTCCGGGGTCTCTCAATTGGCTTCCAGTCCATAATCCGTCCAGGTTGTTCTGCTTTCATCCACCCTAAGTACCAACCTTCTGCTCTTGATAAACCGAACCAATGTCCTCGTTGTTCATGGAGCTGCTCCAGTTCTCTGTTTGTTCTAATTCTCCATTCGTACACACAGGTCCTCAGTATCTTGCGTTCAAGTATTCTGAGTAAGTGCTTATCACTATTATTCAGGGTCCACGTTTCACAACCGTACATCACTACAGGTCTTTTCAATTCCCTATTTAACATATTGGATTTCATTAATTTGCCATACACGTAGTAAGTCCTGTTACCATTGATGATACGTTGCTTTATTTCACGTCCCACATTATTTTCACTGTTTATGTTTTGAGCGTAAATATGTGAAATCCTGTACTCGTTTTATTTAATATTATTTGTACTAGATTTTTCTTTTGTAACCATCATATATTTACTTTTCTTTTCATTAATTATAAGCCCTCTTTCCTTAAGACAGGGATCTATTGTGGCCATCGTTTGTCTTAATTCATCTATATTTCTAGAGATCATTTTAATATCATGTGCATATGCAGATATTGGTTTTTTTTAGGGTAACAGGAGGCTACATGAGAGTAATCCACATGGTGGCAACTCCACTTTAATAGCATAGGAATGGATTTGAAAGGGGAGGATGTGGAAGGGTAGAGGAAGGTAGCCAAGGGTTAACTAGGGGCCCCCGGGCTATATTTTAAGGATCCTACCCGGCATTCGCCTAAAAGTAATGCAGGGAAAACCCTAGAACAACCTGCATCAGGTAGGTCGGGCATTGGGTACTTGTCCCACGCCCTTCCGATAGCGGGAGGTTCTTCTAGCACTATATAGTATCAGGAGAACTTAATAAGCCTCAAAGTCCTTAAAGAACTATAAATAAATAGTGCTAGAAGAACCCGAGTCGAACTCGTTCATTTATTCAAGTATATTTTTTTATTTTTGCAGCGAAGACTCGCCCGAGCTGAAAGCAACTTTCCAGTTGGATGCAATATTAACTGGCAGGTTTGACATTTATTTTTTTCCCCTCCCCTCCTCCTTCCCTTTACGTCCTTCCTCGTCTTCCTATTGTTCCGTCTGCAGCTGTCACCGCCAGATGACAGCCGCGACACACTGCACAAGAAATCTGAAAGTGGAGGGATAATCCCAGGCTCTTAAGGGGGAGATGATTTTGTCCTATAGCCAAGCAATTCCATACAGAAAAGGTGGGTGATTGGTCGCTACCACTTTTGCGTCGCGCGTTTACCTCATAACTCATACCTCTGCCAATTCGATCATGATAAATTTTACGTCATTCATTTTTATATATATATTATTTAAATATATTGTGGTAATTAAAAGGAAATTAGTAATTAATAATTGAGAAACTTCGACTATAATTGTTAGCGGCAGAAAACAAACAAGTTGCACTATGGTGCTGTTGGTTCTTGCTGGACCGTGGTTGTGCGCCAGTCGTCGTCGAAGCACAGCAGAATAAAGTTGTTGTTGTTGAATTACAACAAAGAGTCTTCGTCGAAATATTGCAGTGTAAAGCCAACATTTGTCAAACCAACAGTGATAATTAGAGGCAATGTTAAAAAAATGGCCCGTTATAAAGTGTAAAGAGTGTTATAAGTGAATGAACGAGCCAAACTGCCCCTGATTACCAGAAACTGTAAGTCACAATCTCACTGAATTAATATTCGTAAAGCATTAGATAAAGGTAATTATCGTCAGATTTCGGTTTTCGAATATCGTTTATAATTTAAAGTCAGCATTTTATATTTACATTGAAGTCGAAAATAACTTAATAGAATGTTTGATTGTTAACTTTTTTTTAGGGTAACAGCCTACATGAGGGTAATCCACATGGTGCCAACTACCCTTTAATAGCATAGGAAGGGATTTGAAAGGGGGTTTGCGGAAGGGTAGAGGAATGTAGCCAAGGGTTAACTTGGGGCCCCCGGGCTATGGTTTAAGGATCCTACCTGAAATTCACCTAAAAGAAATGCAGGACAAACCCTATAAAAACCTGTACCAGGTAGGTCGGGCACTGGGTACTTGTCCCACGCCCTTCCCTGGATAGCGGGAGAGAGAGGAGTTTGCTGTGGGGACGCTGCAGCATTCCCTTCTCCGTGCCTCGACCAGTTTAGGAGGCAGCTGGCCGACTGTTCCAATGGGAACAGAGGACAACTCTCACCGTATGCCCAAGGACTGTGACCCCCGGAACATACACCTCTCAGAACAGGGCCGAGGTGCCTCGGCTTGTGGGAACCTTAGTTCAATAACGGAGAGAGGAAAAGGCATCCCCAAAGGTAGCCTCTTCATGTCTGTCCCACAAATATTTTTCTTTATTTAAAGAGCCCAGTAAAGACCCTGACGGAGAGAGAGAGGGAGGGAGGGAGGGAGTGAGAGAGAGAGAGAGAGAGAGAGAGAGAGAGAGAGAGTAAACCTTGATTGTAAAACACTAATAAATAATATTAATTGAAAGATAATTACGTGGTAACTGTTGTAAAAATTCATTGGATAACATTTGTAAATTTAACTATTTCTGCATTAATAAATCAATTTGTTTGTTTATTTAAAAAATCTTAATTATTATTAAAGCATCCTTTCAGTTAAAATTTAAATTAATAGAAATTGTTGCTCTAGCGTAACTGATTACCACAAATTTTGGCGCCTCGACGTGGATTAATTTGTGTTTATTACAATATATATTCTATAAATCAGGACTAGACACGTCGAGGAGCCTGTCTGCTCGTTCTTGTGTGCATGGCCAAATACTGTTTCGAGTTTCAAAGTTTTCTTAATGAAGTCAAAACACTACGAAATAAACACCAGAAACTGAATTTACGGTCGCAAAGTTGTTGCTGATGATGTTAGCGGAGAGACGGACAACAACAGAGAAGGGAGAACGCATCTAAACACAAGTGAAACTGTCCGAGGGGTTCGGCTTTCAGATTTTCCACACTGCACCGCGAGTTCTGGCAACGCCGAACTTTCCATTGACCGAACGGATTTATTTTCACGCGCCACAGAGCACATGGAATATCCAATCAAACACACAAAAAAAAAAAAAGTGGGGGCGCCGCGAATATCACTCTTCGTTAAATTTCAATTTCTAAAAGTGAATTCTGACACAATATGGCCGAAACACAACTGCTATTGTTTAAATTGGCGGGGTTGGAGGAGAGGGAGAAGGGGGGAGGGGGGAGGGGGTGATCTTTGTAATGTGCCATTTCAAAGGTAGTCCTGTAAAAAATTATGATACACACTTGTATATCAAAAGTATTTAAGCAGGTCTGTTAAAGACACGTGCAAGGAATATATATATATATATATATATATATATATATATATATATTGTAATAATTAAATATAATATGAATGTGGCGTTTCTAAATGAAAGAACTTAAGTGAAAACAATTAAACAAGATTTATTAACCATTTTAAAACAATTATAAAATACCCAAAATAACTGGGATCTCAGGGTCTTGAACTGGGTTTGATAAATGGCAGAATTTAAATAATCAAAATTACATTTACCTTTTTTATGGAAATCAAAGCGTCTGAACATAGACGAAATTTGTTGCGGAAGAAATAATACTAAAGATTGAATTTAAACAATTTCAATTTTATCAAGAATTATCGATCTCATTTTTATCGATAATTAAAATAATTAAAGAACGATCTGACTTTTATCTTTTAAACACGGTTTACAAATGATTTTAAAGTTTTTCTCTACTTACGGCCGCCCAGGTCTCATTTCTTAGTTTTTCGTGCACAATTTTGAGGACATCACTGATTCTAAGTTCTCACAGGCTCTAATTGGCGTTGTTTGTTAGTTGCTTTAACACAAATTGGTTGGTTCTCGATGCTTCACTGCAACTAGTTGCTCTGTCTCCTTCCCGACTGAATATTGCTTTACTTTTTAATATTTGAAAGCATGTTTGTGACTGGGCCACAATCTATCGATCTGACTCCCGACTGTAACACTTTTCGTCTGGTCTATTCGCTGTCTGCTGCCCGACTGTAAAGCTTTCAAACTTCTTGCTGTCCGCTGCCCGACTGAATTCTTCGTCTCGTAAATTTTGAGCGCGTAAAAATCCTCTCGACCGATCAACAATGTTTTCTTTGCCTTGCCGGTTTGTTGCGGCGTCCGCTCTATATCCACTAATAATGAGTCCTCTACAATTCAACTTTTCAATTAGAACAATACCTTAATTACCAATTACTACAATATATACATATATTTGAAATCCTTCCTGATATTTTAATAACTCTTAATATGGCACATTAATACTGGAAAAATATTTAATGAACAACTCAACGTTTCGTCCCTTCATTTGTAACCTCTTCAAGCTGTTAAAATCAACTCATTTAATAACTGTTTTTTCATGACTCCATTAGCCGTAAATCATTTATAATTTGTATGATAATGTTCAAATATAATTTGTTGTCCTTCAACAAGCTTTTATCTTTGAATATATGTAAACATATTATAATAAAATATTTCATCAGAGTATAATAAACTCTTTAATTACTATTATCTTTATATTATCTACATCAAGGTTCAGTTTATTTGAATATATACATTACAAATTAAACTCAGTACGGTTTAATTAATTTATTGTTCACGCTTCGCCGTCACCATAGCAACTAAACAAAAACGAAGATAAAACCAACCCAAAGATATAACCCCCATCACTTCTTCTTATTATTATTATTATCAACTTATAAATGTAATAAGTTTATTACAGCAGTATGTTTCGTTGCTAGTTTTAAGCTGCTTCAGGTGTTACACAATTGAAGATTACAAATGTATTATATTTATGAAACATAATATTTTTTTTAAAAAAAATTTCAAACCTATTATAATTAAAAAAAAATTAAAATTGTTTTTAGTATTTTTTTTTTAGGGCAACAGGCTACATGAGGGTGATCCACATTGGGCAACTACCCTTTAATAGCATAGGAAGGGATTAGAAAGGGGGGATGCGGAAGGGTAGAGGAAGGTAACCAAGGGTTAACTAGGGCCCCCGGGCTATGGTTTAAGGATCCTACCCGGCATTCGCCTAAAGAAAGGCAGGGAAAACCCTAGAAAAACCTGCATCGGGTAGGTCGGGCATTGGGTACTTGTCCCACGCCCTTCCGATAGCGGGAGAGGAGTTTGCTGTGGGGTCGCAGCATTCCCTTCTCCGTGCCTCGACCAGTTTAGGAGGCAGCTGTCCGACTATTCCAATAGGAATAGCGGACAACTCTTGCCGTATGCCCAAGGTCTGTGACCCCGGAACATACACCTCTCAAAACAGACCGAGGTGCCTCGGCTTGTGGGAACCTTAGTTCAAAAAAACCAGAGAGATTATTAAACTGGGCTCAGCCTCTTGTGAGCTTTGTTCCCCAAACTTCCTACGCGAACTAAAAAAAAAAAATTATTTACAGCATCTTACATAATCTATTATTTTCCCCTAACCCCATGATGACAATTATTTTGCCAGTAATTATTAAAACGTCTCCGTCACGAATATTAAAAGCTGTCGATCGAATTCCAGAAACAAGTTTTGAAATATATATATATATATATTTTTTATTTATAAATCTTCGTCGCTTATACTTTGAAACAGGCGGTACTTCAGTGGCAATGCCCAGGCTTCAGGACTTGAGCGCTCGGACTGACGGCGATTAATTCGCCAGAAAAGAAAAACTTGACTGAGGCTGACTGAAGGAAATGGGTGATTATTACTAGTCCCGTATTTGTGATTAAATTTCTTTTATCCACAGAAACAAAAATCCCCGTTAACCAATGAAGTTCAAAACCAGATACAACTAACATTTCGGGAGTTTTCCAAGATGGAGACTGTCGCCGTGTGTCGGTGTGGCTCACAAAGAACAGAGGGAGGGGCGTGGGAAAAAGTATATAAATAGAAGGCACGTGTACGGCATTGATTTTCCTCGTGTTGACTGGCACCTCAAATAATAAGCAACCATCGATTAGGGAAGAGAGTTCGTGACTGCACACGAGAGAAACGTTAAGACCCAACCCCAACCCCCCCTTCCCGCAATCCACGCGCGTTCCTTTTTCTCTGAAAAAATCTCCGGTTAAAGTAACGCTGAGGTACAGCGACTTTTATGACGCGACTCCATTCAGCTGGAAATTGGGTTCCGTCGCCAACTGAAAGGCAATCATTCCCCTCCCTCCCTCCTTCCTTCCTTCCCTTTCCTCCGCAATGAATACTCAAGACAATCCCCTACACACGCGGAAAGTGAAAAAATATAACGAAACCATATTTTAATCCGCGACAACAAGTTAATTTAATCACCTGACGAAAGCAACAACTGTTGCAGAAAAAAAGCTCTGCGGTATTTGTATTATCAATTCATTTGGTTTTGTTATTGGGTTAATTTTCCACTTCGTAAACGTGAGTCAGTTTACTAAAATCTTAACTCAAATTCGATTCGAATTAATATATTTTTAGTTTTTTAATATAATGTGTTTTGTAAATTAACACATCTGTAATCTTCATTCGTGTAAACTAGCAACGAAACATACTCCTGTAATAAATAAACTTATTACATTTATAAGTAGATAATAATAATAATAATAAGAAGAAGAAGAAGAAGTGAGGGGGTTATATCTTTGGGTTTGTTTTATCTCTGTTTTTGTTTAGTTGCTATGGTGACGGCGAAGCGTGAACATTAAATTAATTAAACCGTACTAAGTTTAATATTTAATAAGCACGCCCTGCTGTGTGTTTTCAAATGAACTGAACCTTGATGTAGAAAGTATAATAAGGTAAGAGTTTATTATACTCTGTTAAAATAAAGTAAAAAATTACTTTAATATGTTTACATTTATTCAAAGATAAATATAACTAATAAATTATTCTTAACGACGTAACTTACAAATTTCTAAGACGTATTTTTTTTTAACCATTCTCTATCAGTCGGAACAGTTTCCCTATTTATCATCGAAGGGCTATTCTCTCGCAGGTAACCTGTGAGGGCTATTCTCTCGCAGGCAGAACCTTGTAGGAGAGATACGAAGGGGCTACCTTTGGGGATGCCTCCTCCTCTCTCCGTTTTTGAACTAAGGTTCCCACAAGCCGAGGCACCTCGGCCCTGTTTTTAGAGGTGTATGTTCCGGGGTCACAGTCTTTGTGGGCATATGGTAAGAGTTGTTCGCTGATCCCATTGGAAAAGTCGGCCAGCTGCCTCCTAAACTGGTTGAGGCACGGAGAAGGGAATGCTGCGTCCCCACAGCAAACTCCTCTCCCGCTATCGGAAGGGCGTGGGACAAGTACCGCAATGCCCGACGTACCTGATGCATGCTTTTCTTGGGTTTTCCCTGCATTTCTTTAGACGAATGCCAGGTAGAATCCTTAAAATATAGCCCGGCGGCCCTAGTTAACCCTTGGCTACCTTCCTCTACCCTTCCACATCCCCCCTTTCAAATCCCTTCCTATGCTATTAAAGGGGAGTTGCCCAACGTGGATTACCCTCATGTAGCCTGTTACCCTAAAAAAATTTTTTTAACGTTATGCATGAAGCATGTTATTGATTCACTTCATGTTAAAACCACGACAGATTCCAGGATTCATCAACTTGTAATTTTGAAAAAAATATAATATCCCTGTTTGTTTCTCCCCCCCCCCCCCAATATTTAATGAACTTTAACTTAACTTATTTCAATCTATGATAAATTAATAGTTTTTGTCTTCATGTGCTTGTTGAAGGACAACAACTAAATTTAAACATTATCTTACAATTTATAAATGATTTATCGGCCAATTAAGTCATTTAAAAAAACCCAGTTATTAAATGAGTTGTTTTCGACAACTTGATGGGGTCCCAAATGAAGAGATGAAACGTTGAGTTGTTGTTCATTAAATATTTTTCCAGTATTAATGTGCCATATTAAGAATTATTATATGGTAGGATTTCAAAGATTATGTTTGAAATGCTACATTATAAATAAAACAGAATTCCGTAGGCTAAAATAATTCGTGGGGGGGGGGGGTGGACAAGAAAAATCTTCATTAATTTTTTTTTTTTTCGTCAATCGTACCTTCCGCACGCATTAATGGTCTTGAAGGTTAAATCAGTATTAAAATTCGTAGTCATGAAGCAACACAACATATCTGTCAAGTTTTCAACGTTTCCACCGTAATTTTTTTTTTGCGATAGTTTAATTTCTTTTATCATTTACATTAAACGACGCTGGAATAATTTGAGGGGGGGGGGAGAAAAAGTTTTCCTCTGTCACAAATATCCAGAATAGAATTACGCACAGGCAGCAAAGTGTAATTCTGCAGCAGCAACAGCGCGGGAAATCACTCCTCCACTCCCCCTCGCCCTCGCCACCCCCCCCCCCCCATCCCAAAAAAAAATAATTAAAAATGTTGAAAATTACGTTATGAAATTATTCTGACCAAGCTATTAAAATTTAATTGAATAAACTATTAACACTAAAGCCCCTTGTAGCGCGGTACTTTTCGAGTGTCGGTGGATAAATTTGTGTTTTGTGAAAATGACGTTAAATTTTCCAGAGCGCGCGCGCCGGGGTGGGGGGGGGGGGGTCGTCAATTGATCGGCGTCGTTAAATATTCAGTGATGTACGTCAAACCTGTGTCGCGTCACTGAAGCGTCCTTCATCACTAATGCAGTCACACGCCGACAAGTACCCCCCCTGTGTGTGTGTGTGTGTGTGTAGTTTTCCTTTCAAATAAAAATAATCTCCTGGCAAAGTGGCTTGTGTTGTAACTACGCGTGTAGGGGTGGGGGGGGGGAGGGAAGGGGGTCGACGAAATAATTCCTGCATTTGTAGTATCTTTAATATTATACCAAAAACATAAATATTACTCAGCCATGTGGATAGTCCGTCGTAAAAAAAAATGACGTAAGACACGCGTGCGACCAAAGTAATTATTATTAACCTGGGCTCCTTGAGTAGTGCAATTTTACTTTCATTTCAAAGATCCTCACTAACAATAAATAGTTCTCGGAATTCACACGGGTTTTGCATATTTATATAAAGACGTTTCGACGACTGAAACCACTGTCGTCATCTTTCAGTCGTCGAAACGTCTTTATATAAATATGCAAAACCCCAGTGTGAATTCCGAGAACTATTTATTGAACAACTTCACCAGGAAAAGACTTCGATCTTTGATCCTCACTAACACATAATTCAATATAAGGATTGTATCTTTTACCTCTGTTTACGTGAAATAAATAATGCCGGGGTGTTTTTTTTTTTGACCCAATACCAGACAATATTTTTTATTCATTTATTTACGACAACGTTTCGGTACGTGTGTCTGTCTGTACCTTCGTCAGGGTCTTTCCTTGCGTAGAAATAAATTTGTATTATCAAGAAGCCAATGAATTTATAAAAAAAGTGGTTGAAAAAAAAAAATATTCAAACTGTTGTTGCACAATTCAGGTAAATCGAAGAACATTGTAATAAGGTATTTTTTCATTCTGTGAGGCAGAAAAGGAAAAATGGCAGAGAAAAAAATCAACGATAAAAAAGAGACAGGCAGCAAGACGCGCGAGCATCGAGACACACGAACCAGACAGTTTTATTGAGGGAAGTTGATGGCGATAAAATTTAAAAACTTGGCATGTAAGGTATTTTTTTTAAAAAAAAATACTCCAAGATAATCGATTAGTTAATTATTTTTTTTTTTAAAAAAATGCACAAATCCTGGCTTTACCTCCCCCCCTCATTTCTGATATTGATTTTAAAATAGTAAAAAAAAATACTAGGATGGGGAGGGGGGCGGGGTCAATCAATAATTACAAATGTAGGAACATGTGAAAGAGATACACAAAATTGAAATGGCAAGGAGAATGCTACCAAGATTTTTTTTACACGGAATAATTTGGAATAAAAATTTAACAAAAGGAAAAACAAAAATCAAAATTTATAAGAGCATAAATAATACAGAACATTCTGTGTTATGGGAAGTGAAACTTGGGGCCCCTTCTGACAGAATTACCAAAGAACAAAAATTAGAACGGAAGAATTCGATTATCTGAGGAGCAGGCTTCAAAAAACAAGACAGAATAAATTTAGAAATGAGCTCATTTGGAAAGAAATGAACGTAACCTCGTCTGTCGTTAAAAGGATTGAAGATCAAACCCTTAAATGGGGTATGGTCAAAGTACAAAGAATGGGAAAAATGGAAGAAGGCCAAAAGAAATATACCAATGGTCACCTCCTGGGGGAAAAAAAAAAAAAGCAGATCAGACCCAGATTAAAGTGGGAAAAACCCCGCACAATGGACGATAGGAAATTTGGAAGAGGGAGATTGAAAACGACAGACCGGGAATGGAAATTGAAGACGGCAAACCTATAAAAAGGGAGGAGGGGGAAAGCCAAAAAAGAAGAAGAAGAATTTAACATAGGGCCTTCCACTATTATTTTTACCACGTTCTGTTTTCTTCTACATGCATGTAAATATTTCCAGAGAAATTGATAGAGGTGAACTACGTATGAAATATTTATATTACTTTTCATAACCTTAAATATTTAAAGGTTCCAATGAGATAAAATAGCCATTTTTAATAAAAAAATATACACAGACAAAATGAGGACTTGTGTGGTATTTCTATTATCGCTTCATTTTGTCTTTTTTTTCTGGCTATTTAAATGGTATATTTTTAACACAGACGTATTATGATATATGTATTTCCTTTTTTTTTAGGGTAACAGGCTACATGAGGGTAATCCACATAGTGGCAACTCCCCTTTAATAGCATAGGAAATGGATTTGAAAGGGGGGATGCGGAAGGGTAGAGGAAGGCAGCCAAGGGTTAACTAGAGGTCTTCGGGGTGTAGTTTAAGGATCCTACCCGGCATTCGCCTCAAAGTGATGCAGGGAAAACCCTAGAAAAACCTGCTCCAGGTAGGTTGGGCATTAGGGTACTTGTCCCACGCCCTTCCCTGGATGGTGGGAGAGAGGGAGTTTACTGTGGGGTCGCAGCATTCCCTTCTTACCTCGACCAGTTTATGACGCAGCTGGCCGACTATTCCAATGGGAACAGAGAACAACTCTTACCGTATGCCTAAGGTCTGTGACCCCGGAATATACACCTCTCAGGACAGGCCGAGGTGCCTCGGCTTGTGGGAACCTTAGTTCAAAACCGGAGAGAGGAGGAGACATCCGCTTCGTATCTCTCCCTATCATAATATTTACTAATTATTGAGACAACTTATAAATAAACAACAGCCAATTTAAAGTGAGAAAAATAATAAATATTTATTTGTTGGTAAATTAAACTACGTTTCGTCGCTAATAAAATTGTCGACATCTTCAGGTCTAAATTTTGGACTAACGTGGCCGAAGACGTATTATGTTTTAATTTCAACATTTAAAAGATTTATTTTTAAAAAAATTATTAAGATGGGTTACAGGCGTTTAAACCTGCGGGTCGTCGTCAGCGACTACGTTACATTAATTCGGTATCCACTTTTAAAAGTTGTTGCGTTAAACGACGGAGATATGAGGTTTAAGAAGTGAGCTCACGGTAGTTGGTGACGAACGTCCTCCGGGCCATGAACGAGGTTCCCGGGGTTGTTGCAGGCAGGCAGGCAGAGAGTTGGTGGACGGACGGATCGATGGAGGAGAGAGGACACCTGTTGCTAGGCCACGGCGGCCCGCTGTCTGCTAAAACCTGCTCTCACCACAATCCACTTACACAACACACACACACACACACACGCAGAGAGACGAGGACGTGAGTGGGTGGATGAAAAAAGAAAATATACACCACACACACACACACACGCACGCACGCAGAGGAGACGAGGCGAGGAGGCCTCCGGAGCACACCCGGTAGACGTAATACAGGCGGAAAGATGGCGCCGCGGGAGAAAAATTACAATTTCAATTCTCACACAACTGTTGCATTCGTTTCCTTCTCCTGCCGGAACGTAACAATTAATTATTTATTTTTTGATGACGGTGGCGGCGGATTTTGTTTAGCTTCACTCCGCTCTCTGGTTTTAAGATAAATAATAATAATAATTCTTTACGAATAACAACAAAAGAAATACGGTGAAGGAGAAATGTTAGAATCCGACGTTTCGGACACTGTTCGTCTTCAGAGACCGGCCCGCAAGCCTACCGCAGGACCTACTCGGCTCAGTTCTGCCCGGGCAGTTTTTATACACACTCAATAAAATAACCTTCACCTTGTAAATTTCCCTGAACAGGTCAAAAAAATAAAAAATACCAAACATTAATTAACCACGTTAACAATTTAAATTAACTGTAGACATATTTTTGTTTTTTGCTGAACCAATTATAATAAACTCTTTTAAATATCAGGATCAATTCCTTTAAATGCGGCTACGTATATTAAATAAATTATTTTAGTTTCCTGTTATACATCAATTTTTAATATACAAAACTCTCGCCGTTAACAAAGCAAAGATTAAACAAACCCAAAGATATAAATCCCCCTTCTTCTTCTTATTATTATTATCATTTATGAACGCAAATAAATTTATTACACAATATTTTTTTCAGGCATAGATAAATTTATTTAAAGGACCAAATATAAAAAAACGGTCTACTTCCGGGGCAGTTAGTTTGAAATTTAACCGACAAACGTCGCTTCCATTTTCCTACGCTACGGTTTTCGTATAACATTTATGTTATTTATTCGTCACCTTCACCTTCTAAAATGGTGACCGAATAAAAATTTATATATTCCAGTGAAAAAAGAATTTTTTTTTGACGTAGGTCAGGAGAAATTTTAAGTTGATAAAAATGCAACCTCACGACGTTTCATCCTACATATAGGGCTTTATCAGGTTGGGGGTTATTAATGACTGACGTTAGGCTTTTTCAATTCATAAATTGTTATTGTCGTACTTAATTTTAAATCAATCTAATATTATTTTATTTTCAATTCTTGTTATATCGGTCGAACGAAACGCCCTTTAATAAACTCATATCAGTGAACATTAAAAAAAATAATTATTTAAGGTCTGAAATTATTCAGTCGTGTCTAAACATATATATATATATATATATATATATATATATATATATTTAAAAAAAGAAAAAACAATTTTGATTGGTTGTAAAATAAAATTTTTGGATGAAGAATGCAAATATTATTCCACAGATGTTAGATATTAGGTAAAATGATTCTGTCATTAACGTTAAATATATATATATATATATATATACAGATAATTTAAATAGTATGTATTGTAATAAACACTTTATAGATCAAGGTTCAATTCATTTGAATGCGGGTCCGCATATTAGATGAATTATCATCAATTAATTTATTGTCCAACTGTACGCAACATTAACAAAGCAACTAGAACTAAACAAAAATAAAACAAACCCAAAGACATAAGCGCCCATTCTTCTTCTTCTTATTATTATTATAAATTTGTAAATGTAATAAGTTTTTAACACTGTGATTCTTTGTTATTGTAATCCATTTTGCCTGTTACTTATTCATACGTATTATATTTCAGCTTAAATGCTTTTGCCTGTTCAACAGTTTGCGACGTAATTTATTTATTTAAATAATTTACTACGACAGCAGGTGAGTTTTCCTTCAGTTTAAATCGTGTTTTGTAACGAATTCCTGGAAGAGAAATAAAAATGGTCGCCTGAATCTTTCAAGTTCTAGTCAAAGTCCCGTCCGGCACGAGTCGCACGTAGAAAGCCATCGTTTTGAAGAAAAATTGGGCAAATGAGGCGTACGAGTAATCCAGAAGCCATCACACCTACGTCGTCACAGCAACTCCCTTCCCTTCCCTCTCCATCCTCGCCGAACCTGTTGCGTACCTGTTGCTAACGATGACCTTTAGCCTCCTCCTCCTCCTCCTCGACACTGACAGCGCGGACGGAAGAGCAGAGAAAATAAGCTGAGGAACCCCCCCCCCCTCCACCCTATACAATTCTGGAGGTTTATCTTTTCCTATTTATTCATCCCTGAAAAAAACATTCCAATGATTTATATACAGACATACACACAGTTTAATCTGAACGGTTCATCTGGTTAGAAACCTGCTTGATGGAGACCTATTTAGTATTTCATCCTCCATTTTCACGGATTTTTCAAACGTGACCACACAAGGGGCTTTAAAAATTATTTAAGAGTAAATTATGAATACCGTAGTTTACGGACTATACGACGCACTTTTTCTTCTTCTTCAAATAATTGCCTCCAAAATTCAAGTTGCGGTCTTATACTCGTAATTAATATAAAAATGTCTAGTGTGGGTTTGATTTTAATTTTTTTTAAGGGTAAAAGGCTACATGAGGGTAATCCATAAGGTAGCAACTCCCGTTTAATAGCATAGGAAGGGATTTGAAAGGGGGGATGCGGAAGAGTAGAGGAAGGTAGCCAAGGGTTAACTAGGGGCCCCCGGGCTATAGTTTAAGGTTCCTACCCGGCAATTCGCCTAAAACTGAAGCAGGGAAGACCCTAGAAAAACCTGCATCACGTAGGTCGGGCATTGGGTACTTGTCCCACGCCCTTCCGATAGCGGGAGAGGGGTTTGCTGTGGGGACGCAGCATTCCTTTCGACCAGTTTAGGAGGCAGCTGGCCGACTATTCCAATGGGAATAGCGGACAACTCTTACCGTATGCCACAAGGTCTGTGACCCCGGAACATACAACCTCTCAGAACAGGCCTCGGCTTGTGGGAAACTTAGTTCAAAAACGGAGAGGAAAAGGCATCCTCAAAGGTAGCCTCTTCTTATCTCTCCTACAAGGTTCTGCCTGCGAGAGAATAGCCCTCGCAGACCTATTAGCGGGACAGGTTTTTTTTTAGGGCAACAGACTACATGTGGGTAATCCACGTTGGGCAACTCCCCTCTTATAGCATAGGAAGGGATTAGAAAGGGGGGATGCGGAAGGGTAGAGGAAGGTAGCCAAGGGTTAACTAGGGGCCCCCGGGCTATGGTTTAAGGATCCTACCCGGCATTCGCCTAAAGAAATGCAGGGAAAACCCTAGAAAAACCTGCATAGGGTAGGTCGGGCATTGGGTACTTGTCCCACGCACTTCCGATAGCGGGAGAGGAGTTTGCTGTGGGGACGCAGCTTACCCCTCGCCATGGCTTGGCCTGTTTAGGAGGCAGCTGGCCGACTATTCCAATAGGAATAGCGGACAACTCTTGCCGTATGCCCAAGGTCTGTGACCCCGGAACATACAACCTCTCAAAACAGACCGAGGTGCCTCGGCATGTGGGAACCTTAGTTGAAAAAAACCAAAGGTAGCCCCCGCCAGAGCTCTCTCATCTAAGTTCCGTTACTAGGGCGACGAACATATATAAATAACAGCAGCAGTAACATCTGTGACTTGGTTCTGTACGTGATCAGAGAATAAATAAAATCCTGCATCTCAGTAGCTCTTCATTTAATATTAAAACGTGCACTAAATTGAAGTATTTTATTTGTTTCCTGATGACGCCACAGAACCAAGTCACAGATACTGCTACTTGCTGCTGCTGTTATTTATATATGTTCGTCGCCGTAGTAACGAACGGACGTGTGTGTGTGTGTGTGTGTGTGTTTTCTCTTTTGCTCCTACAGAAACATTTTTTGTCAATTGAAGAAGCGGGGAAATTTCTTTCGCTGATTAAATTTGAACGTCTCCAGAGCCGACTATCTCAAACTTCTCCGTCTACGCGTCTAGTTTCCTCCTTTATTTTTTTACCGGATTACGGTTACGAGTAAAATAGAACGACAGCACACAATTTTTACTTTAAAACTAGTCCCATCTAAGCACCAACAAGAAATCACTCCGCACAGTGTTGCACTAAAAAGGTATGAAACATGTCACTAAGTTGATCCTTGGCCACTTCAACATCCCCCCCAAAAAATAAAATGGTTTGCGAACGAGAAAATTCAGAAAATATTATAATAAGTTAAAATATCCCAGTGACAGAAAAAAAATTAAGTGATGATATAAAAAAAACCACACACACACACACACTCTTTGTTCCTTTCTTCAGGTGGAGATGAGCCGTGAGCGACACAACAGCCTTTTTGATTTAGTTGTATGATGCCCTTTTTTTTAAAAAAAATCAGGTTTCTGTCCAAAAAATAACTTTGTTAAATGTTAAATAAATCACTGACGCGTATGTTTGGTTTCTTCAAAAACAATAGTTTAATAGGAAAATAGAAAAATATCACACGGCTGGTTTGAAAGATAAAATTACCCAAATGAAGTAGTGGTGGTATCAACACCACGTTTCTGGAAACCTTGTTCCTCTCTTCAGGTGGACAAGGGCCGTGAGCGACACAACAGCCTTTTAGATTTGGTTGTATGAAGCCTTTTGTATAAAAAAAAATCAGGTTGCTGTGAAAAAAACTTAAAATCGAATGAATAAATACAACGATATAAATTAACTGTTTGTTTCGTGATTAAAAAAAATGTTCATTCGAAAAAAAAAAGGGGGGAAATAATAATCCAGTTGTTTTTTTTTGGACGAAATTGTATTTTTAGAGGCAGAGAAAATGAGGTTTAGTCCTGTAAAAGACGTGATTAAAATTATATTTGTAATATCTCTGTAAAGTAAAAATCTCTGACTTGGGTCAAGGAATAATTAAGCCGTATCGCAAGTATCTTTAGCAGCTTCTTTGAATTTTCAAGTAAAGTTTGAGTAGTGTTGTTCCTTGATTTTATTATGTCGCCTTGTTGGTAATAAAGGTGTATTGTTTAATGAGATTTGTTTAATGGATGTGGATTTGTTTCTAAGAGATACAACTTTGTTCCTCTCTTCAGGTGGCAAATAAAAAAAAAAGAGCAACATACGAAAGCAAGAGTGACACAACCGCACAATACAGTTGACAAACCCCCCCCCCCCAAAAAAAAGAATTTTCCTTTCGCCAATCCTCTCGTATAATCAAATATCATTTGCGTCTAATGGCGGCTGGAATGAAGAAGTTTGATTTCGTCACTTAACAAAACTTTTACCCGATCAGTACCCAGTTTCTTCCTAAGTGGAGTTTTTTTTAGACTAAAATGACACAGTAATATTCGGAACCACATCACTCACTTTCAAACTTTACTTGAAAATTCAAAGAAGCTACTAAAGGTACTTGAGATACGACTTAATTATTCCTTGACCCAAGTCAGAGATGTTTACTTTACAGAGATATTACAAATATAATTTTAAGCACATCTTTTACAGGACTAAACCTCATTTTCTCTGCCTCTAAAAATACAATTTCGTCCAAAAAAAACTGGATTATTATTTCCCCCTTTTTTTTCGAATGAACATTTTTTTTTAATCACGAAACCATCAGTTAATTTATATCGTTGTATTTATTTATTCGATTTTAAGTTTTTTTTCACAGCAACCTGATTTTTTTTTTTAAAAAAAAGACTTTATTCAACGAAGTCTAAAAGGCTGTTGTGTCGCTCACGGCCCTTGTCCACCTGAAGAAAGGAACAAGGTTTCCAGAAACGTGGCTTTGATACCCCCACCACTTCATTTGGCTATTTTATCTTTCAAACCAGCCCCGTGTTATGTTTCCATTTTCCTATTAAAATATTGTTTTTGAAGAAACCAAACATACGCGTAAGTGATTTATTTAACTTTTAACGAAGTTTCAACTCAAATAATAAATATACGGTTCATAACCTTTAGGCTCTCTGCGTAACTTCCCTCTGGTATTTATAAATCGTAACCAACTGAAGCTCCCAGATTTTTAGATTTAGAATTTGTAACAATTTTTTTTTTGTTTTATCACTAATTAAATCCAAAGTCACTGTTGATCCTTTCCGAAGCTGCTGCTAAATCCAATCCAATCAGTTTTACACGCGTATAGTCCTTGATCATTCTCTACAGGGAGTGACGCGTAAACCAGGGCGGGGTGTCAAAAATAAACCTCCGGAAATTTTCCTCCTAAAATCCAAACCATGCAGACGATATGTTTCTCTTCGCAGCTAATCTCTTCCCCTGTCCTCTCCTCCTTTCTTTCCCCCCTACAAATAAATATGAAGGTGTGTTCTTTTAGGTAAAATCCCAGGAGACAGAGCTGTGACCTCTTTGATGACCTTTCAACCCGTCCTCTCTCTTTTCCCCCTTCTCTCTTCTGATGTCTCCCCCACCCATGTCCAACCCTCTCCCCCTCATTCCCTCATTTTTATCTCGTCGCATCCCCCACCCACCCCCACCGCGGTCCAAAAAACGAACTGCAAATCAGCAATTGGAAAAGAGAGGGAGGGGGGAAAAAATGAAGGACGACCGTCTCCTCGGCCGTCTGTCAAACAACTGTAGTTGATTTTTTTCTTCTTCTTTTTTAAAAAAAACGAGAAGGTGAGACGACAGAGGTGATGATAGGAAATTACTCACGGTGCTGCAGAGAGACGGCGAGGCCAGGGGAACCACCGGAGCGCCACGCGGCAGGAGCTGCACTGAGCTCGGAGGACGCCCAACGTCCCCGCCAGGGGCGCATGCGTCGGAAGACCTGAAGAGAGAGAGGAAAAATAATTTTTTTTTTTTTTAAGTGGCGAGAACCCAAGCGCAAACAAAAACAATACCTATATAAAAGGAAGTCAGTGCTTAATTACTGAGGTGAAAAAAAAAATTGCTTTGAGGATCCCCGGAAAATCGAGGCTGTAGCAGGTGAATGTAAAGGAGAGAGAGAGAGAGAGAGAGAGACCTAAATTTAAGAACCAGAAAATTGGAGAGAGAGTGAATAGAATGGACGTTTGATGATAGATAAAATTTAATACGTTTGATAATAAAAAAAGCCAATAAAAATATTTTATTTTATTCATTAATTACATTACGACACAATAATAATAAGAAGATGAAGAAGAAGTAAAATGGATAGACAAATATAGAAAAAGAAATTATAATATAAATCATTAATTACATTACGACATAATAATAAGAAGAAGATGTAGAAGTAAAATAGATAGACAAATACAGGAAAAAGAAGTGATAATATAAATAATTAATTACATTACGACATATTAATAATAATAATACGAAGAAGAAGTAAAAAAGATACACAAATACAGACAAAAGAAGTGATATAATATAAATCATTAATTACGACATATTAATAATAATATGATGACGATGAAGAAGAAGAAGTAAAAAGATAGACAAATACAGATTAAAGAAGTGGTAATATAAATCATTCATTACATTACAACGTATTAATAATAATATATTGAAGAAGAAGTAAAGAAGATAGACAAATACAGACTAAAGGAGTGCTAATATTAATCATTAATTACATTACGACATATTAATAATAATATGATGACGATGAAGAAGAAGAAGTAAAAAAGGTTGACAAATACAGTCAAAATAAGTGATAATATAAATCATTAATTACATTCCGACAGAAGAAGAAGAAAAAGAAGAAGATGAAGTAAAAAAGACAGACAAATACAGACAAAAGAAGTGATATAATATAAATCATTAATTACATTACTACATATTAATAATAATAATAAGAAGAAGTAAAAAAGATAGACAAATACAGGCAAAAGGAGTGATAATATAAATAATTAATTACATTACGACATAATAATAAAAAGATGATGATGAAGAAGAAGGAAAAGAAGTAGAAAGAAAGACAAATACAGGCGAAAAAATTGATAATATAAATCCTTAATTACATTGCGACAGAAGAAGAAGAAGAAGAAGTAGAAAGATAGACAAATACAGACTAAAGAAGTGCTAATATAAATACCAGACAACGTTTCTGGGATCCTTGTCCCTCAATTTTTAAATTACGACACGTTTCGTACGTACGAGCCGTAGTAGGAAACTTTCACGTTATTTATGATTGTTGTTAGCCTGATAGAAAAGAGCGATCAATTAGGGATTATGTCCAATCTGTTTTCCAGAGGCCCCCTCAACTTCCTCCTTCGCTATCTTTACCTCCAGGTAACAGCGGCTCGTCGTATGCAAATATGCGCACGCGCTTCTGGGCGACGTGGAGCACAAGTTCCAGTCAGTGTAACTCCACATAGAAGCACAACTGCGCGTCTCACTGACTGACTGACTGACTGACTGCAACCCCACTGACTGTGCTGGGGTGTTAATACAGCCTTCCTATCACCGCTTCCTCAACATTTTTGACACTCTTCAAATCAAAGAGCCGAGGACGTTAACTTTAGCCTCGCATCTAGACTCCAGTAAATGTTTTACAAGTTTTGTCAGGAATTTTACCGTCATTAAAGAAAACGGCTGTCTGTCCGAGCACGTAGGTTCTCAAACAGGTGCAGACCCAGACGGCTTGGTTGAAGTCCAAACATCCGCTTAAGCCTGTACCATATTTATTT
This sequence comes from Zhengitettix transpicula, assembly GCA_037074705.1. Taxonomy (NCBI): domain Eukaryota; kingdom Metazoa; phylum Arthropoda; class Insecta; order Orthoptera; family Tetrigidae; genus Zhengitettix; species Zhengitettix transpicula. The sequence goes on from CM073596.1 coordinate 65,390,180, forward strand.
GTAAATCATTTACATTTGAATAATACAAAAAAGTATTTTTTTGCATTCATAAAAAAGAAATAATACCCAATTCGAGGTATTTGGTTGGTTGAAACTTTGTGAATGTCTACTTTTACTTTACGAATGTTGTACAAGACATTGTGATAAGCTTCGAATGCCTATAAAGTATCGGTAAAGTGGTAAGACGCCCATCAGCAACGTCCCTGCATTCTGTAATCTTTTTTTTTGTTAAAAATAAATTGTTGTAACGACTAAATCCTCTGATCATCAACGTATCCACAGATAACTTTCCTCGTATTTTCTTTTTCCCCCTTCCATCCAAGACTTTTCGGCCACGAAGTTGAGGTCTCTGTGTGACGTCGCCGAACTTGCTGACACCTGAGAACAACCCCCCAGGCTACGGTTTCCTGTGTGCTCGTGATAAAGGCGTCAGGGAGCGAGAGAGAGAGAAAGAGAGAGAGAGAAGAAAAAAAAGAGTCCCGTACTTGCTTTCTCGTTTCAGGAAAAGAAACACTTTGTCCCTAGCAGTACAATGGCTGCCGTAAAGGTTATGTGATCTTGTCAAGGAAATAGGGGAAACTGATTTAATCCGTGACGCTTCGATTCCTTCCAGAATAGTTTTATTACCAGGATGAAACGCATTAATTACTCTAAATATATGTAAAAGATTAATTAAATTTCTACAATTATTTTAATAATACAAACAGTTTTGAAATTTTATTTAAATTATTCTGACATTACAGCGTTTTGGAGAAGATAGGCGAGCAAGAAAAAAATGAAAAAAGGCAAAGAAAAGAAAATAAGAAAAACAAAGGAAGAGGCAGGTCAAAGAGAACACGCGAAAGGTCGTCTAGAAGATCGGGAATAAGATGTAGAGATATACTGCAAGAGAAGAAAACAAAGAAAAAAAGGAGGGAGAGAGAGAGAGAGAGAGGTTTTAGTGATGACAAGAAACCTCGTCTGGAAGTTGGATAAAAAGTTCTCGGTTTTCACACGCGTATAATATATTAACACGTGACAATTACACCGGGAAAGTCTTCAATCTTTGATCATCTAGAAGATCGGAAAAACATGTACAGATTTACTCCAAGCCAAGAAAATATAAAAACAACTAAAAACAAAGAAAGAGAGAGGTAGTTCAAAGAGAACACGCGACAGATCGCGTAGAAGATCAGGAAAAAAGATGTAGAGATTTACTCCAAGCGAAGAAAATAATGAAAACAAGAAAAAAACAGAAAGAAATGAGAGAGGTAGCTCAAAGAGAACTCGCGAAAGATCGTGTAGAAGGTCAGAAAAAATATGTAGAGATTTACTCCAAGCGAAGAAAACAGGACAAACCGAAAGAAAGAGGCAGTGTGCAAGAAACAAATTAGGTTAAAGAGATGACGTGAAAAATCGTCAGGAAGTTCAGGAAAAAGATGTAGAAACTCCAAAGTTTCGAACAGTACAGAAAAAAAAATCTGTTCGCCATCAGGGAGAGAACAACACTGACGCTTAAAATGAGAGTTGGAGTTTCTACATATTTTCTGAGCTTTTTCTCTATCTTTGACCTGCCTCTTTCTTTGTTTATTTTTTCTTGTTTTCTTTGTCATTTTTCAATTATACTTGCTCACCTTCTCTACTCCAAGACAATGGAGTACCCAAATAATCAAAATAATAATTTTTTTCCTCACCGCTGCCAACAAATTTCAAATCAAATCCAGTGTTTTTGAAATTTCGTTAAGAGATTTTCATGTAGCAATATTTATATTAAAAACAATCCACGTGGTTCATTTATTAGTTTTCCGCCCCATTGCAATATGCTAGGATTCTAATTACTACGGTAATTATCCTCAAAAAAATGCGTAAAGGGATAATTAATAACGTATCCGTAAATGATGAAAACCGTATAATAACTAAATCAAAAGTAGCCGTTTTGTGTGTAACATTATTTTCATATCTACATCGTCAGCACATTCACAGATGATACATTGCTCTCTGATAAATAGTCTGCCGTTGCTATGGTAACCCTCCGATGTTAGGCAAAGGTCTCTCTCTGTCGCCACGTAGTGTCTGCGGCCAATTAAACTTACGTACTTAAACATGGAATAAGTAAACATCAGCGGAAACCACAGCTAAAACCCTCTCCCGCCATCCAGGGAAGGGCGTACACAACAGCCCGACCTACCTGATGCACGTTTTTCTTGGGGTTTTCCCTGCATCACTTTTAGGCGAATGCCCCGGGGTAGGATCCTTAAACCATAGCCCGGGGGCCCATAGTTAACCCCTTGGCTACCTTCCTCTACCCTTCCGCATCCCCCCTTTCAAATCCCTTCCTATGCTATTAAAGGGGAGTTGCCCAATGTGGATCACCCTCATGTAACCTCTTGCCTAAAAAAAAAATAGTATAAGAGTGTCTGCAAGGGCTATTCTCTCGCAGGTAATACCTGCGAGGGATGTTCTCTCGCAGGCAGAACCTTGTAGGAGAGATACGAAGAGGCTACCTTTGGGGATGCCTTTTCCTCTCCGTTTTTGAACTAAGGTTCCCACAAGCCGAGGCACCTCGACCTGTTCTGAGAGGTGTATGTTCCGGGGGTCACAGACCTTGGGCATACGATAAGAGTTGTCCGCTATTCCCATTGGAATAGTCGGCCAGCTGTCTCTTAAACTGGTCGAGGCACGGAGAATGGAATGCTGCGTCCCCACATCTAATCCCTCTCCCTCCATCCTAAGGAAGGGCGTGGGACAAGTACCCAATGCCCGACCTACCCGATGCAGGTTTTTCTAGGGTTTTCCCTGCATTTCTTCAGGCGAATGCCGGGTAGGATCCTTAAAATATAGCCCGGGGGCCCTAGTTAACCCTTGCCTACCTTCCTCTACCCTTCCACATCCCCCCTTTTCAAATCCCTTTCTATGCTATTAAAGGGGAGTTGCCCAATGTGGATCAGCCTCATGTAGCCTGTTGCCCTAAAAAAACCATAAAAAATAAAATTTACCAACATTTCGTCGCTTATTTGGCGACTTTATCGGCATAGAACAACCTGTCTATCAAAATTCTCATCCAAACATGACGATTTTGTCATTAATATCTTTGATTAGGTTTGTTTGAAGGGTTATAACACGAGTGAATATCGTAATTATCAAAGACTTTACATTAAAGGCTTTCAGAAGAGTGGAAATAATATGAAACTTAATTTTTATCAATAAGATATATTAATTAAATTAACGACCTTTTATTTCCAGACATTTTAAAAATATTTTATTAAACACGACGACATTTCTGTACATTTTTGTACTTTATTTTCAGGTTGTCTGTGATTTATTTTTATAGGTCAAAAATATTGGAAACGATTTTTCATTCAAAACGATGAATTTTTAGTCCCCCTGATTTACGGCGCCCCTGGACTTTCTCAGTCGATACGCTTAAAGACTTTCCTCGACGATTCTATGTTGAGATATGTAAAAAAAAAAAGAGAGAAACCTTTAACCCCATTTCACACCTTTCTCAATTGAATTTTTTTTTTAAAAAAAAGAATCTTAGATACATCTTGATATGAACCTATTTTTCCAAATTTCACATCCCTATACCTCTAGTAAATTTATTCATTCTGTTAGTCCTCGGTCCAGGAACTGGGATACGTCATAACATCGGTTTACAACGTTTAAAAAAATATATAATTTAAAACAACGTTAAAGAGCCAAATATAACAGTAATTAAAATCTTCAATTTTCGTTCGGCGTAGTTTTCAAGTCCTCATTGATTTTTTTCCACTCGGCTATTTTGCGTGTTAATTATTATACAGCTAAGGTGATTAGCCCCTTCATTCTTTCCTTTCACCCTTCCTTTGTTGTTTACTTTCTGTTGGGGATTTTTTTAGTTGTTGCCTGTCGTCTTGAAATCGTTCCGGATGGCTTGTTTGGGCTTTCAAGCTCTTTTCCTGGTCCCTTTGCCGCTATTCCGTGTACCGTATTAAGCGTATTTTGCGGTTAGAGCCGCGACGATTGAGTCGGCTCTTTCTGCGTGATTGGATGAGTCCCTCAGGAAATCAAGACTCTTCCTACTTCCGTCCTTCCTCGCCCGCACTTTCCTCTCCTCCTCCTCCTCCTCCTATCGTCACTGACGACCATTTCACTTTAATTCCTTCTGGGTTAACACGGAAGACCTGCCCTAACTCTGCCAAGATTGTTTCTTTTTTTGGTGGTAAAAGTGGCACTAAAAAATTATCCCAAGGGAAACAGAATCAATAATAAGGAAGACAGCCAAATACAGACGAAATAAATGATAATGTAAATACCACACAACGTTTCTGAGAGCCTTGTTTTTAGAGTGACAGGCTACAGATGAGGGTAATCCACGTGGTGGCAACTCCCCTTTAATAGCATAGGAAGGGGGTTAAAAGGAGAGGGGGATGCGGTACGGTCGAGGAAGGTAGCCAAGGGTTAACCAGGGCCCCAGGGATCCTACCCGGCATTTATGAATAAAAAATACGGCGAAGGAGAAATCAAAGCAGAAGAAACCAACGTTACGTCTTCACGGAATAACGAGCATCAGCTCAGAGCTCAAGCCTCTAGGACCTACTCGACTCAGCCCTGCCCAGGCAGTTTTATAGACATGAAATAAAATAACCTCGGCCTTTTAAATTTCACTGAAAACAATATGTAAAAATATAAATATCCAAAAAAAAGATTCAAATGCGTATAAAATCAAATAACCTCAAAAATTTTAATCTCACTGTAGACAAAGGAATATCTTAAATTGTAAATATACAAAAAAATTATTTCAACGTTTTTTTGCTGAACCAATATGTTTTTTCTTGTTTTAAAACAGATATATTTATTTTAAGGACCCCCGGGCTGCAGTTTAAGGATCCTACCCCGGCATTCGCCTACAAGTGATGCAGGACAAACCCCCTAGAAAAAATCCTGCATGAGGTAGGTCGGGCGCTCGGTACTTGTCCCACTTCTTTCCGATGTCTGTGGGGACGCAGCATTTCATTATACGTGCCTCGACCTATTTAGGAGGCATCTGGCCGTCCATTCCAATGGGAGCAAAAAACAACTCTCACCGTACGCCCAAGGTCTGCGATCCCACGAATATACAACCTCTCAATACAGACCGACGTGACTCGGCGGGGGGGGGGGGGGGTACCTCAATTTAAAAGTGGAGAGATGAGAAGGTAGCCGTCTCCGACTCTCCAGAAAGGTTCTACCTGCGAGAGAACAGCTCTTACAGGCTTCTTGTTCCCTTGTTACTTTCTTCAGGACAGAAAAAGGTTTTTCAGTTTTGTCAACTGACGAGTGCAGCTGAAGAAAGGAACACTTATAGTGTCTGTATTTTACTATCTTCCTTATTATTAATTTTTAATCCGACGTATTTTTTTTATTTCGGAAACAGATTCAATGTTGCCAATTTACATCACATTTGTAATGGACCGGAACTCTTATAACAAACTAATATCTGGACCGTGTGGATTGTTCGTGACCCTGCGAGTTAGCCTGGCCGCAATGCTTTGCGGGCTTGCGTGTAGCCAGCACGCAGGGGTTTGTCCAAACAACGACGACGACGACGGAGATTTGATGATCCCATCCCTTAGTAAAGAAGCGTCCTTTTTAACTCCACGGTGCGTGAAATCGGTCATCGATTTTTGGTCGTTGCCTTCGGATTCTCATGAATGTTTCATTTGTGGGCGTGAAAAGGCGCAGACAGAGTTCTCAAGCGCTTCCTTGAATATGCAACGAAACACGCCGCCATCTTCGCACTTGTGCTTCGCCCGCAACCTCGCGTGACGTTCTTGTTTCCGAAGGAGCGGGGAGTCGTCAACACCGAAATCTCAAAAAGTACTTTTCCCTTCCGTAATACAACCGGAGTCGTTATTTACGTCCGTGAAGACAATTTGCGTTTAAACTGAAATGATTGTCTTGGATATCCTAGTCCCAGTATGACCTTCGACCGTCCACTTACAACCTGGAGTATATTACACCGCGTGTGGACGATACGAGGGTACGTTTAACACACTGTCGCCACTCCTGAATTATAAAACAAGGTAAACAAAAATTACCAACACCGTCGAAAAGTCTAAAATCTATCTATATATATAAAAATGAATTGCTGTTCGTTAGTCTCACTAAAACTCGAGAACGGCTGAACGGATTTATCTTATCTTAGTCTTGAAATGTTCGTGGAGGTCTAGGGAAGGTTTAAAAGGCGAGAAAAAATCGAATAATTTCCGGGAAAACCCTAAAAACAGCCCTTTTCTATTTCCCACACAAACGTTTTCTAAATAAAATACAAATCTACACCAGTCGAGCAATTTTCACCAAATTTCGTACACGTGTGTCTTTGCGACCAGGAAACAAACACTGTCGGGGTGAGACGCGTCTTCCACCCCCAGAAGCGGGGGTGGAAATATTTAAACATACTAAAACAGCCGATATTTGAGTCGGATAAATATTTTTAGGGGTCAAAGATATTGATAGTGTTTCTACCAATGTCATCTGAATACAATTTTCATCCCCTACGCCCTGTGAAAAGGACACCCTTCGGGTTTGGGGTGGAGATGCTTTACAGTAAAATAACGCGAATACAACCGAGATTGGAATCAAATCAAAGGTTATGGAAGTCACTGTGTTTAGTTACGACATTCAAATTGGCATTTACCCCTCAGATGCAGGGGTAGCGGGGTGCAAATTTTGGAACATGCAAACACGGCAGATATTTGCGTTGAAGAAATATTTTTCAGAATTAATTATAATGATTAGGGTTCGAGTAGCGTTACATAAAAATTGCGCAAAAGCAGCCGAAATTGGAGTCATATCGGGGGTTATAGATAAATGACATCTCGAGCAACGCCGGGCACCCAGCTAGTGCCAAATAAAATAGTAATAACGACGGAAAGAAATTATTTATAAGGATTATAAAATAATTTACCCGACCGGAAACTCGAGAAATCTTTATACAGAATATACGTCGGGAATACTTACGCTCTTTAGGATTATAATAGTTTATTTTCATTTCATTGTAGGATACACAAGAATGGGGTTACTTTTTATTCACTTGAAAAAAAAATGAATGAGGCAGCCTGTGCACGATAAACCGTCTTGGAAAAAGGCGGAAACATTGCTAGAAATGTTTCGGAGAATTCTTTAAAAATATCCCCGAAAAAAAAATAATAGCCGGATGACGAAAAAGTGTTGAAAGTATAGATACATAAATTTAATTGCATTGGGCAAGGCCCGGTGGCTAAATTTAAAAAAAAAAACAAGGAAAAAAAACCCAAATAAATGACACTAACGTAGGCGTATAATTAAAACTAATAACATTTAATTAGCACTAACATAGGTCTAAAATAAATATAGAAAATATAGAAATTAATTAACACTTATATAGGCGGAAAATAAATACATAAATATATAAAATTAATCCTAAAATAAATATACAAAATATAGAAATATTCCTTATTCACTTCATAACTGAGAGATAAATAAACTCTGTGCCTTCTACAGACTTCTCATTAAATTTCTACAATGTAGGTAGGTGTTAAGCAACAATGTACGACAAATCCTATAGAAGTTGTTAGCATTTCGCAAATCTTTAAATATAATTATTTTATGTAGATATTGAGCAAGATTTGGATTAATAAGTAAAAAATAATGAAATATCACACCGAAAAAAGTCCGGAATTAATTAAAACTTACATTGGACTGTTAATAACTGTATCTATTTAATAATTATTTATATATATATATATTCTGACTATTGAAACTACTTATAAATAAACAACAGTCAGTTTGAAGTCAGAAAAAAAATCGAATTTGTTTATATAAAATGAAAATACGTTTCGTCGCTAACTTCGCGACCTCTTCAGGATGAAGTTTAAGAAAATTCTGATAATCAGGCCGTTCAATTATATTTTTCTTTCGGACTCCAAATTAGCTGTTTTTTTATATATAAACTATCTGGGTGCCCGGCGTTGCCCGGATTGTCATATACGCATTAACCCCGATTTTACGTTATTTTTATACAACCACCCCTAAGCTTGTTCCCCTCCCACGCCCGAAAGGGGTCGAAATGGTACACAAACCACATCGGTAGAAATACCATCAATCTAATTAACCCTGAAAAATATTTATTCAACGCAAATATCGGGCGTGTTTGCACGTTTCAATATTCCCACCCCAAGTCCGTGGGGGGTTAAATGGCAAGTTTAATGTCACAAATAAACTCAGCGACGTCCATAACCCTGGATTTGACTCCAATCTCGGTTGTATTCGCGTTTTTTTCTTGTAACGCCCCTCCACCCCTTACCCCTAATGGTGCTCCTTTTACATGTTGTAAATAACATCGGTAGAAACATTACCAATCTATTTGACCTCTAATAATAATTATCCGACTTAAATATCGGTCGTTTTAGCCGGTTTGAATATTTCCACCAAACCCCGGTTCTGGGGGTGGTAGACCTGACTCACCCCCTTTCTTGGTTTCAAAGAACACGAATCTCTGTTCCAAGCAACGTGCAGGACCACAAGAATCCCCTTGCGGAGGATCGTCAGCGACACAGTGGCTCAATTACCCTGACCGAGGCTCTCGGTGTTGTTGTGACTGCACGAGGCGTTAGGTGAATTCAATTAACCGGCGTACATGACATATTACACCGCGCTAAATTCCCATCGCAAATTAAATCCTATCATGACGATTGGCAACGAAATTAGATATTGTTTCCTAGGTAATTAGCAATTAATCACGATCTAATTTTACGAACTGCAGAAACACAAAGCGATACGAGGGTTACGTTTTAACACACGACTTGCTGGATGACAATTCACTGTCGCGTGACCCCTGATGGTCACTCCGTTGATAACTGCCCACTCCTGATTTAGAAAACGAGGTAAAAAAATTACCAACACCGTCGAAAACGCGAAATAAAATCGTAATAACGACAGAAAAAAAAATATTTAAACGAACCATAACAGTTTATTTTCATTTCAATGTTGGATTCGCAAAGATAGGGGTTACTTTTCATTCACTTGTAAGAAATGAATGAGGCAGCCTGCGCGATAATCCGTCTGGGGAAGGCGTTTCGGAAAATTCTTTAAAAATAACCCCCAAAAAAAAGAATAACAGTCGGATGAGGAAAAAGATTTGAAAGTATAGATACATAGATTTAATTGCATTGGGAAAGGCCCGGTGGAAATATTTACAAAAAAAACACAAAAAAATCAAATACATATAATTCATTAATACTAACATAAGCCTAAAATCAAAATAGAAAATTATTAATAATTAAGACTAACGTAGAGCTAAAATAAATATAATAAATATGGAAATAAATTAACACCAACATAGGCCTAAAATAAATACAGAAAATAATAAATCTAACATAAGTCTAAAAACAATATAAGAAATATAAAAATTAATTAACACAAACATAGGCCTAAAATAAATATTGACAATAATTAACACCAACATAGGCCTAAAATAAATACAGAAAATAATAAATCTAATATAAGCCTAAAAACAATATAAGAAATATAGAAATTAATTAACATAAACATAGGCCTAAAATAAATATAGACAATAATTAACACTAACATAGGCCTAAAATAAATACAGAAAATAATAAATCTAACATAAGCCTAAAAACAATATAAGAAATATAAAAATTAATTAACACAAACATAGGCCTAAAATAAATATAGACAATAATTAACACTAACATAGGCCTAAAATAAATACAGAAAATAATAAATCTAACATAAGCCTAAAAACAATATAAGAAATATAGAAATTAATTAACACAAACATAGGCCTAAAATAAATATAGACAATAATTAACACCAACATAGGCCTAAAATAAATACAGAAAATAATAAATCTAACATAAGCCTAAAAACAATATAAGAAATATAGAAATTAATTAACACAAACATAGGCCTAAAATAAATATAGACAATAATTAACACCAACATAGGCCTAAAATAAATACAGAAAATAATAAATCTAACATAAGCCTAAAAACAATATAAGAAATATAGAAATTAATTAACACAAACATAGGCCTAAAATAAATATAGACAATAATTAACACTAACATAGGCCTAAAATATATATATATAGAAAAAAGGATAAAAAATAGTTTTAATAATTTATTTGCACCCGTCACATCACTGCACCGCTTCTCATATTTAGCTAAATCCCAAAAACCATACCCTTATTAAATATTATTTTTAATACAACTTCCCTTCACTTAAATTCTTATTAATCTTACATTTTACGCCCAACCATATGAGATTAACATTTCTCTTGAACTGTGCCACACTCTGTGGTCTTGCACTGTTGCTTTCCCAATACCGAATGGTTCTATTTAGAAACGAAAATTTTCCCTATATCACTTCCCTGATTCCTCTCCCTAAATCTTTCCCGAATGATCATTTTTAGATATGTAATTGGGAATTAAAGGCAAACTATTCTCCATTTTTTATGTGGCCTGAATAATGCACGATACTATATAACTACATCATATAGTTCCCATAACAGACAAAAATATATATGTGAGAAGGTAAATACCACGCAACGGTTCTACAAAATCCTTGTTCAAAGGAAAACAAAAACGTAATAGCTTTAAGAGCGGCACAAGAATCACCTGAAGAAAGAAACAAGGACTGAATAAACTTGGTGTCGTATTCGATTACTTCTTGTCTTTTAATAATAAAAATGACAACGAAATTCAGACTAAAGAAGTGATAACACAACTATTTTGGGGAAGCCTTGTTGCTTTCTTCAGGTGTAGTAAAACGCGAGAGCATAGAGAGACACAACTGTACCGAGTCCGTTGACAAAACTCGAAAAGGTTCTGGAAGCCGGGTGTTTAAAGCTTTTGAGTTTTGTCAACTGACTAGTGCAGTTGTGTCTCGCTATGCTCTCGCGTTTTTACTACACCTGAAGAAAGGAACAAGGCTTCCAGAACCTTTTGAGATTTGTCAACGGACTCGTGCAGTTGTGTCTCGCTAGGCTTTAGCGTTTCTTCTGCACCTGAAGAAAAGGAACAAGGCTTCCCGGAAACGTTGTGTTATCACTTCTTTGGTCTGAATTTGGGCTATCATTTTAATTGATTAATTTTCTATCAGATTTTTTTATTTTAATTTTTGTCTTTTACTTTGGGTATTTATTTATCTAACATTCTTTGATTTAGGAGCGTCACAGAATCTTATGTATGTTTACGGATGATATTCAGTTACTACGTTTCTTTCATGAAGTAAGGATAAGGAAAAACAAACCGTTTTAAAAATGATAAGTGACAATGAGATCGTTTGTTTTGGGACGTTCTGCGAATATAAAAGTTCCTTGCCTGTTAATTGTATTCCTTCCCAGGACCTTATCAGCCGATAAGACGGAGGACAAGGTCCTTACGTCGTGAAGTAGACAGTACAGTAGCCGGAACACAGTTCTGTATTGATTTCCCCTCCTAACTGATTCAACTACGGCTGGGACTGGGGGGTGGGGGAGGGGGTGGTATATTATTAGGGCGGTAAGGGCGAGGAAGGGAAGGGAAGGGAAGGGCTGTCTCTGTCTCTCAACCTGTATTAAACATTCAACGGCCCTGAACATAAACTACGCGCTTCAGCACTCCGTCAGAGCCAGAGCCAGAGGCGATCAACAACAACAAGAATCCTGCTTCATTCAATCGTTTCACTCAAGTCGTGAGTGAAGTCGATACTCGCAAACTGAATCGATTTGCTACACTTTTGAAGAAAAATCGAAACTACTCAATTGACAGAGAGATATGGCTGCTCTTTTCAGAAGTAACTAACATCTTTGACGATATTATAGGCACGAGGTGAACGTATGGGAGAAATTAGGCGTCTTAAGGCCATTGCGAATGAGTTCAATGTCTCGGCATTTGAAATTTGTTGACAACGGTGATTATTATTTAGATTTCTCGGGTATTCCGTTATCTGGGAGTAGAGAGGTCAGCAAGAAAAGACAGAAAAGGTGAAAAAAAGAAAAGAAAACAAATAAAAAAAACAGAAAGAAAGAGGTAGTAGTGCACAAGAAAAAAGTTGGGTTAAAGTGATAACGTGAAAGATCGTCTAGAAATTCAGAAAAAGATGTAGGGATATAGATAATAAACCACAATTAATTCAGTTTAAAAAGGGAAGTGTCCTGTTTAAAATTTAAAAGACAATTTGTTGGACCTAATATGGAACATTCCTGACATTAATGTTTTTAATTAAAATTAGTTTCCTTATCAAGAATAATAGTTTTATCAAAACTGAAAGAATGATTAAGATCTGAAATGAGAGAATTTTTTTTAAAAAGGTGGAAGTTTCACATTGCTTTTATGTTCATTAATTCTAAGTTTTTATTTTAACGTCCGTTTTGAATTAATAAAACAAAATTATGACCTCATACCGACACTTTCTATTTTTATGTTATTTGACGTCGTTTCGATACCCCTTTATTTTTGTATATTCTTCAGGTGTGTTCCTTCAGAAGAAATTACGAATATAGTAATCATAATAATAATAATTAATAAAACAGTTGACGACCTCATACGAGACAATTCATTTTTTATTTATATTATGACGACGTTTCTATACCATTTTTTGTACCTTCTTCAGGTACGTTCCTTCAGTAAAAAGGCTCGATATAGTAATAATAATAATTGATAAAACAATTGTTGACCCTATACGGGAACTTTATATTTGTGTTATGAGGACGGACGTTTCGATACTTTTTTTTGCAACTTCTTCAGGCGAGTTCCTTAGGTACTGGGACCGGGCACCCAGCTAGTAATTAATAAAACACCTTTAACAGACACAATTTAATTTTTATTTACATTATGACGACGTTTCGAAACCTTTTTTTCGTATCTTCTTCAGGAATTTTTCTACAGAGGACGTATTCATGTAGAGAGATACCTGAAGGTATTGTACAATTATACTATACATCTAATCAATTGTAAATACCTCCTCTGTAGGAAAATATCTGAAGGATGTACCAAAAAGGTATCGAAACGTCGTCATAAATAAAAATAAATAAATAGTGTGTCTGTATGAGGTCATCAATTGTTTAATTCCTCAATTCTAGTTTTTTTAAAAAATAAAAATCCGCAGGCGTTAATTTTCTTTATAAAAGGAGTTTGATAAAATGAATTCGCAACTTTATTCGCAATAAATTCTTTATACAGTTTAAAACCAAACAACATATATATATATATATATATATATATATATATATATATATATATATATTGTACCTTAATATTTGTTCAGCTTCACCTCAGTGTATTTTTATACAGACTCCTAGTTATATTCTTCCGGTTAGCGCTTCGTGTCCGCCTTAAGGCTATTAATCGTCACGGAATAAACAGTTGTCGTGGCTGTGTTCTGATTGGTGCTCGCTTTGCCCCCCTGTCAAGCTACGTCACAGGCTGTGACGCAATCGCTCGATTAATTGGTGTTTTAAACATGGCATTAGGCTGTAGGATTGGGCGTTTCAACGACCAAATAAAAAAAAACGGGATGCGATCCTCAAAATGAATTCTGTAAATTTTTACAATTGTTCCGTTATTTGATGAGAACTGGAGGTTTTTTTTAAAAAAAAACAAGATACCAAAATCCCCCCCTAATGGAACGCGAGATTTTTAAAGCAGTAAAAACCAAACAAATATTTTCGCCAATCATAAACAGATTTATTTTGGATACCCATAATTGTAAAAATAATTTTAACAAATCCATCACGTTCTCAAATAATGTTAGATAATAAATTAAAACGTGACGCTTTTATGACGAATCAAAGTAGTTAAAACGGATCCCGAGTGGCGGATCATTACTTGATTATTTGAGTTAAAAGTTAATTTAGAACAAAATAATAACAATAGTAAATTATCGAAGCGATTGTCCGGTAAATTTAATTTTTTTTTTGAAGTTGACGTCACTTTGGGGGTTAAACAAACGCCGGTTAAAATAATTCTCCAAAAACTAATTGTTACACATTGCGCAAATTAGTTTCACTGATTGGAACTGTTATAAAATTATTTATTTTTTTTCATGAGGTATTTTTTAAAAAAAATTGACAAGTCTCATGAGAGCAAAAGTAATTAAATTAACATTTTACTGTCTGTTTTTCCACCATTTTTACTCATTTAAAACTGTACTGACGTAAAAAAAAACAGTATGTAATTTTTTAGGTAAACATTTTATTTCACCCTCATCATTTTAAACGAATTGGGATTACCTCTAAATTTATTATCTTAGTGGACTTTGGGCGATTTAGCGTCACTTTAATTTGAATTCAAAATTTTAATCACTAAACGATAAAATGTCTGTTTCCATATTTTGATATAATTGTATTATTTATCTAATAAATTACTATATAAAATAGTTAATGACGATCTGTAGTCTCAGATACATTTTTTATTTCAGGCATTAAACTCAGCGACATCCGTAACCCCGGATTTGACTCCAATCTCGGGTGTTTTTGCGTGTTTTTTTATGTCAGGTCCCTCCACACCCCCCCCCCCCATCCGTCTACTACCGAAAGGGGTCGTAATTATACACAAAAAAAAATCTGCAGAAACACTATCAACCTTAATGACCCAGAAAAATATTTACCCGACATTAATATCGGCCGTTTGACCATGTTTATAAATTTCCACCCCCACCCCTACGGATGAAACGACAAGTTTAACGTCATAATTAAACTCGAGGACATCCACAACCCCGGATTAGACTCCAATAACGGCGGTTTTTGCGTTATTTTGCGTGTACCGCCGCTCCACCCCCCCCCCCCCCCCCACCCCAAAGTGTACTCCTTTACCATGGTGAAAGAGGTTAAAATTATACACAATAATAAAAAACTGGAAAAACATTATCAATCTCATTGTCCCGGAAAAATAATTATCCGACGAAAATATCGGCCGTTTTACCGTGTTTGGAAATTTCCACCCCACCCCCACCCCCGGGGATTAAACGGCAAGTTGGATGTCATAATTAAACTGAACGACATCCAGAACCCTTGGATTCTAATTCAAACACGCCTGGCTGTTTTTTCATATTTTTTTCGTGTAACTCCCCTTCACCCCACCCCGAAGGGGTTGAAACCATACAGCATAAAAAAAATCGGGGAAAAACACTATCAATCTCATTGACCCGGAAAAATAATTATCCGACGAAAATATCGGCCGTTTTAGCGTGTTTGAAAATTTCCACCCCACCCCCCACCCCTGGGGATTAAACGGCAAGTTGGATGTCATAATTAAACTGAACGACATCCAGAACCCTTGGATTCTAATTCAAACACGCCTGGCTGTTTTTTCCTTTTTTTTACCCCTCGTGTAACTCCCCTTCACCCCCACCCCGAAGGGGTTAAAATCATACACCATAAAAAAAAAATCCGGAAAAACGCTATCAATCTCATTGTCCCGGAAAAATAATTATCCAATGGAAATATCAGCCGTTTGAGCATAATACAAAATTTCCACCCCCCGCCTCTGGTCAAACGTACAGTTCTTTTTAGGAAGAAGGTTTATTAAATATACTATAATAATTATAATGATTGAATCAATGTGACCAACCTTACAATGTTGTGACATTGTGACGTTGTGACATTAAATTCTTATGGTTTATGTCCAAATTATTTTTATTTTTTACAAGTTAATTTTATTTCGCGATAAAAAATTGATCATTAAATTATAAATAAATAAAATCTTATTTTTTTTATTTACTGTTGATATTTTTATTTAAATGTATGTACCATAAAAAAATTGTTAGGGTGTTGCAACTTGTTGTTGCATATAAATAACTGCTGACGACTATAAGAGTAGTGAGTAGCGAGTGTCCTGAAGTGAATGACCCTGAGGCGAGGGTAATTTCGATCCCTGAGGTTATTTCAAGGTTCCTCTGTGTGTGTGTGTGTTAAGTGTAGGTGTGAGAAGGAGTGGCGTTGTGTCGACAGCGACAACTAATGGAATACTTGATAAGATTGCCTCCGCCTTCTATCTAAGAGGATGGCCATCGGGGAGGAACCGAAGAATTTGCACAGCACGACAAAGGCCTTCAGCGCGTGACGGGAACTTCACAGGAATTCATATACGTAAATTGTTTTTTAAAAAAAGAAACTATCCTGGAATGAAACTTCCACCTGTTGTAATTTTCTTGACATTCTCTTGGGGAAAACGCGTGAAGAAGCTCCCTGATTTTGTGTACCAGGTAGAACTGACGACTTTACGTCTCTTGTTCTTCCCTTGTTGCACGCTTCAGCTCGCTCATTGCACTTCGCGCCTCCCAGAAGAACAGCGTTCCACCTGTTCCTTTTTCCTGCGATGTCCTGGCCGCGTACCGAGAGGTGAAATCCATCAAATACTTTTACGACCACTGGTTTCTTTTTTCAAAACAAGATCCAAAACGATTCAACAAGCGTGAAGAACGAGGGAGGGGAAAAATGCAGACATCCAGCCACAACCACTACTGACGACAAGTCCCTGACGTAATTCAGAATAACCGACGAGTAACTGTTTGTAAAATGGACAGACAATATGCCCTTAAAGAATTATTATTATTATTATTATTAAAAGTTTTAATTTAACGTCTGTTTTGTATTCATAAAACAATTGATGACCTCATACAGACACAGTTTAAATTTTATTTCTTATTATGACGACGTTTCGATACCTTTCTCGTATCTTCTTCACGTATTTTCCTACACTAAATACCTTCTCTGTTGCATCTTAGTTTCTTCTTCAGTTATTTTCCTACATGAAATACCTCCTGTGTAGGAAAATACCTGAAGAAGATACAGACAGGTATCGAAACGTCGTCATAATATAAATAAAAAAAAATAAAAAGTGTCTCGTATGAGGTCAGCAACTGTTTTATTAATTATTATTATATTACTGTATCGTACGTCCTTCTGAAGGAACATACCTGAAGAAGATACAGACAGGTATCGAAACGTCGTCATAATATAAATAAAAAATTAAAATGTGTCTGGATAAGGTCATCAACTGTTTTATTAATCATTATTATTATTACTGTATCGTACCTCCTTCTGAAGGAACACACCTGAAGAAGATACAAAAAAGGTATCCAAACGTCGTCATAATATAAATAAAAGGTCATCAATTGTTTTATTAATTATTATTATTATTATCACTATTTCTATATCGTACTTTTCCTTTTTGTTGAACAGGGAAATTTCTGTTCCCGACTTTTACTTCCGATCGTGTTACCTTCTGATGGTTATTAATTGTAGCGTCTAATAACAATTATATTATAATTTTAAGTAATAACGGGGACTAACGGAAGCAATAAATCAAATCAGATGACTTTGGGTACCGTAGTAAGTTTTGCAGACACGGCATAAAACCCTAAATCCCCCCCCGGTGCAAATGATGTTAAAAAGGGAAGCGAGAAGTGGTGGAGGCATTCGCGGGTGCTTTTGTTAGCGCAGTGACTGTGTGAGGTGTGGGTCCGGGTCTGGTGCGTGACGCAGTGCGCCTGCGTTGGGGACGCAGCTCCATCCGGGGCCCGAGGATCGATGCCGGGACGGCGGACGCATTCCGCGCACCTCAGGGCTCAATAACACTACGCACGCGGACGAGACGCCACGACCAATAATTACCAGCAAAGGAGACACGTGAAGATACGGCTCAAGGGGGTGTGTGTGTGTGTGTATGTGTGGAGAGATGACAACGGAAAAGGAGTGACATAAAATCGCATGCGAAAGTTACATTTTAAAAAAAAATCAATTATCAATAAAATATTTACAGAGTATAAGTGATTCAAAACAGAAAGAAAGTTAAATATATTTCTCCAGGGGAATCCGAACGGTTTAGTAAAGAAATAAAATGGATTGAAATAAATGAGAGAGAGAGAGAGAGAGAGAGAGAGAGAGAGAGAGAGAGAGAGAGAGAGAGAGAGAGAGAGAGAGAGATGAGGTGGTTAAGCTACCATATACGTCACAGCCTCTCCTCCTTACAGGATTATCTTCCTGTGTCGCACCCCGTCAGCCTGGCGGCGCAATCATTCCATACAACGGTCATCAATTCTTCCCTGAATCACAGAAATTCCACCACCTTTGAATGTACTTGAGGATTTGCCCTAACTTTATCTCGGGGCGAGAGGGGGGTGGGGGCGGATGAACCTCAGCAGGGAGACTGTACACGCGCACTCAACTCACAAATCTTAATTAATCGCACACACAAACTAACATAAAATCACGATGATCCTAAAACGTGCACTACACGTGTTTATTAAACGCAGGATCCAGTTCTGTCTAAATAATAAAGATTTTCTAGAGCACCGCACTTAATAAATGTTGAAGTTTATTCAACCCTCCGGTGGTTGAGCCACGCCTTCACGAGTTAAGACACTCAAGAGTGAAAATATAATGTTTTCAACAGGGGCCTCGTGCATCAGCAGTACCAACTTTCAAACAAAATAATATTTATGACGATAAAACCAATTTTTATCTTTTACATCCGACTTTAAGTGTTGTTACAGTTGATTTTAAATATGAATCGGAAACTGTATAAGAGCAAGTTTACTAAATTTAAAAATGTCGGGCAAGGAAAGAAAATTTTTGTTATTTTTCTAAAAAAAAAAAGGGTAAATAAAATTCAGCCGAGAACGAAGGCTAAATGTTTCTAGCTGTGCAAGTCGGAGACCAACTTTCCAAACAGTTTAATTACTGTATTCTTCATCAGAGTGAAAGTTAATTAAGACCTGCGTGAGGCAGAAACTGAGGAAACATTCGCCATTGTGTACTTTCGTACCTTATACAAACTTTTACTTAAAAAGGTCAGTCACGTTCATAATTGTTTTAAATGTAATTTCAAAGGCCGTGGGGGGGGGGGGTGGAATTATTGGGGTTCTCAAGACGCAGGAATGGAAATGTAACGTGTAATACGTCAATGTTAGGATCAAATCAAAACGTAGAAATAAGACGAATTATTTAATAAAATATCCCTGCTAATCAGTCAATAAAAATAGTTTCTTTCATTATTCCGTTACACGACCGTATCCATCAACTAATTATTAACAAATTGTTGGTAGAACCTAAAATTAAATAAATAATAATAAATCTATTATTCTATCTTACAACATTTTATTAATTATTACAAGTTCATTTTAATTTCTAGTTTATTCTAATGGTGACATTAAAGTAAACTATTATATACGTATACCATTATTTTTTTTAAAAAAAATAATTTAACCTGGAATTCCTGGCCATTAACAGGGAATCCTGAACGATTGGTATTAATTGGGAAATGGATTTTTAAATTACTGGGACCAGAAAATAATGGAATTAATTTTCATTAATTGGACAATGGTTATTTAAATAACTCGGACCAGAACTGAATGTCATTAATTAGACAATAGATTTTTAAATTACTGGGACCAGAAATTAATATAAATAATTGGCAATAAGTGGACAACGGATTATTAAATAACTAGGATCCGCAAGTAATGCTATTAATTAACATTAATAGGACAGCGAATTTTTAATTAACCGGAACCATAAATTAACACGATTAATTGGTATTACGTAGACCATGAATTTTTAAATTACCGGTACCAGACATTAGCATCATTAATTGGTAATAATTATACAATGAGATTTAAATTACTGGGACCAGAAATTAACGGCATTAATTTTCTTTTAATTGGACAATGGATTTTTAAATAACTGGGACCAGAAATTAATTAAATCAATTGGCATTAATTAGACGATGGATTTTTAATTACTGGGACCAGAAATTTTTTGCAGTACTTGGTCAATAGATTTCCAATTAATTGGACCAGGAATTGATATCATTAATTGGAAATAAGTGGATAACGAATTTTTAATTTCTGGTCTCAGTAATTAATTAAATTAATTGGTATTAATTAGACAATGAATTTTTAAAATACTAGGACCAGAAATTCTTGGCAGTAATTGGTAAATATATTTTTAATTAATTGGACCATAAATTGATATAATTAATTGGACTTAAGGGAACAACGAATTTTTTAATTACTGGGATCAGAAATTAACCTAATTAATTTGTATTAATCGGAGAATGGATTTTTTAATATCAGACCAGAAATAAATGGCATTAAATGGTCAATAGATTCTTTAATTACCGGGACCTGAAAATAACCTAATTAATTTGTTTTAATCGGAGAGTGGATTTTTAAATAACGGACCAGAAATTAATGGCATTAATTGGTCAATAGATTCTTTAATTACCGGGACCTGAAAATAACCTAATTAATTTGTTTTAATCGGAGAGTGGATTTTTAAATAACGGACCAGAAATTAATGGCATTAATTGGTCAATAGATTATTTAATTACTGGGGCCAGAAATTAATATAATTAAGTAGGACAGTAGGCGGACAATGGATTTTTAAATTACTGGGACAAGAAATTAATGACATTAATTGGTCAATAGATTTCAAATTACTGGAACCAGCAATTAAGGCCAGTCACGACCAGGAATTCCGATTATATGAGAGATAATTCACAGGTATTTAAGGTAATTAAAAAGTAATACAACAATAAAATTACAACTCATCAGAAGAATAAATTAGAAATTAATCTGAACATATAATTTTTTTTTATATAATTGTTACCATGGGCTCCATCGAAGACCTTGGCCTACCAGGACGGCTGCCATATATAAATTTAATAGATGATCCAAATTATAATTAATGTTATCTTACTTGTGCTTTTTTTTTACCAAAATCATAATATTTCAGTTTACAAATATTCTAGCTTTGGAATACAAATATAGAGGTTTTTTTTATAGGATTATTTACATATATTTTTGAAGTAGAGGCCCTGATACTGAACCCTGTGGGACTCGAGTCTTAACAATTCTCCACTTTATTATTATTATTTATTTGAGAAAGAATCGTTTGACACAACCCACAGAATTTTGTAGTTTAATATAAAATCAAGCAATGAAAATGTCAGTAATTTCATAATAATTCTTGTTTCAAACACAGGTCATAAAATATATATTTTTTTAAATATTTAATTCTCCCATTGTTTCATCTAAAATATTATAGGTTTCTTTCTGAATGCAAATCGTGAGCCTGTGAGTAAACTGTTTTCGTTGATATGAGGAATAGAGGTCAACCATTTTAATAGGTCGTTGACCTTAAATCACTGGACTTTGTCGGTGTCTCAAGTTTATTTCGCTTCTTAGTTACGAATTTGTATCAAACTTGACCTTTGGTCCTTCCCGGAAAGTTTCGGTACGCAATGCCTTGTTACCAAGTTATTGCGGGAAATTTTGTTGGCCCCCCCAGTTCACTTTTATGTAAAAAAAAATTCTCTCTTGCCTTGACGCTTCTGAAGGAGCCATCCGTATCTTTCAAAGTCTAATTACAACCGTAATGTGATTTTTGCTAAACTGTATAAATACCTTTTTAGCAATTTTTGAGAAGATGAAGTTTTATAATTCGCTTACGACGAACCGTGAAAGTCCAACGAGAGTTTCACTGAATGTTTAATACATTGGTGAAGTAACTCGACGGTTCCCTTTATGACAATTAATTATCATTTACATCGTATATTAAACCGATTTTCTGTAAATTGCTTAACAATTACTGTAACAAAAACGTCTTTCTTATCGCTCTCTTAATTTTTAATCACCTGACGAAAGCAACAAGGTTTCAATATTGTATGAACGAAGGTTTTCCCGGTGCAGAAAGTTAGTAAAAGTTTCTCGAGCTTCCAGCCGGGTAAACTCGTCAATAGCAATTCGCCAGAAGATGATGACGCTGCATGTCATCGAAACGTCGCGTGCCGTCGACGACTTTACCCGGCTGGAAGCTCGAGAAACTTTTACTAAGGTTCCAACATATTTATTTTATCACTTAATTATGTGTGACTGTTGGCTACTTCTTCATCTAATTACACTATAATTGATTTCTCGAGCAGCCACGTAAGTTTTCAAATATTTAAGCTAAAAAAAACGTTTCAGAGAGCCTTGGTCATTTCTTCAGGTGCAGCAGAAAAAAAAAGACCCGCAAGAGCCTACAAGTGACGCGTGTGCGGGCTACACAAGATTTTTTGAGTTTTGTCAGCTGACTAGTTCAGTTGTGTGTCTCTCTCTCTCTAGGCTCTTGCGTTTATTTTTTTCTGCACCTGAAGAAAGGAACAAAGGTTTCCAGGAACGTCGTGTGGTACTTATGTTATCATTTACTTTCGACTGTATTTGCCTATCTTTCTTATTATATAAATTTCCGGTCTGTTAAAACAAGCGACCTTCGTACAGACAAAATTAAAAATAGAGGAAACAAAAAGGACGAAGAAAATTCAAAATTTTAATCAAATTGTTTCTTCAAATTTTTTTGCACAAAAAAGTTTGGGACGAACAAAAAATAGCCGAAAATATTCAAAATATAGTAACTTAAAAACGCATAAATTTCAAAAGGAGACCACAGGGTAAAAGTTTCGAACGTCCTAAGTTTTTAGTTCAGGAGAAGAAAGAAAAGTGTGTAGAATACTATCCATAAGATGTAAAAAAAGAATTGTTAAATATTTTTTCGAAACAATAAAACTTACAGATTATTTTAATTCAACGCGAAATTATTTTAAAACGTGTTTAATAACTTCAGTAAGAATATTTTTTTTAAAAAAAAACACAATTCGTGAAGACAAGATGGCGGATGGCAGCTTGATATTTTTATATATTGTAATATTCCAAAATAAATGACCTTTAATAAAGGTAGTAAACTTACAAGCCCACACGTTGGTCTGTATTACTCTAAAATAAGTGGTTACTACAATTTGACTTCAATGTAACTTCACTACCTTCATTAAAGGTAATTTATTTTGAATTATAACATTAACTCTAATGGGAAAATTCGTAAAAATAAATCAACTACAATTCTTTCCACCTTTGTGCTACGGGTTTGTCACCCTCCCCCCCCACATTCTGCGATTTCGGCAGAATACGTGTACAAATTTTTGTTGCATTCTGTCCACGCGATAAAATTTCTATTAAGATCACTGTAAATACATACAAACATACATACATACAAATATACATCCTTTTTCATTATATAGATATTGCAATTTGGCGCCCAACGTGGGGCGGTATTATTTATAATTTACTAGCTGGGTGCCCGGCGTTGCCCGAGATGTCATTTATCTATAACCCCCCGATATGTCTCCAATTTCGGCTGCTTTTGCGCAATTTTTATGTAACGCTACTCGAACCCTAATCATTATAATTAACTCTGAAAAATATTTCTTCAACGCAAATATCTGCCGTGTTTGCATGTTCCAAAATTTGCACCCCGCTACCCCTGCATCTGAGGGGGGTAAATGCCAATTTGAATGTCGTAACTAAACACAGTGACTTCCATAACCTTTGATTTGACTCCAATCTCGGTTGTATTCGCGTTATTTTACTGTAAAGCATCTCCACCCCCAAACCCGAAGGGTGTCCTTTTCACAGGGCGTAGGGGATGAAAATTATATTCAGATAACATTGGTAGAAACACTATCAATATCTTTGACCCCTAAAAATATTTATCCGACTCGGCTGTTTTAGTATGTTTAAATATTTCCACCCCCGCTTCTGGGGGTGGAAGACGCGTCTCACCCCCACAGTGTTTGTTTCCTGGTCGCAAAGACACACGTGGACGAAATTTGGTGAAAATTGCTCGACTGGTGTGGATTTGTATTTTATTTAGAAAACGTTTGTATGGGAAATAGAAAAGGGCTGCTTTTAGGGTTTTCCCGGAAATTATTCGACTTTTTCTCGCCTTTTAAGCTTTCCCTAGACCTCCACGAACATTTCAAGACTAAGATAAGATAAATCCGTTCAGTCGTTCTCGAGTTTTAGTGAGACTAACGAACAGCAATTCATTTATATATATATAGATTACAAATTTGATCTCGACGTGGGGCGATGTTACTCGTAACTTTAAGTGTTTATCACAATATATTCATGTTTTACTGGTTTTATCACATTATAATTGCTGGAAGATGAAACTCTTGATTTATTACGTACATAAGAAAAAAAAAATTTATATAAAAAATTGTTTCTCCGTTTATGTTTTACATTAAAATTGTCACTATCTTTCTTATTATTAATTTTCAATCAGCCGTAATTTTTTTTTTTCAATTTTTTATATAAGGCGCTGTTACAGCGGCAAAAACCTGCGTCACGGTTTGGTTTAACGGTAAATGCACAATAAAATTTGTTCTAATATGGGGCGAAGTTAATAGTTTCCAGAAGCTGTTGTAAGTCTGCCTTCGCCTCCAAAGTTTACTTCATCGCGGTTATGAAAGGGAGGGGGGGGGGGGGGGTAATTACAGAGAACACACACACGAGCGCCACCTCGACGTCGAAGTAGTTCTCTAAAGCTTGCGATACAATCCAAAGCTTCCTTCTAGAGAAGTCGCACGTTTACCAAACGCAAATATCCACGGCCAATTTGTAATACGGAAAAAAAAAATTACACGTCGGTGATTCAGTTTTATTAATTCAGTTCACAGAGGTAGGAGGGGGTGGGGGAAGGGGGGGGGAACCCCACACAGGAAAACGGGCATATATTTATTTTGACTTCGGCTTTACAGTTGATAAATATATTTAGCCCTTTGCGTTTTACTCTCACAGCGTAACCTTAATTGGCTTACATTAATTACAACAAACACGAACAGACGACGCCATATTCATCTACCGTAAAATTCATCCCTTACTTTTTTAGAAATTGAAAATAATTATAAATTACATATCATGAACCTTAGTAACTTCTAGAAAAAAATATTCATTTCAATTTGGACTTTCTTAACAAGTTAAAACTTTTATTTTAACGTCAGTTTTGAATTAATAAAACAGCTGATGATTTCACACCGCCCCTATATGTTGTATTTTTTAAAAAAAATTGGACGACGTTTCGAAACTATTTTGTATCATCTTCAGGTATTTTTCCTACAGAGGAGGTATATACAAATGGTTAGATTTATAGTATAATTGTATTCGGTCAATTTTTACAATAACACGGGCTGTGAGGGCCTCAGTTCGAAAAAAGGAGAGAGGAGAAGGCATCCCCGAAGGCAGCCGGCTCCAGAGAAAAGGATCACCTGCGACAGAACAGCCCTCGCAGGTGTTTGCAGTTAATGTTCATTTATTTAAACTACAAAATCGCTATCTTTGGGGATACCTTCTCCTCTCTCCGTTTACGAACTAAGGTTCCCACAAGCCGAGGCCTGTTTCCAGAGGTGTATGTTCCGGGGTCACAGACGTTGTTCATACGGTAAGAGTTGTTCTCTGTTCCCATTAGAACAGTCGCCTCCTAAACTTGTCGAGGCACGGAGAAGGGAATGCTGCGTCCCCACAGCAAACTCCTCTCCAGCTATCGGAAGGGCGTCGGACAAGTACCCAATGCCCGACCTACCTTATGCAGGTTTTCTATGGCTTTTCCTGTAATACTTTTAGGCGAATGCTGGGATGGATCCTTAAAATATAGACCGGGGCCCCTAGTTAATCCTTGGCTACATTGCTCTACCCTTCCTATGCTATTAAAGGGGGAGTTGCCACCATGTAGCCTGTTAAAGAAATAATTAAGACGCACAGAGAATCTTTTGAGAGAATTCTCTTGCAGGTGAACCTTCCCAGAGAGCTCTGGAGGAGACTACTTTTGGTGGGGATGCCTTTTCCTCTCTCTGATTTTTTTAACTAAGCTTCGAAGAAGCCGAGGCGCCTCGGCCTGTTTTGACTGGTGGATATTCCGGGGGTCACATACCTCGGGAGTACGGTAACAGTTGTCTACTACTCCCATTGGAACAGTCGGTCAGCTGCCACCTAAACTGGTCGAGGTATGGAGAAAGGAATGCTGCGTCCACACAGCAAACACCCCCCCCCCCTCTCCCGCAGTCGGAAGGGACGTGGGATAAGTACCAAGTACCTGACCTACCTGATGCAGGTTTTCTAGTTTTTTGCCCAGAGTAGGATCCTTAAACCATAGTTAACCCTTGGCTACCTTCACGAACCCTTCCTTATTAATAACACACACCAAACCATAATGTATATGAGGATTAAGTTTTCACATTTTATGTATTAAATTCCGTTTTCCACATCTATATTTCGAATTTATCTGAATAATATATAATTATCTTGTTTACTTTCTGGGATCGCTTCCCTTCCCTTCCCTTTAATTTGATCAGCATTACTTAAAAACAACTCTCTTTAACGTTTTTCAATTTTAATCTGTGGGTTTTTATTTTTTCCCCGTTATATTTTCAGGCGTGTTTAATTACTCCACGCACCAGAACGTTTTCTTAATTTCCTAACCGCGACGTCACTTATATAAGCCCTCCCTGTTTTCATTGAGGCCTGATGGCTTAAGTCCGAAGTAACCCGCTAATTGGGAGATCTCGTTGCGACCGCTCCCTCTCAATCCTCCCCCACTGAACCATTCCACTTGCCGAATTCTGCAGGCTTTTGCAATTTCGCTAATAGCGTCGAAGATGCGTACTAACGACGACCGAACGCAGGGGGAAAGAGAGGAAGGGGACAAGGACTAATCAATTATGACATTTTACCATGCCGCCAACGACGCCAATTACATACTTTTTAAGATCTTTCCCGTGTCTAGTTACCAGGGGGAGAAAATAAACGTAACACGCTCAAGGAATTTGCATGTAGCGTGACGTCGATTACGTTCATAATTTTACTTCTACCACTTCAAGCATATTTTTCTTACTGCTTGAGTAAACGAAGCCTCTCTTATTCTAATAACAAATTCTTCATCATTTAGTACTTCGTAAAATGTTACCACACTAACATTACTTAATTATTCTGCATCAATTACGAAATACTGATGTATATTACTTTTTCTCCAGGTTAAAATCCAAAGAATGTAGTATTTCTCGGAGTAGAGAATTAATCCTCGGCCTGGGTCTGGCGAGGGCTATTCTCTCGCAGGCAGTACCTTGTAGGAGAGACAGGAAGGGGCTACCTTTGGGGATGCCTCCTCCTCTCTCCGTTTTTGAACTAAGGTTCCCACAAGCCGAGGCCTGTTTTGAGAGGTCACAGACCTTGGGCATACGGTAAGAGTTGTCCGCTATTCCCATTGGAATACTCGGCCAGCTGCCTCCTAAACTGGTCGAGGCACGGAGAAGGGAATGCTGCGTCCTCACAGCAAACTCCTCTCCCGCTATCGGAAGGGCGTGGGACAAGTACCCAATGCCCGACCTACCTGATGCAGGTTTTTCTAGGGTTTTCCCTGCATTTCTTTAGGCGAATGCCGGGTAGGATCCTTAAAATATAGCCTGGGGGCCCCTAGTTAACCCTTGGCTACCTTCCTCTACCCTTCCGCTTCCCCCCTTTCAAATCTCTTTCCTATGGTATAAGAGGGGAGTTGCCACCATGTGGATTATCCTCATGTAGCCTGTTACCTAAGAAAAAAAAAAACTTCTCGGGCTTCTAACCGAGTAAACAATTGAATTAGTGACGTTTCGATTACGTTCACTGCCATCGTCTTCTAGTCCGGTGTCTATCTGGCATGTATTTATAGAGGAGCGTAGGTTACATCCACCTCCTTGTCACCGCCCGCCATCAGGTGACTTGTAGCAACTCAGCGCTAGCTCGTGCCTCGTCACGTGACCTCATCCCCTTATAAGTTCTGATCCGTGATTTGGCGATTCTTCTAACTAAATTTTCCGGGGTCGCAATCCGGTAAGAGTTGTTCTCTGTTCCCATTGGACGATAGTTGTACTCTTTTATTACCGCCTTTCAGTTATCCCTTGCCATAAAATATTTTGCTAAATTAAATTTCTGGTTTCGACGTGTCTTCTGGTTTTAGCGGACGTTTTATTTTTTTAATTACTCTCGTCTACTTGTAATTACATATTTTTCCCGTGTATTAGTGTTTTTAAAATTAATCTAAATTTATGCGTTGGAGGAAGTGATTCGGGTAATCTTTCTCCATTGTAGTCGTCCGTAGTGGTTTCGGTAACGACGGAAGCGACGTCCAATTTACGTGACGACCGACCCAGGTTGGCAGAAATAAAAGTTTCGCAAAAGTCCATTAAAGCTGATATTAGAATTAATGGCGGCAAAGGAAAGTTACGAGTATAAACCGGATTACATTTATGAGTTTCAAAGTACGACCAAAAAGTTCTCAGATTTAAAGTAATTACTTATTTTAAACGATACTGTACGGCGGGAGAAAGAAAAGGGGGGGGGGTAGTTTTTTTTTACACTCCTCTTCAGTAATTTTTACGATAAAAGTTACACGCGCCATGCTCCATAATATTTTTTTTTGTCGTGGAAATGAATTCTTGAACAAAGTACTGGACGAACGGGGGGGAAAAAGAGAGGAAAGAAAACGCGCAAAGAGAATAAATACGCGGACTGAAGAAAAATCCTTTTAAATTTTACTTTAAAAAACCTAATTGGGCTCTTAATCTCGTGACTTTTTTTTTTCGCTCAAATAAAGAACAAGGAGACAGACGGAGGGAGGGAGGGAGGGAAAAAATTGTCCCCATCCCTCTGTTTTTATCCTCTTGAACATCGTAGATACGAGAACCATGGCGGCGAAATTATATCGTGTTCTCGTGTTGTGAAGGTAAATTAAGAGAGGATTTCCTTTGATATTTTTCAACCAAGCAAGGATAATGAGCTTTTACTTAAAAAAAAAGAAAAGGAAAACTGAAACTGAAATATATATATGTATATATACACACACACGCATATCCGTGAGAGTAGTCACAGGTAACCGTAACATGTATTGTAAATTATCCAAAAAAAAACAAGAAACGAACACAGCAGGCATCGACATCAACTTATTTACAAATTATTCATTTCGCAAGAACTAAATTTTCATTTTAGAGTAACAGTTTTTTGTTTGAAATATGAGGGGGGGGGGTGCGGAAGGGTAGAGCCAGGGTAGCTAAGGGTTTAATTAGGGTAAAAATACGAAAAACTATACAGAAAAATGAGAAACTGTAGAAATAGAAAAAAATCGTAAAGAGGATAAAAATTAAAATGAAAACAAAATACTCCAATAAAACTGTAATAATTTTTTTTAAAAAAAAAGCGAGGAGAAAAAAAGAGAATGTCGCTGATTTGCCGACGTCAACGACCGCAGAGGCCAATAATTCATATGTAATTAATAATGATAAATAGTAATATAATAGTCCCAGACTAGAAAATATCTACGTCCACTAAAATTTTAGTTATTACGTCATCAATAAATTATATCATCAATATTTTATATTAGTTATTATTTATGGTTGATTTGTAGTGTAAAACTCCTGAAGTAGTCGCAAATAGCGACGAAACGTCGTCTTCCTTCAATTATAAATCTTTCTTTTTTTTCTTCTGATTTTTAAAAGGCAGTGTTTTATTTACCATTTAAAATTGTGTGTTTTGAATTTCCTCTACTCTTGACCAGCCTCGACCAGTTTAGGAGGCAGCTGGCCGACTGTTCTAATGGGAACAGCGGACAACTCTTACCAAGGTCTGCGCGACCCCGGAACATACAACCTGTCAAAAAGGACCGAGGTGTGGTTATATCCTATTATCTGAATCGAGATTTATTGGAAATAATTATAAACTAAAAATAATAAAACAGAGAATAAAGCTTTCACTTTTATAATCCTGTCAATTTGTGATTACAATTTCTTCTTGGAATATTGTGTAGTCTGAAACGTTCGCCAGGAAGTACTCGTCACTAATTGTACTACGTCACACGTTTACGCGCATGCGCAATGGCAGCGTCGTCGTAGAGAGTTTCTAAATCCAAGCAATGCCCGGCTATTTACCACGCATTCAGCGCTGGTGGTTGTCCATCCTCGTCTGGTAACACAACGAAGTTGAAATGTTTCCGACCGACCCTCCGGGCGAGTCACGTGTAGTAGAGGGAGTGCAGATTTCAAATGCAAATTCGGCGGCCAGAGCGACTGGGCTCTAATTTGCGAGGCACAGGCACCGCTCCCGCTAACTAAATATATATATGAAAGAAAAAAAAAACAACCTCCCCTCGTTCAATGCAGAGACGGACAGAGGTCCGCCTGCGGGGGCGTCGTTAACCACTAAACGCTGCTGCCACTCCCACTAGAAACCATTTCACGTCCACGCAAGAAGAACTCAGAATCCTTTAAGCAGCAATCAATTTCGTCTCTTATTTGGGTATTTATTTAAATAAAATAAAATACTATCATATTGCAAAACTAAAATTCTTATTAAATTGTATATTGTATCAAACACTGGCAGAGTGTCCAGCGTTGCCCGGGTATTTATTTACCACCATTAGAAATACTCAGGTGGGGTCATTGTAAGGAAAAAGGCTGGGGAACTCTGGTGGTCTAGAGGCACCCCAAACGCTAAAACCATAAAATTTTAACACTGTATGATGTATGGATTTCCTCCCCCCCCCCACCCTGTACATTAATGTTCTTACCGTATTTTTCATCAAATTTCCTCCAAAATTCAGGTGTGGTCTTATACTCTAAAATTAATATGAAAAAAACCCCTGTGTTTGATTTCAAATTCCCACCAGTTTCAAGACTATAATGGCCGTATATTCGACGCCGATCTCTATCTGGCACCGGTGCGACGAAGGAAGGGTTGGGGTGGAACGTCCGTTAAATCTACTACCACAGAAAAACTACCTTCGTACAGACAAACTTAAAATAGTAGGAACAAAAAAACCAAACGAAGAAGTTTCAAATTTTAAAAATGGCGGACGTTTCGACACCGGATTGGCCTTTTTTTTTAAACGGCGACTTGAAATTGAACAATGAACTAAAATAAATATATAAGGGTCGAAGAACTTAAAATTAAACTTATCATTATTCACTGTGCCGTGCTCAATGTAAAATACGGTAATATATATATATATTTTTTTAAGCAGCTTAACAATGGTAAATATAGCTTTAAAGATTTCGCTCCCCTGACGGTTTAACTACTCGTGATATTGCGGGGGGTGGAAAAGGCATAATAATGAGTAATTTTGCTCGTGCCATTGCCCGGACCTAGAGAGAGAGAGTGGTCGATGTCAATTTCTCGCCTCCGTGATCTCTAATTGGGGAAGTGTTTGTCTAGTGACCGTCTAACTAGGATAGACATAAAGGGGTTAGAGGGGGGTGTAATGGGGGGGGGTGGAGGGGCGTGAAACAGCCTCTCTCTCCCCCTAACGCTTTTCCTCCGGCCCTATCCCTATCCGCCGTTAACTACCAGAAGCTGTGGAGAAGTTGCTCTGCCCTCTAAGTACTAATTACACTAGGATGCCCTCTGGCGTCGACCACACCAACTTCAACACAGTTTCATATACATGAAAAAATAATCCTGATTGGCAATTTACATTTACTCATCAAGGAAAGCCAGAAGCCGTCACACGTTGACGGATTAACAGTTACACAGAGATAAACCTTCAGAAACTTTTATTTAGGTAACGCGGGTCAGAACAATAACTTTACCGTCGTCAATTTTCATCAACCATCACTAAATAGTATTGTATTGTTCGAGGGATTGAGGATGAAAGCTTCCCGGAGTCGTCGAGTCAAAGATTCGTTTCCACACGTGCGTACTGATCCACTGATAAGATGGCGGCGCGTCTTCAAGCTGGATGCTTGATTGTGTTACCCCTACAAGCTTCAAGTGTTTAATTTCAACTCGAAAGGACAACGGAGGGAAGCAGCGTCAAGGGAGGCGTGATGATTTTAAATAAAAAAAATAATGGTGTCGACTCCAGGGTTATAGAAGTCGCTGAGTCGCCGCATTGACCACGGTGGTTAATGAAATTTAATGTTCCTCGTCGTGAAGGTGGACGTGGTTGGCAAGAAGTAGATTCCGGATTTATTTTTGACTTTCTTAAGGTACCAGGTATATTTTTGGTTTTTATTTAGTTTACCACTGTGAACAAAAAGTAAGGTGAATTTATTTATAAAATATAAATTCTTTATTTATTCTTCCAAATCAATTTCATCCCCTTCAAAGTCATCCCCTTCAAAGTCATCCCCGTCCAATAAAAACGCACTTTTTCCAGTCCTCGAAACAGTCGGAATAGTCTTTTTCCGGTTTAGCCTTCAAGACCTTCTTCGATATGGCTTTTTATCTCCTCAATCGTGTGAAAACGGCGTCCCCGCATTGGCCACTGGAGTTTGCTGAACAGCCAGAAGTCGCATACGGTGGTTGCGGAACGATGTGAGTCACAATGCAGTGTGACGTGGTGCATTATCCTGATGAAGGAACCAAGATAATATTTTTTGTTGACAGTTTGGAAGGACTTGACAGTGCACCACACCATGACTGTCACCATGACCTTGATATTCAGGGTCGTAGGCGTAGTGTCGTCTCCAGTAATGACGCATTGCAAAGTTTCAAACACGTCAACGCGACGCTTTTTGTCCCACCAATCGAGACTTGACGCGTTTGAGACACAAAACATTCTTCAAATGGTTCGGGCTGAGCCAAATGATATTCCAACACCATCAGCGAGATCTCTAATTGCCCATGGACGTGGCCCTCGTCGGTAGACGTTGATGGTCGTCCAGAGCGCGCGAGGTTCTTCTTTGAACTCCTTGCACCACTTATAAACGTGCCATAGTTTGATCACCAAAGGCCTTCAACGTGTCCCCGCACGAAAATATTCGTTCCACAAACAAAACTTGATGCAAGTTCTTTGCTCTACAAAATCACCCATTGCAAAATTCACTTTCGGTTGTTTACAAAAAAAACACGTGTGACTCTGAGATAATTAAACCTTTTAACAAACAGACGCTTGGCAAATATTATAGACAGTCCTACCAACCTAGGGAAAAAAATTACCTGCCTTCCTAATACCCGGGTAGTTTTAAATGACAATTTCACCTTACTTTTTGATCACATATATATATATATATAGCCCTTATCGGATTCTGAGAAATGTAAAGACAACCCTTAATTAGGAACAATTTATTAAATTACACAAAATGGTCGTTCCTAAGCAGAAATAAAGTACTACATCAATTTGTAATGTGACCGTAATGATTCAAAGAGGCAAATACTCGAACGCAAATACGCCGCTGAATGGGACACAAAATGTCCATTATGCGATCGTTTTGAAACTCATCAAAACTTCATTATCGACAAGGGGACGGGTGGTGGGGGGTGGGAAAAGGGTGGAAATTACGAGATGCAGAAGTAATTAATCGATTAATACGTGTTTTGTTGTGGTTTTTTTTAAAAAAAAACCCTGTCGGCAGCAGTGTATCACGATTGGGTGAAGAAGGAAAAATAATTATGGAAATTGGGCAGCGATCGTAATAGGGAAAATTGACCCGTATTTTTGTTCCTAATAACGTGGTAAATATCGAAATTCCTCACTGTTCCTTTATGTTTTTTTTGAGGGGTGGGGGGTATCCAGGCTATGTACAGGGTAATCCACGTTGGGCAACTCCCCTTTAATAGCATAGGAAGGGATTTGAAAGGGGGGATGCGGAAGGGTAGAGGAAGGTAGCCAAGGGTTAACTAGGGGCCCCCAGGCTATATTTTAAGGATCCTACCCGGCATTCGCGTAAAATAAATGCAGGGAAAACCCTAGAAAAACCTGCATCAGGTAGGTCGGGCATTGGGTACTTGTCCCACGCCCTTCCGATAGCGGGAGAGGAGTTTGCTGTGGGGACGCAGCATTCCCTTCTCCGTGCCTCGACCAGTTTAGGAGGCAGCTGGCCGACTGTTCCAATGGGAATAGCGAACAACACTTACCGT
Source organism: Zhengitettix transpicula (assembly GCA_037074705.1). Lineage (NCBI taxonomy): Eukaryota > Metazoa > Arthropoda > Insecta > Orthoptera > Tetrigidae > Zhengitettix > Zhengitettix transpicula. The sequence continues at coordinate 65,423,861 of CM073596.1, forward strand.
ATGCCCAAGGTCTGTGACCCCCGAAACATACACCTCTCAAAACAGGCCGAGATGCCTCGGCTTGTGGGAACCTTAGTTCAAAAACGGAGAGGAAAAGGCATCCCCAAAGGTAGCCCCTTAGTATCCTTCCTACAAGGTTTAAATATTATCGCGTCTTAATACTTGAAGTAAACATTTGTATACAGAGAGAATATATATATATATATATATATATATATGTGTGTGTGTGTGTGTGTGTGTGTGTGTGCGTGTGCGTGTGTGTAGCTTGTTGTCATTCTGATATTGTGTGATAGTTTCAAAACGTTATTACACAAAATCGTTATATTTTTAGATAAAAATCTTTAATTTATGTAAATAAATAAACATCAACCAATTTTTTCAAGTCAAATAAAAATAATTTATTAATGTAAAAAATTAAACAACGTTTCGTCGCTTAATTTTGCTACCTCATCATTTTAAAATAAATCTTTTTGATAGACAAGGTGATTATTATCTACCGAAATTTTCAGCCACGGCAGTCTAGCAAAATTTATGATGAGGTCGCAAAATAAGCGACGAAACGTTGTTTAATTTTTTACGTTAATAAATAATGTTTTCTGACGTAAAATTGGCTGATGTTTATTTATTTTTTTATTTATTATCTCAACAGTCACTGATGTAATTTATCCGTCGAGCCACAACCTGAAGAACGCGGTACAAATATGGACCTAATCGTTCTTGTTATTTTAAATAAACTGACAGATATTGGTCGTAGACTACATTTTGTTTTACATAAGAATAAGAATAATAAACAACCTTAAAACACAAAAATACTAAAGTAGCTTTCCTTTATGCAACGCGCTGTACAAAAGCACGAGATTCAGCTAGATTTTAGTAATTTTAGTTTTGTCCGGTTGTCTACACTGAAATTACATTCAAACTAGTCTTTCGGTCCGCCATTAATATCTGCGGACACACGATTTGGAAGAGGGATCGTCAATCTTCCATGTGTTTTAACTGTGATATATATATATGATTATACTAGAATTTTGCAATCAACAATTGATATCAGATAATTATCGTTATTGAAAAATGTCTGTAATGTACGTGACCATACAGGACGTTTCGTCCTTACATTAAGACCTCTTCAGAACCTTATCAATTACTCATGAGACTTTTACAATATAAAACTTATACTCAGTTACGGTTTAACTAGGCAGGACTCGTGTTAACGAGGTGGTAGGCGGACAATTAACTGCTTCATTACTCTTCATCTCTAACCGCATCACGTCGTGTCAGCTACCACTCATGCCATACCGTCCCATCCCTCTCTTCTCTCCCCCAGCCACCGTATAATAATTATCTATTTAACATTTATTTATTTAAGTGTCGTTTGCCATTTTTAATTCTGTTCTTAGCACATTTTTTTTTTTAGTTTTGTAGTTTGGAACGGTTGTATTTCAACCGTCTGGTATATTGGGGTGGTGGGAAATTATTCAATCTTATTCCAAATATATATATATAAAATATATATATATAAAATTCTTAGTTTCATTTAATAGCTAAAGAGCCCAGAGTTGTCATGTGAGGTTTAGAATCCGTTTTTTTTTTAGGGCAACAGGCTACTTGAGGGTAATCCACTTTCGGCAACTCCCCTTTAATAGCATAGGAAGGGATTTGAAAGGGGGGATGTGGAATGGTACAGGAAGGTAGCCAAGGGTTAACTAGGGCCCCCGGGCTATAGTTTAAGGATCCTACCCGGCATTCACCTAAAGAAATGCAAGACAAACCCTAGAAAAACCTGCATCAGGTAGGTCGGGCATTGGGTACTTGTCCCACGCCCTTCCGATAGCGGGAGAGGAGTTTCCGGCAACCAAAGCCATTCCTATAATTTAAACCGACAAGATACACACTATTTATAAGGTCAACAATATTGGATATGAGAGAGAGAGAATTGATTGTTTAGTTGTGTCGTACTCACGTAAACGCAATTCCGAGGTTGGCCGCGTCAAGAAGGCTGTGAAGGTCGCTCACTCATACAGACTGCAAAGGTTGTTGCTCTCTGTCGACAAGAACACACTACACTCATCTCTGGACTTATTGACTGGCCAAACTCTTCAAAAATAATATGAAAATCCTCACCTCCTTAAATTCCATCCCGTCTTTCTATTCATACACCACCCCCCGTGCCAGCTTGAGGTCCCAGATGCTGTCTCGATCCTCTCAAAAGGACACAGCCACATTTGTTTCGCACCACAAAAAAAAAATTCAGTGGTACGTGAACGTGTCCTTCTACAAGTGCCAAGACCACGACCCAGTTTTTCGGTGCCATTACCGGGCTGGTTCATTCCGAAGACCCTTGATCCACCTTCCACCCCGCCATTCCTATCCCCCTCTTTCCTATGGACGCAGTGGCCACAACGTGGATGACTTCGTGTATCCTGTCACCGCCAAAAAGAAAAAAAATAAGGTTTAATTTCTTCATATTCTAACACACACACACATATGTTTAATAATTGGTGGCAAAAACTATAAACTAGCAATTTTGTTAATTTAAATTATCACTCTGAATCCTCATTAATGTTACTTGTGACTACAAATAGCCACTTATTTATGAATAATTCTGATATTCATGGCTTCAATACAAGAAACATAAATAATCTATACCAAAAAACTAATTGTAAAACATTGTCAGTTGCAGAGAAAAGTGTCTGGTTGGGATCCTCCATCTTTAACAGACTGCCACAATGAACAGTTGTCCAATAACCAAAGTTACCTTCATTTCTCCTTAGCCACTCCTCTTATTCAGTAAGAGAACTTACGGAAGAATTGGAGTTGTACAATCAAGTTACATAAACCCTAAATAATAGTATTTTTTTTAGTACATTAAGTTACTTATACATCAGTTAAAACTTTATTTCAGCCAATGGGGGATGACTTCAAGAAATTTATTTAATACATTACAAAATTTACTAAATGACAATGGGGCCAGATTGTAAAGAAAATTGAGAATAAAAAAATAAAATAATATTAATAATGTAGATAGTCAGCATCAACTATTCATAAGGTTATGTTGTAGAATATTATTAGTCTTTATTAACTGACTGTAAAGAATATTGAGAATAAAGAAAATAAAATAATAATAATAATAATGTAAATAGTCAGCATCTACTATTCATAAGGTTATGTTATAGAATATTATTAGTCTTTATTAACTGATAGGGTATTATCACGGTATTAATGGAATAAATGTACGGGTTATCATACTATTATTATTTCTCTACATTTATATATTTTAAAATGAAATGTATCAAGCACACTGCACAAGCCATTAAGCACTACTGAGAACCGATCAAAAAGCTTTGTCGTTCCAGCCACGAAAAGTTTTATTTATTTTTCAACTACTACAAGAACTTAATTATTATTTTTTTTAAAAAAAAGACACAAGTTGTACGTAAGGACACTTACATGGTGTGATGATGAGGGCCTCCTAGGTGAACTATTCTTCTCAGAATATTAATATTTCATTTATCCATTAAATCTTTAAGCATCGTGCCCAAAGACAACATATATTTATTTATATATATGTATATCTTTGATCGTGCCTATAAAAATTTCCAAAGATAATTCCCGTTTTGGACTTTCCAACCCACCAAATAGCTTGCTATACAAAGCTGCTCTTCCACTTCCTCAAACGATGACTCTGAAATGGGTCCTTTAAAAAAAAGATTGAGACCTTTAAATTTAAGTCCAGATGAAGAGAACCAATTTTTAAATTCAGGTCAAAATCAAGTAACACCGTTGAATACGGTTTAGTTAATCCACATGACAAGAAAGAGTAACCACAGATAACGCCCCGAGTGTTTTTCACCTTGGGAGTGTCAAAGTCCAAACTTTTTGAAGTGCATTTAGTACGTCATAGGTTGACATTGAACAATGTAATCACAAGTGGGAAATCGAAAAAAAGGGGAACAGGCAGCTCTCTCCGAGTTAGACGTAGAAGACTGTAAAAAAGGTTAGGAGGAGAACGGATTTGTCCGGAGTTGTAAGCTAAAATGGTTCTGTCACAGTTTCTCGAGCGTTTTGATTTCTTTCCAGGACCAAACTTGATGCCATGGCAGCTGAACGAATTAAGGTTATTCAGCGTCATATTTCAGCCAGAAGTAACTACCGACCTGTATCCTTCATTTCGAAAATTGTTTCATTGGCATAATTTTTTTTCTATTTTCTTACATATCGAACACTGATATTAAACGCTTTTGAAACGAAACTTTAAAAAGTGTATCAGCTGATAAGTGTTATGTAATTTAGAATTAAGCGACATACCAAAAAAACTTGTAAGATGATCTCATTTAACAACTGTAAGTTTGATATTGTAAGCCTTAGCAAACTAATTGTATGTGTGTGTATGTCACTGCTATTAACTTTTTGAGGTTATGCAGACTTTTGACAGCTTGTCACAAACTTATCATGTTTTAGGAAATAATGAATGTATTAATTCTGTACAATTCAATATTTTAATCAATCTCAGGTTTCGTGCATGTTACAATAACTGTAGTCCTGTTGTAAATTGTTACATACATATAAATGTTTAAATGTCAAAACAAAAAAAAAATTGGTCGTTACCAATTGCACAGCTGTGCTCCGCAATGCTTACCTTCTCTGTAACTACGGTTTCTCATCTTGGAGTATTTACAGCTGTTCACCTTTTCTATTGATTTGCCTTTCTAAAGACATTATAGAATTAAATTGAAAAAAATTAAGTTTGATTAAAAGTAATGAATAAGAAAATAGCCAATTCAGACAAAAAGGTGATAATATAAATACCAAACAACATTTCTGGGATCCTTGTCCCTTTCGTCAGGTGCTAAGAAGAGCCTAGAGCGACAGAACTGCAGTTGTCAGTTGACGAAACTCAAAATCTCTTCTTCGCACCCGATGAAAGGAACAAGAATCCCAGAGCCTAGATCGACACAACTGCAGTTGTCGGTTGACAAACACATAAGCTCGTGATGAAAGGGACAAGGATCCCTTTGGTATTTGTATTATCACTTTTTTTTTTGTCTAAATTGGCTATCTTTGTTATTCATTAGATTATAGAATTACTTATGATTGTTCTTAAATTTATTACATGATAAGCAATTAAGATTTCTAAATGTTTAATCAAATAATTTTTATGTTTATTATCCATTTTAATAATGAATTGTTTCATATCTGCTCACAGAAAGTTAGGACATACTTTTTCCCTTCATCGAATTTTACACTTGTAGTTTTGTGATCCCTTTATTACCTCTTCCAATATCTTCTACATATAAAATTGTCTATGACAGAAACTAGTTTACAAATGAAAGCATTCCAATTCATAAATATGTAGATCACCTGACAATTTCAATAATGATCTTCCAAAGAGATAATAGAATTGTTTGATTATATTTAATGTTTATTATATATATAACACACAAGGAAAATGTGACAAAGTCAAATTAAATAAAACATTTATATCAGAAAGAGAGAGAGAGAGAGAGAGCAATGCCGACTCCCCTGAAATCAATAGTTGGCCCAGTAGGTGAATTACAAATTTTTGAGGGCCTGAACCCCCTCCATCAGGACAGAAGGTCTGAACTGCGTTCCGCAAGTTGAATGTCACAATTAAACTTGGTGTCATTCATAACCTTGGATTTGACACCAATCTCAGTTACTACACATTACTTTTATATAATAGCCATCTACCACCATCCTTAAAGGTGCTTCCTTCAATGACGAAAGGGGTTGAAATTATATACAAACAACATTGGGAGAAACTATCAATCTTATTGACCTCAAAAAATATTGTTTTGACACAAATATCAGCCATTTAAGCATGTTTGAAAATTTCCATCCCCTCCGCTAGGGGAGTGTTTGTTTCTGGTTTCTAAAGTGACAAGTATAAAATTTGGTCAAATTTACTCCACTCATGAAGATTTGTATGTGGAACGTACTTGCATTCAAACACAGTCAATTTTATTTATTAGAAGATATACGAGGAAGGTAGCTCAGATCCTTGAACAATTGATATATCATTGCTTCGTAGCCTGGGGATGCCAACTACCGGTTTAACGTAATTCAGCCACACTCTATTCCTCTTTCCTGTCCAGATGATTTAACTAATTTGGCAATGTCACACTATCCTTAATTACTTTATTGGTATCCTTAACTACTGAAAACCCAGATCACAAACAAGACTGCTGCGGCAACACTTTCAAGCCTTGACTATGGACACTTCCAGTATACACTGGACAACCCACGTCTTACGCTGGGTCAGAGGAAGTTTTATGAGGAAAATGGCTACATAATAATCCCACGACTTGTAGATGATGATCTCCTGGAAGAGTGCAGGTAGACAATGTGATTCTTGTATGAAATTAATCTACGTGACCAGGTTATAAATGCTGTACGATTAAAAATATTAATGCAATGTGGAATGTAAAACTATTGGTTAATTATTATTGTTTTATATACTTCATAAACCACTGTCTGAAGAAAGTCACAGAAAACTTACACATTATCTTATGTTAGAAGTCATTATGTAAATATTGCATAAAGCATTTGTCTTAATGTTTCCAAGTAGAAATAATTAGCAATATTAGAAGCCAAATAAGAGGAAAAGCAGTGCTAGAACAACAGTAACAATTTGTGCAAAATGTACTTTCAACAAGTATTCAGTTTCTTCAAGACATCTACATTACCTTATATCAACCTCTAAACATGAAGAGAATAGAAAACTATCTCCAAGCTGGTTTACATTGGATTCTAATTAGAAAATTACTAAACTTAATGAAGGTTAAATCCAAAATTATACAAATTATATAAGATCTGTACAAGGCCAGCTTTCAATTATCATCAATTTCAAATTATTGTATAAATATCCATAATTATTTCTATTAAAATGCCATTATGTATTTGCAAATATAGATTTTTCATCTCGCTAAATACTATTGCCTTTTTTAAACTTACTTTCTTTGGGGAAATTTGATTAATTTTAAAATGCATACATGAAATAGTCATACCAATTACTTCTAATTAATTTGGTACTGTTGCAGGGCACACTTTGTAGATCTCTGTGAAGGTCGGGCTGATAAGGGTAACATGGTTATGATGAAGGACATATCGCTGGCTAAGACAGGGGCAAAAGGTGAATACCTGTACAACAAGGCGCAGGACATAGTCTGGGATGAAGTCTTCAGCAAGTATATAAACTACCCAGACGTGAGTAACCTTTATTATAATGTGCATACTTACAAATAAATAGTCCAAAAAAGAATTTGTATGGATATGAAGGGAAGTTGTGGACTTATCTTAAGTGAGAAAATTGTTATCACATTATGTAGAATTAAAATTACTGAATATGTTGTCCGTATTTCATGAAGATAGCTCCGACAATTTTAATTAATCTGTTCCATATAGTGACCATTTTTCTTACTAAGGTAAACCACACTGTTCCTCACTCTTTCCAATCCATATGAGTATAGGACATAATTGATTAATGACTCATTTACACACTGGAATTAAATCTCATTACTTTTTGCACCATTCACCCCTACTTATGGAGAGATCCATGCAATCGCCACAATAAATTAAGATATTTTATTCCATCATAGATAAATTCTTTATTCAATTTTGCCATACACCTACCATTTGATTCCATATATATCCTATTTTCACTGTCATAGAATTTGGTTTTAAAAATAATTTTATTTTACATAACTATATTTGCTGCAGCTTCTCAATTATGTGGAATGTTTCACTGGGCCAAATATCAAGGCAATGCACTCAATGCTGATCAACAAACCACCAGATTCTGGGAAGATGACTTCAATTCATCCACTGCATCAGGTATGTAAGGGTCCAAACTGATTTTCACACTTTTCATTTCAGTACCATGGATAGCAATGTGTTAAAAATCGTACTGTCTTCCTTTTTAGGATCTTCACTACTTTCCATTCAGGCCTGCAGATAGTATAGTCGCTTCATGGACAGCAATGGAGAAGGTGTATTTTGACAATGGTTGTCTTGTTGTGGCCCCTGGTTCCCACAAGAGCAAGCTCTTGCCACACGACTACCCGAAGTGGGAAGTAAGTAACTTTTTAACAACAGTCACAAAATTGTTATATATAATATAACAATATATCATAGCTTTATGTCCGCTAATGACTAGGGATAAAACTATCATATTTTTTTTAAAAAAGTTAAACCATTGATTTGGTCCAATACATTCACAATGTCATCTGTAATCTAACTTACCTTGCTGCCTATAATTTTTTTTCTCCTATATGAGACAGTTGTGGCACTTACACACTCCAGTGGTATATTACGTGTAAGGAAATATTTCATAATTCGTAGAAAAAGCAGGTGGTCACCTAGACGGCACATTGTAAATACAACAACAATTGCAGTTTTTCCAGAAAATTGGGTAAATTATTAGTAATTTTACAGACAAAAACCCAATTTCCAGTATAAAAATATTTATTTCTTTTAATTTCCTCTGGAACTTTTGATCTTGTTGGCCATTGTCTCACATTATCGGAGAACCTCTCACTGGAGAGAGTTCCCGCCAACGTCAATAAACAACACCACTGCTCTTAAGTCAGCTCATTTACCCATATAATACTAAATTATGATTATCAATTAATATTTTTTTAAAATTGAAATCAAAGCCTCAAACCATAGTTAAGTTTAATTAAGGAATATGGATGGAAAAATGTCGACCAGACCGGGAATCGACTCCAGGACCTTCCACTTACCGGGCGGCTGCTCAGACCACTAAGGTATGCCTTGTCGACTCCCAACCCAGTGTGACATTCCTCCATTCGGCTTGCTCACCTGCAAGTAGTTTTAATCACATTCATATTTTAAAATGTTTGTAAGTCTTTTGAGACTGAAAATTGGGTTTTTGTCTGTTAAATTATTTAACCGGTATTGCGATTGAACTCTGAAAAGTTGTCACAACTAAAGTACACATACTACTTGCATTACATTACCTTATAAAGTGCCAAAGAAGCTGTAAAATTTACTTCCTGCATATAAATACATAGTGTGTTTGAGTGAGCCTGAATATTTTGAAAACGATTGATCAAATATTCAGTCAGGAATAAGTCCAGAACAGTGTTTATCACCTTTAACTAGTTTTTGCTTCTTCTTCATTAAATGTATCAAACAGTAATAATCTTTTATCATAAATGTGATATATTGTTATTTTTAGAATACAGTAAACAAAGCATACCACGGCATTCAGGAGGAAATTGACTACACCACCATAAATGTGGAAATGGAAAAAGGTGATACAGTTTTCTTCCATCCATTATTAATTCATGGCTCAGGAGTCAACATCACAAAGGTATGTGACAACAAAAGTTAACAACCAATTCGTGTGTAATGTAAAATAGAGAGGTTACATTATTATGTGTAGGGTTTCCGGAAGGCAATTTCATGCCATTACGCTGCCTGCGAATGTGACTACATAGATGTGTCAGGTACCACACAGCAAGTCGTAGCTGATGAAATTCTTGAAATTGGCAAGAGGAAAGGATTGATCGTTGACGATTACTCGGTATGTTCAAACTTTACCTATACCTCACAAAAATTTAGAAGCAGCATCCAAATAAATTTTGTATGTGCCTGATTTGTTTGGTTCACTTTTTATCAATAGATTAACTTGTTGCAGGATATTTGGAAATATCGGAGTCAGCTTGTTCGTGGTAATGAAGTTACTCTATGAAGGGCCAAATCACAATTGGTCACAGTATTGTAAAACCTTGAGGAATGCAAACTTGCACAATAAAAATAATTGAATTTTTCCTAATGCAAGTGAACAAAATAACAATTATATTAAGTGCTTGCAATCTTACAATCTGTAAAAATGTAATATATCATAAATTGTACCTGAAATATGCTTCACCAAACAAGTTTTTAACTTTTTAAACTGTAAATAAACATATACTTTATTCTGATAAGCTTTATTTCAGTAACTAATTTAATAAATTGTGGTTCAATACTTGTTTTGTATATAAATAATTTAACATTTTCCTAAGTCATAATCACTCTAAAAAAATACTAGTTTTGCTAAGCCACTGGTCGTCTGGCCTTCAGAGGTAACCAATCAGGTCTCTAGACGAACAGAGACTGTCCAAGTTATGACGGCTTCAGGGCAGGAAGGTCTGGCAACTGAACACATGTAATTTATTTTACTCTCTTAAGCGAATTAAACACACAAATAAGACATTAATATAACACAACCAGCGTATTTTAATTATTATTCCAATAGAGCTAATAACTTTCATATCACACTAATTAGGTTAAGAGAATCGTTAAATTAAACCCATAGTATATATTATGGGGTGTAACAATTCCACTCTGAAAACCGCCTGTACAGTGTATGATTACGCTGGAGAAACCGAGTTACACCTTTGTTGTTACACAACCAGTTATCCCTTTGGTAAATTTTAAGATCTACATAAAAATTATAAGTCAAGAGTTTTACTTATATTCATGACAAATTTCCTTAAGACTCATACTTGATCCTTCTTTATCCACGTTACTAATGTACGGTTTGCCATCAAATTAATGCTCCACAGACTTCAAATTTGTTGTATGTACAACAACTAGACCAAATGTATAAAAAGTTGTCAGTCCTCACTCGGGGTGCCAACAGCGATTAAACCGCAATGTTTCGACGACTGAACGCACTGTTGTCATCTTCTAGACGAAGTGCCGGGAACATTTCCATGAATAAGGCACAGAAGAGTTGAGTTCTCTCAACCTTGGTCCACAGGGCCAGGGTGGACAAATCTTAAAACCGAGAACTTTTTATACAACAATTACACCGGGAAAATATTCGATCTTTGAACTAGACCAAATGTCAAATGTTAGCAGTATTGTACAAATATCCTGACCATATTACTGCAAAAACTTGTAAGAAATTAAGAAAAGCTCAAGTGTCGGAGACAAACTAAAACGGTAAATACACTTGGACCTTTAAAAGTGTAGACCCAGAGTAATTTGTAATTTCAAATATGAAGCAAACTAGTTTGTATGAGCTCACTATACAACAAAGAGAGTGTCCCACATTCATTCTCAAATACAAATCAGAAGTAAACGTGAATCATAAACTAGAAAGAGGGTTACAGACTTTGCAACTATTACTTTTCAGCACCAGACTGGCTATAAAAGAAAATCTCTCCATGGAACATTTATTATGCCCATCTTACAACAGTTTTGTGTGTGTGTGAGAAAGTGCTTAATTCTCAGAGTCAGATATATAAAACCCATGATGCCTTATCATGTTTAATAAAATACTTTATAAAATAACTAAAGTAGCAAATATAACCTTTATGAATGTTTCACTGAACCAGAGAATTACATGAAAATTTTTTCATACAGCTACAATGAAAACGATCCATTTAGAACAATATAAAAGTTCAAAACAGTAGGAAACCTCACCTGAGCCACTAGAATGACATTTATTTGTCTATAATGTCAACTGCGCAATGAAATATAGTTGTATACATTCACAGGAGAATGGAACTGTTTCTCACGTGCAAACACACAGCACCGTCTCACAACCACATAGTGCGCTGTTTTAAAAGTAAAGAAATGTAGGTGGGCTTCATGCAAGAGAATTGGAACTGGATTTCAAACCATTGAAAGGTTAAAATGGAATAAACATAAAAAAGACAACTAAAATGTTTCCACATTTATGCAAGAGAATTACACAAAAAGATTAATAAGACATTAGTAGATTATGAGGAGAAGGCAATTTCAGGAATTTGCATTCTATTTTTTTTTTTAAATTAACCAATTTAGATAATTTTTCTCCCATTTTTATATAGCGTTTTAACATTTGATAAAATATAAATTCTATTTCATTTTACATTAAAAAAATTACTGAAATATTTTTACTCTATGAAATAAAATTAGAAGTAGTTGTCTAATAAACAAAACACTCTTGGTCTCAATAACTGAAAATTTAATGACAAAGGAATCTCTGCTACCTTTCCCAAAAATTATACAATGCAATTATTTAAATAAGCCTACTTCTGTTATTATAATAAAAAAATATTAAATGTGCCTTATGTAAAACAAGTGTAATACCTCTGCATAATTAACTTGAAAAAAAAATTACAAACTGTGGATGCCTTGCACTTCCATCACCCCCTATATTCTCCCTATGTACCAAACTCGCATATTTTATAAAGAGATATAATGATAAGAGTTATAGAAACTATCATCTTGAATCCACAACAATCAAATATGCCCTTCACACTTACAGTACTATATAAAGCTTTATTTTTAATATTGCACATAGCACTGCTCATCCAAGCAAAAGGAAGCAAGACATTATTTTTAAAAATGCTGCCTATTTCATAAAGTACTTAATAATAAAACCTTAATAAATAATATGACAATGTAGCATAAATTCAGTTTCATACGTGGAACTATACATTAAATAAATACATTTCTCAAAAAGATGTGGCGCAAAAGAATGGTGCTCATGGTCTAAGGCTTGGAATCCCTAGCGCCCCGGCCTCCTCCGCCACGATACTTTCTCCCATCGCTGCCCTCATCCTTCCCTGACCTGTAGTAGTGGTTGCCGTTGTTATAATGGCCTCCTCGGCGGTGTCCATTGTTTGCGTTGCCAGCTCCACCATAGGAGTACCCACCAGTCGAGTTGCTCCGCAGGTTGGGCAGGGATGGTACAGGCCGGCCAACAACTTGGGCATCCTTCTCTAAACGATTTCCGCCACCATTTGGACAATGTCGATTGGAGACAAACTCCATGCTGGAAGCAGGAAAGTTTCCCCTGCTGCCATAAATTGATTTTATCTGTCCTCTCAAGATTTGTGTTGTATCACAAAGAAAAAGAGATGTGAGACTCACCCCCCTCTGTGTTGTTGACCTCCATTCTGACCATGGTGCCAATAGCTCTGTGTGTGCAAAGGGGGGAACCTTTGGGACTGCTGGTTGTGGGGTCGGTGGTGGTTCACACCTCCTCCTCGATGGGAATTCCCACCACCAACCTGGCCCACTGGTCTAGTGTTGACTCCGCTGTTGTTCAAAGTCTTACTTAGATTCGCCTTTATTGTCACCAGCTAAAAAAATTATTTCTCTACTCACAAGGTTTCAAATGTATACATGTATACAAGAAGCTTAAGATTGAACAAAATAACTGTCCTTTACTGCTTTACTAAAACTATGCATGAAATTCAGTGGATTGTTGTATAACAATTATGGTTCCAACAAATGTAAATGCAGAAATATTTCACTGAAAATATACATCAAATTAGTCCTGTTTTACAAAACATGTTTGATTTGTATGATGTGAAGATAACAGAAATTTTAAAGATGATATATAATTCACTACCTTGACTCCCATTAAAATAAGAAGTGTAAGTAGTGCCACACTCTAGAAGATTAACAACTTGCCATAATCGTATATATACCTCTCGTCTTTGGTCATCATTTTCACGGCGTAACCTACGGATCAGTTTCTCAGCCTCTTCCAACTTGAGAGTAAGTTCAAGTTCTTCTGCTGTTGGTTCATTTTTCATATCTTCATCTTTCCTAATTGTGCTTCCACCTTCGTTTACTTGGTTCTGTGCGTCTTGCAGCACCTTAGTACCGACAGTCTCCAAGTCTCTTCTATTTTTCTCTGCAGCCTCTGCTTTTCTAATGTGGAACAAGTAACAGTGAACTAAATTAATACTTATATTCAATTTAAAATATGTGAAAATTCAATATTAAGTTAACCTTTAATTTCATATATTGACAGAATTAAATGTTAATTTTAATATTAAATTGATACTTACATATTAATATTAATTTACATGCCATTTATGAACAATTAAAATATAAACTATTGGACATAAAGATCAATTTAATTGATGCCAGGCCAATACAAGCTACTTCATTTCTCAGCCAAGGAAATTTGAGATGACGTGTCTACGGCCCAGATAATGAAAGTTTTTCAGGCATATGTGAAGATTAGATGTGTTCTGAAAGTCCAGTCACCACAAAAATAAAGTGTAAAGATAGTGGTGCTCAAAGTTTGATCCATGAAAATAAACCAAAAGTGCTACAAAATATATATTTTTTTCTCAATAATACACCTTTATAATGAATTATATAGAAAGAGATAAGTTGAATAAAAACTTACGTAAGTATGTGTGAATCATGAGTAAGAAAATTTATATGTACGAGTTTTTGCAAATGTTGCTGAAATGAGGAGACAGTGGAAGAAATGTGGATTAAGAAGGCTGAAACGAAGGAAAATGATATATTCTGGGGAAAGTAGTGCATGGATCCACTTACGTGTGCTGCTCAATATATTTGGAGAGAAAAATATTCTTCATCTTCAAATCCTCTAAAGTTTTCTTCAGTTCTGCTACTTCCTTCTCCAGAATCTCAACTTGAAGAGGAGTAGTATTAACCTGCTTCGGGGTCAGAATGACCTGAAATCAACAGAAAATTCAAGTGGTGATTTGTAGAGTTCAGAGAATTGACAAAATTATTTAGTCTCAAATATCAAATAATCATTGAGAGATTTACCATAATTTATTACACATTCATATTAATTTCCTGAAACAAGAACACATGATTCAAATCAAGTTAAATTGGAGCAAATTGAATTTAAATTAATTCGAAACATTTCGACATTTTAAATTGATAGTTTCGTGGCCAACAAGGAAAAGATTAATGTTTACACATATTCCAGAATTTATTCTTTGATGTTTCAACATTAAACACACAGACAAAACGTAAGCAAGTCTTATAACAGTCTCATTATTCTAGCATCGCTATCATTCCTCAAGACACAAGCAAAACTAAGAAAGTCATATTCTAGTATACTCATCTAATTTTTGTATCATGACATTTCTATTGTATAAATAGCATATAACGATAGATCATTCTATGTAACAAACCTTTGGTTTGCTATCATCCTCTGGAGATGAAGGACTGTTACTGTTACTTTGTGCTGGGGTAACACTTCCCTTACTGAAAACCAGCTGGAATTGTAAGTCTAGAAAAGCAAATAAAAACTGTTTTAATTTGAGAATCGTAGCAAAAATAGTGGTTTAATGTTACACTGGACAAATCAAGTAAATTATTATTTTACTTTGAAACCAGTACTCACTTTAAGGTTATTTTGACGATGCTCTAGTTAAAAATGTCATATTCCAAATGACAGGCTAAGTTGCAATATGAAAGTACAAGCATTGTAATATATATGAATACATGTCATGTAATGGTTTAAGTAAGACTTTGAAGTATACGTAGAAAAATTAAGCAATGTATTTTTTGACACAATGTCTGGGGTCTGCTATTTTAGTGAGATATTTAAAATATCTCAGCAAAATTTAAAGTCGTAATGTATATTCTATATATTTTGAATTAATAATACCTTAAATACCTGAGAATATATTTCAATATAATCTGTTATCTCTCAACTATGTGATCTGAAAACTCATTGATAGCTAATGATAATGTAACAAAATTTCTCTTATTGTAGTTACTCACCTAGTCTTCATTATATCCTTGTAAAATTTTCATTTATTCCCGTTACAATTCTTATCCCTTTCATATCACAGTTTCAATAATTTATTATTATCCGTAAATATGCACTGTAATATTTCTCCAGACTTATGATGGTCTTACCATGCTCTTTACTTTCTTGTCTCTTTTAAAAACATTTTTCTTTTCCTTCCTCTGTCTGTCAATGTTCTAAACTTTGATTTCATATTCCATTTTTATTTCAGTCTAATATAATTTTTGGATGAGCATAATCTTATTTGCATATATTCAGAACATAAAGTTTATCATACTGTAACTCATCATCTGCATTCTTGGCTGGCCCAATTGCATTAACTATTTCTATTAATTCAAAAAATTATTTTTTCATCAAAACAAATTTTTAGCACTCCTAGTTTATCGGTTCACGCTCACCTCTGTTTCTCTGCTTCAGCTGTTCTACCTCCTGATGTAGGCTAGACAGCATTGTCTGGTGCTGATCCTGCAGAAACCGTATGTTCTGCTCTAGGTAGGTAATATGGAGGAGTGGATCACTTGGAGCAGATGCAAACACAGCTGGACCATCCATTCGCCCCAGACCCCCCAGCTCAGGGGCCTTCTTGTTCACCTTAAAAAATAGGTAAAAACGGTATGGCATATGCAGACATTGTTTTGGAAATAAGGGGTAACAGACTGAGATCGTTGGGCCAAGTAGAGCGAATGTCAGAAGACAGGGTTGTCAAAAAGATCTACAAAGGAAATCCAGGTGGCAGAAGGGAGACCACGAAAACAATGGTTAGACAATGTGGAGAACAACTTACAAAAGATAAGTGTTAGAAGATGGAGGAAACGAGCAGAGGACCGGCAAGATTAGGCTACTATCGTTAGATATGCCAACGTCCTACATGGACTGTAATGATGAGGAGTAAAGCCTTTGCTACAGCAAACGTGCGATAAAAATACTACCTATCAAGGATCCCTAATTTAAGAAAATACTCATATTCAAAAGTTCAATCCTTCCTTACATACCGAGGTTCACAGAAAAATGACATGAGCAAGTACGATATACGCAAGATTTCTTCGACAAACTGTAGAGCACGAGTAATCATTAATATTCTCATCTTTCAAGCTTGAATTGAGTAACCTTCATTTGCATTTTGTGACAACTGTATAACAGGTGTACTTCACTGTTTAGAAACTCATAAACCAAAGATATGTTAAAATAACCAATTAATAGCATAATATCCTTGCCACTTAAGGCAATTTAACTTCAGCATCAATATATTGTGACACAAGTAACGAACTCCTGTTACCTCTCACTCATATTTTGTTTTCAATTCTTTCTGAATAGGTTTGATAACTCATAATAGCATCACGAAAAATATATTACAAGCACAACATAAATTGATAACATTCTTAGTAACACAGTCATAATAAAATGGATTTATTTGTTAAATCCTTCTTAACATACGAGCCAGGAACATTTTTTAAGATAAGACATATGGTGCATATTCTACTTAAGTCTTCTTCCAGAGATAATTGACCCTAAAATTTTAAAAAATCATTCATTTATACCTTGTGTTCGACAAGTGTCTACAGGCAGTTTGAAACGTACCTTTAAATTTATTATGTATCCCCCCAAACAGTATCCGTTTCCTACCCAGCCCGTAAAATCTCAATCTTTCAATCATTAACAGAACTAAAGCATATTTATATTTGACACTACTGACCTCAATGAGCTATATTTTACATTTTCCATCTGTTTGCTACTCTTAGGTTGTCAGTGTAATAATTATCAAAAATTTTACACTATAAAAACTTTGAAACAAAGATATATTTGCTACAAGTGATAAATTGGAAAACACCTCACTATCTACTCCATGAACTTGACACACAATTGAATAGCCCCACAACAAGAAGCTTATTAAAATGATAATATTATTTTCACAGACACTATTTACAAGGTACATAAATTTGCTTCATCATTGGTACGAGTACCCAACTTCATTGACACAAAGACTTTCTTGACAGTTGCATCTGTTTACTGAGGACTTACTTGAGAGAAAGGAACAGTGGGGATCTTGACCAGCACCTTGGAGGCCATCGTTGAATTTCTATCAAAGCTTGTGCCGTATCCTTTAGTAAGGTTCTGAGGGTACAAGGTAGAAGTATTTAGGAAAAAAGGGCTCTCAGAGTATGGCTGTCACATGTGGCATCTCCTTCAAATGGTGGCCTTTATTGATTTGCTGCCTAGGTCAGGTCTCTCCTTCTCACCCACACTAAAATCAATACTCACACATGCACTGCTAGCCAATGGGCATGCTCCAGAAATCTGGCCAATGGTGGAGAACCTGCTGTCCACAAGGGTGGGGGCAGAAAACCATTGGGGTAGGAAAATTGCAAATATGTTCTCTGAATTTTATACTGTTTATGCAGGCAAATCACTTCACTGCATAAAAATATATTACAATACAACAAAAAGTCCTGAAAAAACATGAGTAATAAGAAAAAAAATAAAAAGTCACAGCCATGGAGAGGTTAGGGTGGTAAAATACAAGATGGAGAACAATTTACAATCAATTAAATGACTGGACTCTAAATCACAATTATATAACTCTCCTGTCTTCAATTTTTTTAAAATTATTTTTGAAGACAGTATTAGGCATCAAAAAACACTTTAATGGGAAAAATACTTTCAATGCCTGACAAAATTTATTTGATGCAAAAGACAAATGAAAGGAACAAACAATGATAGATAAAAAGTACATATACAGTTATTTATTGCTGGGTTCAAACTGCTGCCAACTATTTTTTTGATTATGCCTCAAAATGACATCAAACCCAGTTTCAAATTGTAGATTACATTCAAGGACTTTTACACCTTCAATTTTATCGTATCATATAAAAAAAAATAGACACAGTCTATATATTTTTGGAACAAATGCCATATTAGGGCAACAAGAGTCTACCACAGTTGGTAAAAGACGTTTCTAGAATTGACTCACAATTATTTCCTACTAAGAGTTTAACAATTAATATAAGTTATAATAAATTGGATTTTTTCATGTTACGTTCATAATAATTTTTAATTGATGTACTTAAATAGTGCGAAACACCAAAAAATTGACAAATGTCATTTAGATAGTGTAATAACTCACCTAACAAAAGATTCTCTGCAATTAAATACTGGAATCGTTGTTAAATAATTCTCTACTATTTACTCCAGATATGATGGAGAAGTGGACATTGTCAGTCAAATATTGTGGGGCTCAAATTTTTATAATTGTCAAATGGGAGGGTACAGTGAAAATAAAGGTGCAGATTCCAAAACATATAAATGATTTAGATTATTAAAAATTCTAGGAATATGTCCGTAATCTGAGAAAGCACTATAAAAAACAGAAAACACTGTACACATATGAGAAAAAACTACACAGCACATTACAATATGACCAGTACACATATATTAAATAGCGGGGGGGTAGATGTAAAAGTAATATCATTACCTAGAGTATTTACTTACTATTTTTTATTTCAATATCAAAATTCAGTTGATACTAATGGGAATAACAGGCTGGCTGAAGGATTGCCAACAGGAACACACACACACACTATTCCACAGGATGTTTACTTTATTCAAAACTTAAAAACCTTGAAAAATCATCTCGCAGTTGAGACGAAAAACACACAAAACATTTATGATAGCTTAACACCACTATTTTCACTTCAACTATGCCAAATTAAATGAAAATTTTAGCAAACTATAATTTCAAGTGATCCACAAATCATATTACAATATCTGTATACGGTTAATAACCACGACTTCAACTAACAACTGCTATATTACTATATATTAATATAACAATTAACAGTAAGCCTCAATTACCAACAGATTGTTGAGCATATGTACTACAGCTCCATCTTCACTGTCCATATTGGGCGGTGAATGGAAGACTTCTACTTCCAACTTCCCTCGGCTCCACTTCGGAAACTGTGGAGTCAGGGGTGGTAGTGTTGGTCTTCCAGTAGAGACAGGCGATTCCTTCGAAGCTGTAGGCTCTGGCAAGACCTTGAGTGACAAAGACTCGGGTGCATTCATTCTAAGATTTCACACTTTAATCTTCCCAGAACTTATTTCAAAATAGTAACTGTCAAAAGAGACATAATGACCAAATGGCATAATCATCTACCATCACCATATTTTCATTCCAGATTTTCAACTAAACCTGTAGGGGAAAAAAAATTAAATGTTGGCAAAAATAAAAAAATACATATTAATATACATTCAATTATTGAAAGGAAAATAAGAGATGTAGATATGATATGCTTATATGTATATTAAATGTGTTACTAAACTATTACTTGGAAAAGGAAAAACTATTTTTGAGTAGCAATTTAAAAGATGGGCTAGGAGACCTTAGTTACCACCAAACTTCTTAAGTCATGAATGCAAGCAAAAGACAAAAAAAAATTGGCAGTCAAAATGCATGTGTCCAAGACAAAACAAATTGAGAATGAAAAACATCTTTCATTTGATAAGTTTAAAAGTGCTTCCTCAGTAAAAATATAAAATCATGCCAATTTTACAAAACTAGTTAGTCATTTCGTAACACAAATTGCTGTCATAAGTGTGTGTGAGTAATTTTACCCCTTCATTAATCTTTCTGAAGAAACTACTAGTAGAATAGTTTGAAAAGCAATGTATAATTTCATACTAAATTTCTCATTTACCCTCCTCAAGTTACCTGTCGACACGGGGGTTATTTAATCAGAATTAAATAAACTATTGCAGCAATGAGCACATTCATAAAGTATTTATAATGTTTATCGGCCTATTCTTTCAATGGGAGTAATTCAAATGAATGTCACCACCCTTGATGAGCAGTATTTAAACACAAAATAGATGCACGGAACACAAAGTCGTTCGTTAGTTCGTAGCAGAATGACGAAAAATCAGATGTTTACCTGTGTGGCCATTGTAACCGAGAATGACAAAGTAAATTCCTTTGCATTGAATCACAGGCCTTCGAAACAGATCCGTCACCACCCAAATATCAAAACTTTGCCGCACCTTCTGTCAAAGCTCTTCGGCGGAAGATCTGCCACAAGTCTCTGTAGAGTGTCAATATTACAATCACTGTCAGCAATTTACAAGTATTTCGGTCCACTTGGAACCAGTTTTATTTGCTACCCAACTACGATTTCATTTTAATTGATTTTAGGGACAGTTTGTTTTAATACTTTGGATAATACCTGAAGAAGTTACAAATATGTATCGAAACGTCGTTACGCTATAAATAAAAAATAAAGACTTTTGAGTCTTGTCAACTGACAAGTGCGGTTGTGTAGCTCGAGGCTCTTCCTTGCACATTACGAAAGGAACAAGGATCCCAGAAACGTTGCTGTGTGGTATTTATACTATCACCTTTTTTTTGTCGGAATTGACTATCTTTCTTATTCATTATTTTCAATCAGACGGAAATTTTTCATTTAAAAAAATAAAGTTATTAACTGGGAAAAAAAAGTTAATTCCATTGGTACATAGAAATATCACAAGTATACTTTCATCCTTGCATTTGACCTTTCATCTTCGTTATAATCTTTGACAGCGGGCCTTTTGATTTTTAAAGTTTTTCAAACATTTATTTCCACACTTCATGTACAAATAAACTATCTGTATATAGTGTCTAAAAAGTTAAATTGATTAGTAAGAAAATGGAATATTTTAATATAACATACAAACACTTCAAAATCGGTGCCAGTAAAAATTTAAATGTCAATTTAAAAGTCTCCTTATAAAATTCTGCGTTAATAACGGAGTAATATTTTTTTTCTTACATTTAAAATATTCTATTCCGTTAAATTGACAGTGTCGTTAAATACCAATGGCCTTTCCAGATATACAAAGAGCCTCTGAAACAATGGACAGAATTATTTTATCAAGAAAATTACAAAACTATGCACAGGTAAATGACCTTGGTAATATTTTGACACACAGTAAATATTTTTCTACCTATACAATTATATACTACTCTGGTGACAATCTAAATCATGTACAAAAAAAACAATAAATAATGTACACAAAGGTTTATAAACGGGCTTCATGGAAATAAACTTAAATTTATTATTAACAAAGCAACAGCTTTAATGATAGGAAATAAGACTGTAAAAAGGATCAGTTATATAACAACTTTACAATTGAAATTCACACCATCAGAGTTGTCATTTATTTATTTTATTTGAAAAAATAACTATTAGCTGATGTATCAGTAAATAATGTACATAAAAATAAGAAATAGCCCCAATTCCCAATAGAAGCCATAGTCTGGCCCTTTTACAAGGCACCAACACAATCAGTTACCCCCACTCCAGGAGAACTGAATACATTAATTTTATTCTTTAATATGATATTGTAATGCAGATAAAATATCCAGGTATAGTGGAAGATGAATAGTTGAATTTTTATGTTCATATTAATTACATGTGGAAAAAAATAGATGGATTGTTTAAGTGTTAGGTGAAGAAAAGTAGTTTAAGTATTCAGTCCTATACGTGACCTCCTTGGGGAACAAAGAAATATTGCAACTGTTATTTACTAATGGAATGTGAATAATATTACATAACTAAATGTTAGGCTAAATACATTGGAATAGGTCCGAGTACCATATATATGGTGAAATGAGAAGTATTGTTTTCATTCACAAAGTTAGCTCAATATTTTTCAAATGTTCTGAAAAATTTTAAGCAAATCATTATTACATAATCCATATTGCTGATGATTATGTTTTATCAAATTATGGTAAAAAAGACTGATGACGTTGAAGTGCAGAAATACCCATAAACAGTCTCCAAGTTTTTAATTTATTTAATAAAATTAAAAACTTGGAGACTGTTTATGGTTATTTCTGCACATCAACATTTTGTCAAATTTGAAATACAAAAAGAGCCATTTATGAGTTACTACAAGCTGCCTAAATACTTATAACTATACAATAACAAAATATTTAGTAAAAAAATAAGGGAATGGTATTTAACAAAATAATTTAGTATCCATCTCAATGTTTGTAACTGATTTATATTTCTGGTATTTTTTTATATTTTTATGGTACTTGCGTATTTGAAATTTTCTTAAAATTACTGAGAGAAATGTAGCAATATGCTGTTTCTTTTATGTAGCTAATTTTAACTAAATAAAACTTTTATTATAATTAACCATATATATAATTAAACAAATAGCAAAATTATTTCTAATAAATAAAATAAGGAATTTAATTTAATTTAAGAATAGATAGAAAGAGAAATACTTTAATAAGGCATATAATATTACAACTGTTTAAGGCTAATTAATGTCAATAATTTTATTGAAATAGCCTGAAAAAATTCACATTTATTTTGAATAATAAACAATAATTTGATTCTAAAAAAATGTCTCAGGTGTATGATACGACATAGTATGATACTCAAAATTGCATAATGTGTATATTTAAATATAATTTTATTCTGAAGAATATTGATTACGTTGTTTGATCTAGTGTACAATAACACATATTGCAGCTATATTTTTTTCTCCGTGCCAAATGTTTTACACAAACACTTATTTTTATCTGTAAATTACCTGACTGTCTTCATGTATCTGATGGTATCATGTATCTATAAATATTCTGTCAACTTATTAGCAAGAATTAAATTATGATTATCTAAATTATTTGTGCACACAAATTCTATTTCTAGCTTGACTACTATGTATAACACTTCTTTTGTCCATGTGATTAATTAATTAATTATTGTTTTACAGTGCTGGTTGACACATGGGTTGCATTGTCTTCGTCTTGAAATAGGAGGCTAACTCATCTGAAAATTTGAAGAACTTCTTCCTGACCTTATTCCAGGTAAGCAATCACCTTTCTCTCTTTCCTTTCCATATAAATATGTAAAACACTTAAGAAAAATTTGTTGGGGTTAAATTAAATAACACAATTAGATAGAAACGAGAGACAGTGAAGTTGACTAACCTGAAATCAATAGTCGGTCCAGTCGAGCACAGGTGACATAATTTTCTGGAGTCTGAGCCTCCTTGTCAGGAAGGAAGGTTTGAACTGTGTGCTGGTAAGGTACGAAGGAGGCTAAGGCCCTTGAAAACTTGTACTATTCTGTCACCTCTGCTCGACTGGACCAACTATTGATTTCAGGTTAGTCAACTTCGCTGTTTCTCCTTCCTATCTAATTCTATGATTGTGTGAATATATATATATATTAGTAAGGATATGACATTATCAAAAATAATTGCAAATTTGGTATGGAAAATAAAGATCTATATATATAATTCGTGCCTACAGAAAATAAATTTGTGTTCTTGTAGTCCAGGAATGTAGGTTGTGATGAGTGGTGGACTGTGCTTTATATAATGTGTTGATTATGCCAGAACTAAGGTTTTTGTCAACATCAAGGAAGGCGACGTTGGTACAGGTGTAGTTCGAAGTGAAAAAAAAACAACAGGATATTTGGCGTTAAGGTTTTGGAAAAAATTATAATATGAAGATATAATTTAAATTTACATGCCGGAACCAGGTTAAAGGTTTCAATATAGAAGAATGTAAGATGTCCTGTTCCACTTTCCCCATGAATATGTTGTAATTTGACGGGGGGCCATCCAGAGCTGAACCATTTCTCTGACGGCAGATGTTGTATTTGAAATAAAAGTAATTCCAGGCAAGGACAAACTGAGTAACGTGCAAGACCAGAATGCATTTGAAGTGGGTGGAATGTTCTTTAAATTTAGAAATGCAACAAAGTATGGTGTTAAGTGGCCCTCATTCATCTGGCGGATACTTTTCAAACTGTAGGTCCACTGGAGTGTTTCACATAATTTTGGGGTGTCATGGGTAAAATATTGTTTTTGAAGAGACGTTGAGTACGGTGTTGAAAATGAGCTTTGTATGTGCCTGGTTTGAGTGGGGTTCCATTGTGGTAGGTTTCATTCATCCTTCAATCATTTGTTTGATGAGACGAGGGCGATGGGGGAATGTGTCTGAGGAAACCACCAGGTATGTGTTGGTATTTACACAGCCTGCTTGTTTAGGTTATTCAGCTTGTGTGGAAGCATACCAAAAATTTGATGACTCCTCAGAGGATTATTGTGGTGTTTTTATCAACAGCGGTGGAAACAGGATAGGATGTCGGTGTGAATTTGTAAAAAGAAAAATGCTGTGTTGAAGGGCTTATTCACCCCGTAACAATTTTATGAACTGAAAATTTCACCGTCAAGCTTTTTTGAGGAAGGTTAAACAAGAAAGAAATATGTTTATTTAAAATTTCATTTTATAATCTTTTAACCGTTTATTTTTGCCTGGGAATTTATTAAATATAATAATGCCCTTGTGTGTAATTGACAGTATTTTTTCCTTTTTTAATTTTTTTGTTTCTTGAAGGTATTGAGAAAGTACACAAGTGAATTAGTTGGGATGTGCTACTTTCCCAATTAACTGTTAGGTTACCCTCGATATGGAATTCCTCCGAATAAAGACCCCCGAAAACGACCTTCAATTACAATCCATCTCAGCAGACATTTTTGTATTTCTTGTAGAATTCTTTCTTCTCGATGATTTCTTTTCTACTGTGCCCCCTTTTTCAGTTTCTCGTTTACGCCCAAAGGCAATGTAAAACACCCCAGTATCGTAGACGTTGAGGAGGCCACGTTGTAACTTGTTTCCCTCCTCGTGTGGCGTGTCCTCCTCCAATCGATTTGTCTTGCTGAAGTGACGCATTGCTCTCTCTATAAATAATCTTTTCCAATCTCTTGAGCCTGTCGCGGTGAATCATACAAAACCGTCTCTGACATGATGGCGGCCGGAATGTCACAGAACAACGCGAATATGCGAGGGAAGGGCCTGAAAAACTTGGCTCAACTCCGCCATCACAACTTCCTCAACTACGACACAAACTCGTGTCGGAAGACAAAAGCTTTCTTCACCAGTACACGACGCTCATGTCCACCGAAAGTTAAATATTCTGTTAAATTTAAACTGTAGAAATTACTGCACACTTTACTTTTCATGGTGATTAATCTGATGTTGTGACCCACACATTCTTATAAGAGAAGCAAAGCTTCAGTGATGTTGAAAGTGTCAAGTGTTTCAGGCTGCTTAATAGATAATTAATTTCTTAAAAATAAAGCGTAACTTAGAAATGAAGCCTGCGAGGGCTATTCTCTCGCAGGCAGAACCTTGTAGGAGAGATACGAAGGGGCTACCTTTGGGGATGCCTTTTCCTCTCCGTTTTTGAACTAAGGTTCCCACAAGCCGATGCACCTCGGCCTGTTCTGAGAGGTGTATGTTCCGGGGTCACAGACCTTGGACATACGGTAAGAGTTGTTCTCTGTTCCCATTGGAATAGTCGGCCAGCTGCCTCCTAAACTGCTCGAGGCACGGAGAAGGGAATGCTGCGTCCCCACAGCAAACTCCTTTCCTGCTATCGGAAGGGCGTGGGACAAGTACCCAATGCCCGACCTACCTGATGCAGGTTTTCCTAGGGTTTTCCCTGCATTTCTTTAGGCGAATGCCGGGTAGGATCCTTAAAATATAGCCCGGGGGGCCGTAGTTAACCCTTGGCTACCTTCCTCTACACTTCCGCACCCCCCTTTCAAATCCCTTCCTATGCTATTAAACGGGAGTTGCCCAAGGTGGATTAGCCTCATGTAGCCTCCTGTTACCCTAAAAAAAAAGTGTAACTTATTTCAGTCATACTACAGTTTTAATCACAATACAATGGTCAAACTGACATTGTTCTTAAAACACAAAATTATAGTTAATTCTAAACTGTTAAAGTTACATTCATGCACAGAGTAGAAGGAAGGTGTCTAATCATTAATGTGCCAAGTTCTCATTTAAGTGAAATATTTCTAAATTCCTTAATGCTGACTGGAAGTTTATTAAAATATTTTTTTTTAGTCACTCAACTCCTTTTTGTCGCAAACTGACTTAAAAATTCACATGTAATTTTCTATTTTTTCTTCTTCTTCTTCTTGAATTCCAAGTTATTTGTTTGTTGTAAATGCTGTTAAAAATGATTTAAATGAATATGTAAGTTTTGATGATGACTCACCTTTGTAGTGAAAAGGTCTTGTCATTCCCTACAGAGAAATGGTTTTACAAGACATAATTGAATGATAATTGTGTTACTATATGGGGATAATTTGATTTCTGACTGCTGCATTAAGTTTAAATCAATTTATTGTCTACTAAAAGTTACAGGAAATTTCTACTTTCTCAATATCATTGTTTTTACAGTTACAGGCATGAAAAAGTGTAATTAAGCAGTTTTTATGTTAACCAGTTTATAACCAAATTGAATAAATAAATGATTGGCAATAGTCCTTGACTGCTTTCAGCTAATATTGCCAGTGTCACCTTCAAGTAGAATTAATTAACATTTATGTAAAAATAAGCATAAAAGTGGATCTAAAATATACCACTGTGGTACCCCAACTCATATATATATCCAAAGAAGGAACTAAATCTTTGTCCAGAGGAATGTTTCAGTGTACTTATTTTGTTCCCTGTCACAACTATAAATTAATCTTGTTGTTAACTCCATATAAATTACATTTTTTTTAAAAAAATAATATCCTTCTGAGAGATAAGAAAATATGCCTAACGGGTTGCATATCTGGTAGGGAATACCTTCTCTTATAACCGAATTGAAATTTTTATTTCAAACGTTTACTCTTCAATGTCAACAAAAATTGTGTTGTATTATTAATGGAATACTTACATTCCAGTGTTTTCTGTCCAATCATTCCCTAAATTCCCTACAAGAGCTGTAACATTTAACACTACTAGCGATCAGTTTATTAATTAAATCGTTCAATCAGTAAAAGGAAAAAATATACATATTTATTTCCCTGTATTACTTTCAGCAATATTAAAGGTTACAGTGTTAATACTATTTCATCTTGTCTATAAAAGTTAGCCGCTACAGTTTTAAGTCTCTTTTTTTCCCCCTCACTCTCCCCCCCTTCTTCCTCCCCATATTCTTGCACACAACACACAGTTCCTTCAGAAATTCCCGACGATGGAATTTCGCCAATATTCGAAGGGGGGTGTCGTACCTTCTTTTATATAACCCAACTGCGTGCGCACGTGTGTGTCATATTAGCCGCTGGAATTCTCTCCAAAATGGGTTTCTACTACATACATAAAACTAACTGCTACTTTCACAGTGTGGAAAGATTGTTATTTTTTTATTGCATTTAAGAGGCGGCCAATGCGAAATTGAAGTTGAAGAAAGAAAGGAAAAATTAGAAATAAGAAGGAAAATTTCATCCTGGGCAAAATAAATTTGGTGGAGGACAACAGTAAAGCAGAGGTCAGACATGCACATGCACGCAGGGACTTTACTGTACTCCATTGTACAAAAGAAATGAAAATTCAGTAAGTGAAGTGGAGAGATAGGTCTGCGAGGGCTATTCTCTCGCAGGCAGAACCTTGTAGGAGATTGGGGATGCCCTTTCCTCTCTCCGTTTTTGAACTAAGGTTCCCACAAGCCGAGGCACCTCGGCCTTTTCTGAGAGGTGTATGTTCCGGGGTCACAGACCTTGGGCATACGGTAAGAGTTGTCCGCTACTCCCATTGGAATAGTCGGCCAGCTGCCTCCTAAACTGGTCGAGGCACGGAGAAGGAAAAGCTGCGTCCCCACAGCAAACTCCTCTCCTATCGGAAGGGCGTGGGACAAGTATCCAATGCCCGACCTACCTGATGCAGGTTTTCCTAGGGTTTTCCCTGCATTACTTTTAGGCTAATTGCCCGGTAGGATCCTTAACATATAGCCCGGGGGCGCCTAGTTAACCATTGACTACCTTCCTCTACCCTTCCGCATCCCTCCTTTCAAATCCCTTTCCTATGCTATAAGAGGTGAGTTGCCACTGTGTGGATTACCCTATAAATAGCCTGTTTACACCCAAAAAAAAGTAAGAGAAGTGGATAGGCAAATAACGTTGTACTGTAATACATTCAAGGGTATTAACAAAATTCTTCCCACTTTACAACATGGGAGGGATTTTTAAAATTGATAAGAGTTGATTTATTTATTTAACCACGTGGGATTTATTTATAACTTATCTGTGCGCACGACGTTGCCACGTCTAGTATTTAATTCTCTATTAATCTTTAGTCAAGAAGTGAATGAACCTAAATCTAACTGTTCCTAGTTCCGTACACACTTTCGACCGCGATGGCGCATTAATTCAACAGCTGTAAAATACAGCGAATTTTATTGCATCAGTCCCGAGAAACATTTCTTCTTAAATATACTCCTTGACTGTTGCAGGATGTAATTGTCCCTCAGTCTTCAGCCATTACGAAAGATTAACTTGAATGAAATTCTCAGCTATATTCACAATGTAAACAAATGGCCGCCATATTGGAGTCACTAAACATGGCGTCGTAAAAATAAACTTACAAATCCCGCAAGGATCGTAAAGTATTTATTATTATTATTTTTATTATCATTGTATGGAGTATCACTGGATAAAAATTATACTTTTTATGAAATGAAAATATTTTTGCTTTATTTCATTACCGGAAAAACGGGAACTATTTCCTTTGTTCGTCGCGTAGTGACGTGACGTCACGGCGCGCAGTGATTTAACACACAATGATCACGTTTTTCGATTGAAATTCTTTCCACATTTATGCTAGGGGTTTCTTCTCATCATCACCACCACTCCCCCCCCCGCCCTCACAGTAGCGTTTCTCGTGTTTTTGAAGAATATCTGTACCAAGTTTTGTTTCAATCCTGTCCACGCGTTTAAATTTGTAGAAAGATTAACGTAAATACATCCTTTTTTTTATTAATATATAGAAGATAATTCTTTGACAACTGTGCGTATCACTACGTTTAATCGTTAAATTCAGTTCCGTATTGGCAACCGACACGGAGACACCCTTCCCAAGTGTTTACAACAACAGCCCCTAGTGAACCTGGTGGGGCCTTACCTACGGTGAAGCCTCGGTTGTGTTACTGTCGCTAGCTGCAGTGTAATCGTGGTAGTATTCATTATTAATTCTTCTCCGCGAGTGCACATCCGACAGTGAACCTCAAGGTGAACACTGAACCCCCCCCCCCCCCCACACACACCACACCGTCAGCGAACAAGGCTTTGGTTCTCGTCGAGCAGGTCAAGGAGCAACAACCCTAGAAAGATGAGTAACCTGTCTGCTTTATCAGACTCTGTTCCTCCAGATATATATATATATATATATATATATATATATATAATATTTTACAATGATAAAATCTAAGTCTATCTGCAATTTCAGAATATATATTACCTTTCAATATATTATTATTCGGGTAACAAACGCTAAGAAAAGTAAAAAAAAAAAGTGGAAAAAGCAAAGAAACAAGAAAAAGAGAAAGAAACAGGCAGATCAAAGAGATAACGAGAAATTTCGTCTAGAAGATCAGAAAAAAAAATGGTAGAGATGCACCCCAAGCGAAGAAAACAAGAATAACGGAAAGGGAGAGGCATTTTGTAATAAATTTATTATATTGATAAATTGATAATAATAATAATATTTTTATTGCATAAAAAGGAAAATGAAGGGAATGAAAAGCCAAGAAACGAGAAAAAACAGAGGATGGTCAAAGAGATGACGAGGAAGATCGTCTACAAGATCAGAAAGTAAAAGATGTAGAGATGTACTCCAAGCGAAGAAAACAAAAAAAAAACAAAAAAAAGGGAGAGGCAGTGTTGTAATAAATTTATTATGTTCATAAATTAATATTAATAATAATAAGAAATTTTGATAAATAAGAAGGAAAATAAAAGGAATAAAAATCCAGGAAACAAGAAAACACAGAAGCAGGTCATAGAAGATCAGAAAGAAAAGATGTAGAGATATACTCCAAGCGAAGAAATCAAGAATAACAGAAAGGGAGAGGCAGTGTTGCAATAAATTTATTATAATTATAAGAAATATTCAGAAAGAAAAAGGAAAATAAAAGGAATGATAAGCCAAGAAACAAGAAAACACAGTGGCAGGCCATAGAAGATCAGAAAGAAAAGATGTAGAGATATACTCGTAGCGAAAAAAAACAACAAGAAAAACAGAAAGGGAGAGGCAGTGTTGTAATAAATTTATTATATTCATAAATTAATAATAATAATAATAAGAAGAAGAAGAAGAAGAAGAAGAAGAAATATTGAGAAATAAAAAGGAAAATAAAAGGAATGATAAGCCAAGAAACAAGAAAACACAGAGGCAGGCCATAGAAGATCAGAAAGAAAAGATGTAGAGATATACTCGTAGCGAAAAAAAAACAACAAGAAAAACAGAAAGGGAGAGGCAGTGTTGTAATAAATTTATTATATTCATAAATTGATAATAATAATAAGAAATATTCAGAAAGAAAAAGGAAAATAAAAGGAATGATAAGCCAAGAAACAAGAAAACACAGTGGCAGGCCATAGAAGATCAGAAAGAAAAGATGTAGAGATATACTCGTAGCGAAAAAAACAAGAAATACAGAAAGGGAGAGGCAGGGTTGCAATAAATTTATTATATTCATAAATTGATAATAATAATAAGAAATATTCAGAAAGAAAAAGGAAAATAAAAGGAATAAAAAGCCAGGAAACAAGAAAACACAGAGGCAGGCCATAGAAGATCAGAAAGAAAAGATGTAGAGATATACTCGTAGCGAAAAAAACAAGAAAGACAGAAAGGGAGAGGCAGTGTTATTATATTAATAAATTGATAATAATAAGAAGAAATATTCAGAAAGAAAAAGGAAAATAAAAGGAATTAAAAGCCAAGAAACGAGCAAAAACAGAGGTAGGTCAAAGAGATGATGAGAAAGATCGTCTAGAAGATCGGAAAGAAAAAAGATGTAGAGATGTACTCCAAGCGAAGAAAACAAGAAAAGCGGAAAGAGAGAGGCAGTGTGATAGAAATAAATTAGGTTAAAGAAAATCCAAAGTTTCGAACAGTACAGAAAAACCTCTGTTCGTCATCAGGAAACCGGGTGTGGAGCTTCGATATCGCACACGGAATCAGTCAGTTCAACAACATTATCAATGCCTTCGACGAGGGAATCACTTGGACACCAAAGTCTCTGCGTCACACACAAATATTCTTACTGGCATCGCCTTAAAAATTTTTCCTCAGAGTGTTTGACGATTATTAAATACTTCTTCTTCTTTTTTGCAAAGAGAAAGTATTAAATTCCAGAGAAACTACTTCAAATTCAACGACGAGGAAAATAATCGGGCATAAAGTGTAAAATTAAACGCAAGAGGAGAATCTCTGTTTTCCTGTTGCGTCGTCTCTAAGATCCATGGAAAGGTGCAAGGTCAGAAAATTAAACCAACCCTTTAAAACCGAACATTTTTCTACACGTGTCCTGCACGGGGTTAAATTGCGTTCAGGCTCAGACTTTTAATGATCAGGTTATGTTTAATTTCGTAATTAAAAATACAGACAAAATAAGCGATAACATAAATACCACACAACGTAAGAATAGTGCCCTAGAGCGACACAACCGCACTCGTCAGTTGACAAAACTCTGTCTCGAATGGAACAGTCGGTCAGCTGCCTCCTAAACTGATCGAGGCACTGAGAAGGGGAATTTTGAGTTTTCTCATCTGACTAGTGCAGGTGTGTCGCTCTAGGCTGTCCTTAACACCTGATGAAAGGTACAAGATTCGTCAGAAACGTTGTGTGGTATTCATATTATCACTTCTTTTAATCTGGCTATTTTTTTCTTCTTCTTCTTCTTATTATTAATTACGACGCAGCTGGCCGACTGTTCCAACTTTTTTTTTGGTCAACTGACTAGTTTAGTTGTGTCGCTCCAGGCTCTTCTTAGCACCTGACAAGGATCCCCAGAAGCGTTGCTGTGGTATTTATGTAATCACTTCTTTTAATCTGTATTTTTGGCTATTTTTCTTCTTATTTTTATTATTAATTACGAGGCAGCTGGCCGACTGTTCCAATTTTTTTTTGGTCAACTGACTAGTGCAGTTGTGTCGCTCTAGGGCACTCTTCGTACGTTGTGTGGTATTTCTGTTATCGCTTATTTTGTCTGTATTTGGCTATAAATAAAATGTTTCTTAAAAATATACAAAATAAACAAAATAATTAAATATACTGACGTTTCGTCCGTGTTTTATGACTTCTTCAGGTTTAAATATTTTATATTTCAGGCAACATTTTTTTCTGCCTTGCCTGTTACAACTTTATAAATATTTTGTATGATTTGCATATGAGATTATTTCATCTGAAGCGGACCTAAAGCAGGGACGAAACGTCGATATATTTTGTTAATCGACAATTATCTGACTCAGGACCGCTTATTTATTTTTATTTATATATAATATTATAAATGTCAGATGTTTTTTCATCATTTACTGTCGTTTGTAGCTGATACAAGGTGGGACGTTTGTGGAACCGGTTTATTTAGTAACTATCTGCGTTGCCCGGCGTTGCCCGGGTTGTCTTATATCCATAACCCAGGATTTGACTCCAATTTCGGTTGCTTTTGCGGTTATTTTTATGTAACTCCGCGGTCCACCTCCACCCTCTTAAGCGAGCTTCCCCTGCCGTGCCGAAGGGGGTTGAAATTAAACACACAAACAACATCGGTAGAAATACTATAAACCAAAAAATGACACTGAAACATATTTATTCAACGCAAATATCAGCCGTAGGCGTGTTTAAAACATTTCCACCCCGGCACCTGAGGGTTAAATGGCAATTTGAATGCCATAATTAAACTCAGCGACATCCATAAACCGCGGATTTGACTCCAATCTCGGTTTTATTCCCGTTATTTTCCAGCAACGCTTTTCCCCTCCCCACCCCCACCACCCCTAAGAGTGCTCCTTTCCCATTCGATAAAGGGTTGAAATTATACCATCCATAACAGCGGTAGAAACACTATCAATCTCTCTTTTGACCCCGAAAATTATTCATCCGACTCAAATATCGGCTGTTTTAGAATGTTTGAAAATTTTCCACCCCCCTCCCCGCTCCCTGGGGGTTGGTAGCCCCGTGTCCCACCCCATTTCTCGAGTTGTTCAGAATATCTGTACCAATTGCAATCCGTCCACGCGTTTAAATATTTATATAGAAATAAACGTAAATACATACAAACCTACATCCTTTTATTTTTTAGATAAATTTGTAAGAAACCAGCAAAAAAAAGGGGGAGTAATAATTTTATTAAGATTTAAAATTCTTTACTTAAAACAAATTTGTATATTAGTAATGCCAAATGGTAGTAGTGAAGTTAAGACGACTACAATTGAATTGAGAGATTAGATGATGAAAAAAGGGAAAAAATAAAAAGATTTCCGATCCTTTTATTTAGCCGGTAGAAATTAAATTAATTGACTGAAAAAGAAAATTTAAAGCGTCATCTTCTTCCTGTCAGGCAACGTCGTTAATTAAAAATGTAACATTTGTCTGCTCCACGCGTAACAACTAGTGAAAAGATTTTTCACTCCGTAAAAGGACTATATATATATAAATAGCAGATAAGTAACAATTTTTAAGGATTACCCAAAGAAAAAAAAAATTAATGGTTGTTCTTGTAAACCAGTTGTAATATGTAGAACACCGGCGGGGGCGGGGGGGGGGTGTTTTTATGGGAATTTTTGAACGTGGCAAATAAGAACTCGACAGCGCAGCGTAAATTAACGCGTGTGGAGTCTCCAATTGATAGACGAGAGTGATTCCTGGGCTGATTCGAAACCGAAACGATGGAGAGGGGGGGGGGGGAGGGTTGGACGGGGGGTTCCTTAGTTGAAGGAAGCGAGAATGGAAGGTCTGAGATGAACGGTATTCAAACGACGGCGATGAAGGAAAGGGCTGGGACACACATCTTTCTGCTGGAAGAGGATTACCGGAGGGACCACTCAGCACACTGTGGGGGGGGGGGGGCGGAGGGGAAGGGAAGGGGAGCGCAATCCAGGCGAAAAGGCACTTCTATTCAGAGGGGTTGCAGCGCCGGAGTCTAATTCAGAGATCGCATTCGAATAAAAATAGGTGGGGGTGGGTTGGGGGGTTGGAAATAGAGGGTTGCGAAACTGGGGCAGGATCCATCGGCGGTGATTAAAACACTACGTGGATCCTTTGAAATTTATTCCGGCGTCTACTCACTTTTAAATCTATGTCTTGTATTCACTAAACTAATTTCTGTTACTGTCGTTAATAACACAAGTAATATTAATACCGAAACGATAAATAAGGGGCTACCTTTGGGGATGCCTCCTCCTCTCTCCGTTTTCGAACTAAGGTTCCCACAAGCCGAGGCCTGTTCTGAGAGGTGTATGTTCCGGGGGTCACAAACCCTGGGGGCATACGGTAAGAGTTGTCCGCTATTCCCATTGGAACAGTCGGCCAGCTGCCTCCTAAACTGGTCGAGGTACGGAGAAGGGAAATGCTGCGACCCCACAGCAAACTCTTCTCCCGCCATCCAGGGAAGGGCGTGGGACAAGTACCCAATGCCCGACCTACCTGATGCAGGTTTTTCTAGGGGTTTCCCTGCATCACTTTTAGGCGAATTGCCGGGTAGGATCCTTAAACTACAGCCCGGGGGCCCCTAGTTAACCCTTGGCTACCTTCCTCTACTCTTCCACATCCCCCCTTTCAAATCCCTTCGTATGCTATTAAAGGGGAGTTGCCACCATGTGGATTACCCTCATGTAGCCTGTTACCTAAAACGATATATATATAGATTGGTTAAGATCCAAACAATGTTTATGAGGGGGAAAATTTTACATTACCTTTA
The DNA here is from genome assembly GCA_037074705.1 of Zhengitettix transpicula. Classification (NCBI taxonomy): domain Eukaryota; kingdom Metazoa; phylum Arthropoda; class Insecta; order Orthoptera; family Tetrigidae; genus Zhengitettix; species Zhengitettix transpicula. The sequence goes on from CM073596.1 coordinate 65,459,171, forward strand.
TTTTTTCTTTAATTCTAATAAAAAGGATCGTTCCGTTCGGCCGATATAACAGAATGAGGAATTGTTGACATTCTCCTATATTGTATATATATATATATATATATATATATATATATATATATATATATATGTATATATATATGTAACACGTCCGTCTTAAATATATACTAAACAGATAAAATAAGTTGATAACAGTCCGAATGAAGTGATAACAACGTTTCGGGAAACCTTGTTGCTTACTTCAGGTGATTAAAAATCGCAAGAGCTTGTGGAGTTCGACACACCCACACAATCCAGGTTACGACCAACTCGAAAATTTAATTATATTTGTGTGTGTGTGTGTGTGCGTGGTTGTGTCACTCACGGTTGTTGCGTGTGTAAGCACCTGAAGAAAGTAACAAGGTTTGAATTTAATTATTATTATATTTGAAAACAGACGTATTATATTTTATTTTGACGACTATTCCGTCTCTTAGAGGATAGGTCTGCCAGCCCTTTTACTACCACTCGCCCTCCGCCCCCCCGCCCTAACACATACGTCGCCTGTGATTTACGTCCGTGCGTTTCCTGGTGTCTTTTACCTTTCCTCTGTCCCACAACGACAGTAATGGATTCGTATTAAATATTTTGTGTTGCAAGCAACGACCTTGGTTTCTGAGGGGGAGGGGGCGGGGGGTGGAGAAGGGGTGGCGGCGGCGGCGGTGGTGGTGGTGGCGCATGCGTCGCGACGCTTACGAGAAGATGCGCGTCGTCGTGAGGCCCGTAGTTTCGGTCCGTGCGTCAGTGCGACAGCAGGTCCTCTCGTACACTTCCGCAGACCTCCACCGCTTCGCAGACGGTAGGTAAGGTAGACCAGCCAGTCCACAGCCCCCTCGACACCTAGCGACGGTCAGGAAATAAAACGTACCTACCCCTCACTTGCTTACCTCATCCTCAACCCGCATGCAAAATAGAAAGAAAAAAACAAGGAGACGAAGTAGTAAAACGACGAAAATAGTGCGGGAATCGCGAAACGTCCTTCACCGAGAACGGAAAAATGTAATAAGCTCTTTGTCGCATGTTTCTAAGGGGAAAGGCAAAGAATATAGGTAGAAAAGTCAGATCCAGAGATGTGGAAGGGAGCCCAGTGACGTTACAGTAGACGATGTTCAAGTGGCAGAGAGTGTAGACGAGACAAGTGTGCGTCAGTTAACCCCACATCGAAATCCTTTAAAATCTGGACCTAATTAGTTTGTTTCTCTAACACTTAGTTTTGGTACCAAAAAAAAAAAAGATTAATTTTCTCTGTAGTACGTTGACTACGTCATAACCAAAGATATGATAAACCTTTCGTGGTTGCGTAAAAACGACTCCAGTATCCTTTTTTTTTAAACAAATAATTTTAAATCGTGATATATATATTCTGACTCTTGAGTAAACAAATAAATAAACCATCAGCGAATTTTAATTCAGAAAATAAATAAATTTATTACTCTAAAAATTAAACAACAACGTTTCGTCCCTTATTTTTCGACTACATCAGGTTTGGGCTTAAAACTACAATAAAAAACACAATTACAATGATAAAAATAACGTTTTTAAGGACAATTTGGCAGATTTTTTTTTGTATGAGTTTTTTTTTGTTTAATTAATTTTGCATTAATAAATTCTCTGTTTTTTTCTGACTTAAAAATGGCTGATGTTTATTAGTTTATATTTTTAAATCGTCGAACGTAATTATTTATTGTTCCGTGTCTCTTGTAGAATACAGAAAACATTTCCGACCGAAGAGGGATTAGGGTTAGGGTTGAAGGCCGCAAGATCTCAAGCGAGGGAGGTGAGACGCAAGGGTAGTTGATGATTTTATTTTAGGTAAACCCCTGTTCCAAAATAAAAATAAAAAGGTGGAGGACAGTGACGGCGTAACGAGATAAAAGAGGTGGGTCATGGTAAGAAAACAGAGAACAAAGTGTGAGGTTTAGAAGGAATGGTAAAAGGTAAAAGACTGCGTAACCTTTTCCTATAGTAGGAAACTCAGTCCAGTTCCTCTTTTTGTTGTTGTTGTTGATAGACTAAGAGGCTACACAAGGTGTGATCCACGTAGTCGCAAAACTCCCGTTTAATAGCATTGGAAGGGATTCGAAAGGGGGGATGCTGGAAGGCAGTTCATATTGAAATATGTCTGCCTGCGGCTGCTCGGGGGGGGGGGGTGAAGAAAGGGGGGGGCGATTCGAGGTCTCATTCTCTAGTCCTCAAAATTAGGGCCAATGAAACAGCCGACAAATAATATCTCTGAATGACAGGAAGTAAAAGAAGACCTTGACTTTTGTACGGACTTAAAAATAATATTTAATTAAACATTAAACAGCTTCATTACAAAGATTTTTCTCACAGTTATAAATTACATTTAATTAAATAATTAAAAAATCCTTTTTAGCAAACTCCTCTCCCGCTATCGGAAGGACGTGGGACAAGTACCCAATGCGCGACCTACATGATGCAGGTTTTTCTAAGGTTTTCCCTGCATTACTTTTAGGCCAATGCCGGGTAGGATCCTTAAACCATAGCCCGGGGGCCCCTAGTTAACCCCCTTGGCTACCTTCCTCTACCATTCCGCATCCCCCCTTTCAAATCCCTTCCTATGCTATTAAAGGGGAGTTGCCCAATGCCGATCACCCTCATGTAGCCTGTTGCCCTAAAAAAAAAATTCTCTAAGAATACTGTATGCGAGGGCTATTGTCTCGCAGGCAGTAGTATCTTCGGCGATGCCTCCTCCTCTCCGGTTTTGAACTAAGGTTTCCACAAGCCGAGGCCTGTTTTGAGAGGTGTATGTACAGACCTTGGGCATACGGTAACAGTTGTTCTCTGTTCCCATTGGAACAGTCGGCCAGCTGCCTCCTAAACTAGTCGAGGTACGGAGAAGGAAATGCTGCGATCCCACAGCAACCTCCTCTCCCGCCATCCAGGGAAGGGCGTGGGACAAGTACCCAAGCGCCCGGCCTATCTGATGCAAGTTTTCTAAGGCTTTCCCTGCATTTCTTTAGGCGAATGCCGGGTAGGATCCTTAAACCATAGCCCGGGGGGCCCCTAGTTAACCCTTGGCTACCTTCCTCTACCCTTCCGCATCCCCCCTTTCAAATCCCTTCCTATGCTATTAAAGGAGAGTTGCCTCCATGTGGATTACCCTCATGTAGCCTGTTGCCCTAAAAAAAATATATTTTTTCTAAATTATCACTTAAATACTTTCCATTAAACAGTCCTAGTGAGAAAAAAAATTATTCCAAAAATAAACAACAGCCAAATTTAAGTCAGGAAAAAAAAAGAAGATATTTATTTTATTGATACAATATTAGACAACGTTTCGTCGCTAACTTTGCGGCGTCTTCAAGGTTGAACTTTAAAATAAAATTTTGATAGTCAGGTCCGTGGACGAAATAAAATAGTTTAATTCTCCATCAATAAATTTTTTTGTGACTTCTTCAGTTCTCTCGTACATATATGTATATATATATATATATATATATATATATATATATATATGTGTGTGTGTGTATGTGTGTGTGTGTGTGTGTGTGTGTTTGTGTGTGTGTTTCTTAGTTCAATGTTTTTGGATGTTGGTTCCCATTATTTATTAAACTCACTAGCTGGGTGCCCGGCGTTTCCCGAGATGTCATTTATCTGTAACCCCCGATATGACTCCAATTTCGCTCCTCAAACACTACCCCTACATGTGCTCCCCTCGCATGCTGAAAGGGGTTGAAATTATACACAAGAAACATCAGTATAAATACTATCATTATAATTAACCTCGAAAAATATTGATTCAAAGCAAATATCTGACGTGTTTGCATGTTCTAAAATTTCCACCCCGCTACCCCTGCATCTGAGGGATAAATGCCAAGTTGAATGTCATAACTAAACTCAGTGACTTCCATAACCTTCGATTTGATTCCAATCTCGGTTGTCTTCGCGTTATTTTCTTGTAAAGCATCTCCACCCCAAACCATAAAGGTGCCCTTTTCTCAGGGTTGAAATTTTACAAACAACATCGGTAGAAATAATATCAACGTCATTGACCCCGACAAATATTTATTCCAGGCAAATATCGACAATGTTTGAAAAATTCCACCCCTCCCTTCCGCGTGTGGGGTTAAATGGCCAATTGAATGTCATAATTAAACTCACCGACATCCATAACCCTGGATTTGACTCCAATCTCGGTTGTTTTTGCGTTATTTTCTTGTAACGCCCTTCCACCCTCACCCCCTAACGTTTCTCCATTCTAATGCTGTAAGGGGTTTAAATTAAACTCATATCACATCTCGTTGGCCCCAAAAAATATTTATGCGATTCAAATATCGGCTGTTTTAGCATGTTTAAATATTCCCACCCCCGCTCCTGGGGGTGGTAGACGGGTCCCACACCGACGGTGTTTGTTTCCTGTTCAAAAAGAACATGTGTACGAAATTTGATGAAATTTTCTCCACCGGTGTAGATTTGTATTCTCCACCCCAAACCCTAAGGGTGTCATTTTCCCAGGGTGTAGGGGATGAAAATTATATTCAGATAACATCGGTAGAAACACTATCAATATCTTTGACCATTAAAAATATTTATCCCACAGACATATCGACTGTTTTAGCATGTTTAAATACTTCCACCCCCACTTCTGGGGGGTGGTAGACGCGTCTCACCCCTACAGTGTTTGTTTCCTGGTCGCAAAGAACACGTGTACGAAATTTGGTGAAATTTTCTGCAGCGGTGTAGATTTGTATAAGGAACATATAAATATATATACATACATACAAACAAACACTGTGCTTTATTTATTAGAAGATTATGCATCGCTGACGTGTAACGGAATTTACAACCTGAAAGTTAATCTTCTTTCTTCGTTAATAAAACTGTTCAAACAATTATATCTTTGATTAACTATTATTACAATTTTTTTTAATAAAATAAGCTTACGTGTGATTTAAAATTAATAATAAGGAAAAAAAGTCCATTTACAGACCAAATCTAAAAAGTCTCAAAAGGGGTTTTGAGTTTCTTTTTCGTCAACTGACGAGTGCAGTTGTGTCGCTCCAGGCTCTCTTCTTCTTAGCACCCGAAGAAACGGGGACAAGGGATCCCAGAAACGTTGTTGTGTGGTGTTTATATCGTCACTTCATATGTCTGTATTTGGGTTTATGGGATGCTTGTTCCCCCTTTTTTTTCAGGTGCTAAGAAGAGAGCCTAGAGCGACACAACTGCACACTGGTCAGTTGACAAAAACTCAAAAATTCCCTTCCCTCGTGCCTCGACCAGTCTCAGGAGGCAGCTGGCCGACTGTTCCACCTAATTTTTCTTTGTCAACTGACGAGTGCAGTTGTGTCGCCCTATGGTCTCTTCTTAGCAACCTGAAGAAACGGAGACAAAGGATCCCAGAAACGTTGTTGTGTGGTGTTTTATATCGTCACTTGCTATGTCTGTATTTGGCATTATGAGATTCCTGGTCCCCCCTTTTTTTTTCCGGTGCTAAGAAGAGAGCCTGGAGAGACACAACTGCGCACTGGTCAGTTGACAAAAACTCAAAAATTTCCTTCCCTCGTTCCTCGACCAGTTTCAGGAGGCAGCTGGCCGACTGTTCCACTTTTTTCTTTGTGAACTGACGAGTGCAGTTGTGTCGCCCTATGCTCTCTTCTTCTTAGCAACCTGAAGAAACGGGGACAAGGGATCCCAGAAACGTTGTTGTGTGGTGTTTATATCGTCACTTATTTTTTTCTGTATTTTGGCTGTCTTTCTTATTATAATTTATTTTTGATTATACACATTACTACGACTAATTTCTTCTTCTTCTTCTTCAAAAAGCAGCCTCTTTGACATATAATTTTTTTTAACAGTAACCACATTATAAATTACGTATTCCTTATTTCACTATCCTTGCTTCCTTACCAGCATACTTTAGTGTACTATGCCTATGACGTACCTACATCAACTGTTACGTAGAATTATAGACTGAAACAATAATTAAAAATTACGCAAATCAACGACAGCAACGTTTATAGAATAAATTATGTCTAAAAAGAGAAGCCCCAAACAGTTACCTAGCATTTTAAAATCTTTGCTATTATTTTTGTGTGAGAATATCTTTGGTTAACATCAGTTTCCCCCAAAAAAACCACTTGAAAATTTAGAAATTAAATTTAAGGGCTATTTGATATTGTAAAGCGTTTGAAATTCAGGTTAGTTTTCAAATTAGTCATGTAGCAGGAAAAATACTCTCAGGTTAGTTTTGTTATCGTCCATTAAACTGTACAAAAGAATATTATTATGTAATTATCGTCACTCTGGAACGTCTTTATTGTGATAAACATTTTGTAAGTGGATAATAATAATAAGAAGAAGTTGTGGGGGGGTTCCTTATCTTTGGTTTTTTTTGTCTTTGTTTTTGTTTAGTTGCTATGGTGACGGCGAAGCGTGAACGATAAATTAGTTAAACCGTACGAAGTTTATTTCTTTAATACGCACGCCGTGATATATATATATATATATATATATATATATATATATATATATATATATATATATATATATATACAAATGAACTTAAGCTTGACGTAGAAAGTATAATAATAATAATTAAAAGTTGCATTTAATTTAGTAAGTCACCTGTAATTATTAATACAGTCTTACAAGGTTGTTGTTTTAATGTTTTTTTAATTCCGTAAATAACAGGGAAACGTTAAAGTGACGCAAGTTCAACTGTTGTCAGGTTAATCCGCCATTGCCCTTTACTACTACGACATTCTATCGCCGACCCAGTTTCCGACAACGAACCAATTTCCTTTCACGTCGCAGATCGTCGAACAATGTGATAATATCCAGTGAGGTGGCATCACGATAAGTCAACCCCCCCCCCCCTCACCTAACACGCGCAACAAGGTTCGAGCACCACCGATGTGTGGTCCGTGGAGTATCCAGGGTGAATAATCGTGTACCAGGAACGCTGGGAAGATTTTTAACTTTTTTAATAAGAAGAAAGACAGACAAAATAAAATCTCAAAGGCTTCTGAATTTTTTTTGTCTACGGACTCTGGCGTTTTTTTCTTAACCTGAAGAAAGAAACAAGGTTCCCAGAATTGTTGTTTAGTCTGTATTCGGCTATTATTATTAATTTTCAATCAATCGTAAAATTTTTCAATTTTTTGATTTTAATAATACGTTAAATATTTTTTCCTCTATTATTATAATAAAAATATGGCCAAAAAAACCCCTCACAACGTTTCCCTCCACCAATCGGTGGACCAAATGAAGTGAACAATTTTTTTTGGGGGGGTAACAGGCTACATGAGGGTAATCCACATGGTGGCAACTCCCCTTTAATAGCATAGGAAGGGATTTGAAAGGGGGGATGTGAAAGGGTAGAGGAAGGCAGACAAGGGTTAACTAGGGCCCCCCCGGGCTATATTTCAAGGATCCTACCCCGGGGCATTCGCCTAAAAGTAAATGCAGGATAAACCCTAGAAAAACCTGCATCAGGTAGGTCGGGGGCATTAGGTTACTTGTCCCACGCCCTTCCGATAGCGGGAGAGGAGTTTGCTGTGGGGACGCAGCATTCCCTTCTCCGTACCTTGACCGGTTTAGGAGGCAGCTGGCCGACTATTCCAATAGTAATGGCGGACAACTCTTACCGTATGCCCCAAGGTCTGTGACCCCGGAACATACAACCTCTCAGAACAGGGCCAAGGTGCCTTGGCTTGTGGGAACCTTAGTTCGATAACGGAGAGAGGAGAAGGCATCCCCAAATGTAGCCCCTTCCGTCTCCCCTTCAATGTTCTGCCTACGAGAGAACAGCCCTCACAGACAGCTTTTAAAGAAGAACTTCTTTTTTCTGTTTTTTAGGATAACAGGCTACATGAGGGTGATCCACATAGTGGCAACTCCCCTTTAATAGCATAGGAAGGGATTTGAAAGGAGGGATCGGGAAAGGTATAGGAAGGTAGCGAAGGGTTAACTAGGGTCCCCGGGCTATAGTTTAAGGATCCTACCCGGCATTAAACTAGAATGCGTGCGCGCGCGTGTGTGTGTGTGTGTGTGTATGAGAGAGAGAGAGAGAGAGAGAGAGAGAGATAGAGATAGAGAGAGATAGAGAGAGATAGAGAGTGTTAGAGAGAGATAGAGAGAGATAGTGAGAGTTAGAGAGAGATAGAGAGAGATAGAGAGAGATAGAGAGAGATAGAGAGAGATAGAGAGAGATAGAGAGTGATAGAGAGATAGAGAGAGATAGAGGGAGAGAGATAGAGTGAGAGAGAGAGAGAGAGAGAGAGAGAGAGAGAGAGAGAGAGAGAGAGAGAGAGAGAGAGAGAGAGAGAAATTAATGAGCAACGTTGTTATGCGCCGGTGACGTGTCGGTTTCTGATTGGTCCTCGCTCCCACGACGACGTGGCTTGATTTGATTGGGTCCGCCATTCCTCGATGTTTACTCTTGTATTTCCACCAACTCCAAGAGACTGTAGAAAGAATTGAAGAACTTGTCGAAGTTTCACGAGATACCTGAAGACACGGAATATATATATATATATATTTGTTGGTGGTCGTATTTGTCATACGTACGTTATAAATGAGCGACATGCAACCAGGACTTTGTCCATTATATTTTCTGGTTTAGAGTTATGAGGTTAACCTTGAACCGTTCAATTTTTTAATACGTTCTCAGTCTCCGTGGTGAAGGAAATGAACAACCTGACTAGTTTATCGATTATCGATAAAGCATTTTAAAGTAGCCTTCCTCTGAAAATAGAGTAACAAGCTCCTTTTATTAATGAGGGTGCGCAGTGGAACATATTAAACGCGAAACGTTCGCTCCGGAGTCACAACAAAATTATTCATGACCGTTTCCCGGGATTCCCGAAACTCAATTCCAGTTCCAAAGGGAGAGGGAGAGGAGGAGGGGGAAATATTAAGAAATTTATGTGTAGTATCTTTGACTACACTCATTAGAAATCAGAGTGTTTCAAAGCGACGACAACAACGATAAGTTAGTTTTTTTATACAGTCTACAGATTTATGGAATCAGGTTCCATTTTATTTTTTTCCTGACACGAAGAAGTACAAAAATGTCGGGACGAAACGTTGTTTGATACTAAAGGTTATTATTTAATAAACCATCAGAAATACAGGTTAAGTCACAAGTGGCCGATGTCTTTAAACATTTAAAAGAAAAACTTAATATGGAGGATTTTTTTTAAAAGATTTACCTTTTATGAAAAATTGCAGTCTTTAATTTCCCTTTCTGGTCTGTCGTTTCCAATCTTCCTCTTCCTAATTCCTATCCTCCATTATGGGGGTTTTCCCACTTTAATCTGGGTCTGCCCCTGTTTGTTTTTTTACCACCGGAGATGACCATTGGTATATTTCTTTTAGCCATCTTTCCATTCTTTGTACTTTTTTTTAGGGCAACAGGCTACATGAGGGTAATCCACATGGTGACAACTCCCCTTTAATAGCATAGGAAAGGGATTTGAAAGGGGGGATGTGGAAGGGTAGAGGAAGGTAGCCAAGGGTTAACTAGGGGCCCCCGGGCTATGGTTTAAGGATCCTACCCGGCATTCGACTAAAAGTGATGCAGGGAAAACCCTAGAAAAACCTGCATCAGGTAGGTCGGGCATTGGGTACTTGTCCCACGTCCTTCTGATGGTGGGAGAGGGGTTAGCTGTGGGGACGCAGCTTACCCCTCGCCATGCCTCGACCAGTTTAGGAGAATTTATTTATTTACCTTTTTATGTTTTGTCAACAGATTAGGGTAACCCGCAGTTGTGCCTCTCTCTCTCTCTCTTGTGACTCTTGCTGGTTTTTTTCTTCTGCACCTGAAGAAAGGAACATTATCCCTTCTTTTTTCCTTTATTTAACTATCTTTTCTTATTATTAATTTTAGCAATCAGACGTAATTTTTTTTTATCATTTTGTTTCTACTGTGCGTGTTGACCGTAGGTCAACAATTCTTCTCTGTAAATCTTTCAATTCGTCAAGTATTTATTTGTATTGACTATATAAATATATATTAATATTAAGAAAAGGTAGTCAAATACAAGGAAAAAAATAACTGATAAATGTTTGTGGAAGCCTTGTTCCTTTCTTCAGGTGCAGAATTTATTTTTAGGTTTTGTGAACTGACTGGGAGGGCCCCGTAGTTGGGTCTCTTGCGGGTTCTTTTTTTGTGCACCTGAAGAAAGGAACAAGGTTTCTAGAAACATTGTCACTTCTGTTTCTTTCTTCTGTATTTGACTCTCTTTCCTTATTGTTATTAATTTTTGCATTCAGACTTAAATTTTTATTTATTTTGTTTCTACTGTGTGTGTGTGTGTGTGTGTCCAGCTGACCCTAGTTCAGTAATTCTTCTCTGTAAATCTTTCTAGTGATTAACGATTTATTTATATTGAATCTCAGTTTTCCAAAATCGTTCAGAGGGAATTTTTTTTTGTTTAAACGGAGACACTTAGCATGAGGATTTCTTTGATTACTTATTTACGGTACAAACAATGGTCTAGTTTACTGAGGAGAACCCTGAGGGAGGAGGGAGGCAGATAAAAGAATCGAAAAGGAGGGGGGTGGTGGTGAATGTAGTTGCCAGAGACTCTGTTGGCTCCGCAGAAAAGGAAAACCATTGTTATAATAAATATATATATCTCTGATGCAGGTTTGTGAATTTTTACGCGTGATTATTTGTCATAGAAATTAATTGCTTTAATTCCAATCGTCCGTGAGAAAATTAACGACCCTGTGGCTCGTTCAAGTTGGAATTCCGAGGGTAATTTACAGTTGAAAGCGACCCAAAACTCCCTCGACGTTGCCGCAACTCGGAAGACATTTTTTTATTCTTTTTTTCCCAACCCCCTGTATTTCTGCCTGCCCCTGCACACATCCCCTTTAACCCCCCCCCCACCCCCAATGTCAGGCAGCCAGCTGCACCACTTCTCTCACAGCGGCAAAACAGCTCTCCACTAAAAGTTAGCTAATTTGAATTCATCTGAAGGGGGGGGGGGGAGGGGGAGGAAACGAGGGAAATTCATCCAGCGGTTCGCGGGCAGGAACCCCAGAAGGTCGAGGGACGATAAATAACACCCTTGGCTGTCACTTTTTATCCTATAAACCCTTTGCTGGACGCCAGAGCCACGTTTTACGACCGACATCTTTAAACGTAGTGACCCAAATATTGGGGTAAAAAAGTCAAAGAAGTTGTTAGAATTTTTATTTATGAAACACTACGAATAATAAATATACTGTGATTTTCTATTTTCACATCGACTCAACCCCCAACCGTTGTCAAAACAACAACTGTCGGAAACATTTTGTTGAGTTGATTTCCTCACGTGTGTTGAAGAGTGCTGCTGTCTTCATGTTGAGGTCGGAAACATTTTTCAGAACAACCTACCTCACAATTGTCAAAAAAACAAAAAAAAAATATTTTTTTTAGGGCAACAGGCTACATGAGGGTAATACACTTAGGGCAACTCCCCTCTTATAGCATAGGAAGGGATTTGAAAGGGGGGATGCGGAAGGGTAGAGGAAGGTAGGCAAGGGTTAACTAGGGGGCCCCCGGGCTATATTTTAAGGATCCTACCCGGCATTAGCCTAAAGAAATGCAGGGAAATCCTAGAGAAACCTGCATCAGGTAGGTCGGGCATTGGGTACTTGTCCCACGCCCTTCCCTGGATGGCGGGAGAGGAGTTTTCTGTGGGGACGCAGCATTCCCTTCTCCGTGCCTCGACCAGTTTAGGAGGCAGCTGGCCAACTGTTCCAATAGGAATAGCGAACAACTCTTACCGTATGCCCAAGGTCTGCGACCCCGGAACATACACCTCTCTAAACAGGCCGAGGCTTGTGGGAACCTTAGTTCAAAAACTGAGAGGAAAAGGCATCCTCAAAGGTAGCCCCTTCGTATCTCTACTACAAGGTTCTACCTGCGAGAGAATAGCCCTCGCGGGTACTGCCTGTCAGAGAATAGCCCTCGCAGTAAATGTCCAGAAAAATTTCAAAACCTAGAGGTTCAAAAAATTAATTTTTCTTTTTGACCTGTGGGTGATCCACGTGTTGGAAACTCCCCTTTTAATAGTATAGGAAGGTATTAGAAATGGTGCAGGGATACGGAAAGGTAGAGGAACGAAGCTAAGGGGTTAACTAGGACCCCCTCCCCCGCGGTCTATAGTCTTAAGGATCCTACCCAGGGCATTCGCCTTAAGTGATGCACTGACAAACCATGGAAAACCTGCATCAGGAAGGTCGATCATTTGGTACTTGTCCCACGCCCTTTCTGATGACAGGTTTTTCTGACCTGGGGGACGCAGCAATACTTTGTCCGTGCCTCGACCCACTTTTAGGAGGCAGATTGCCCCGACTGTTCCAGTGAGAACAGCGAACAACTCCTACCGAGATCTGCGATCCTATGAACATAACACCTCTCCAGAAACTGGCCGAGGGGAATCTCAGTTCACAAAACCAAAGAGAGGAGGAGGCATCCCCCAAAGGCAGCCCTATCCGTCTCTCCGGAACGGTTCTGCCAGCGAGAGAACAGCTCTCAGAGGCTGATTAACCAATGAGTATAAATAAATTATTTTTTTTGAAGATCCCTGTCAGTGCTCGTCCCCTCATCAGCCCCTACCACACAGCTGTTTAATTCGCTCCCTCCCCCTGCTGCCAACGTAACAGAAATAAATACACTAAAACAACTGCAAGAAAATTAGCCACAGTCCTGCGTGCGTACTTTAGAAAGTTAAAAGATTTAATACTGACACAACGGGGTAGTTAATTGTAACTGCTACCCTCATACGAGGAAAAATACGCATAAAAATTTTAGATAAAAATAACATAAAATACTTTGCTTGAAAATCCTTAACATCAATACTTATGATATGGAAGAATAAAAATTATAGGGAAAAATGTTTTATGGCACTTATATATTTTTATTTTTTATTCGAGTAACAGGCTACGTAGGAAGGTATTTGAAAGTGGGGATGCGGAAGAGGAAGGTTGCCAAGGCTACTTTCTTTCGTCCCAATCACCATTGTTGGACAAGAGCGACGTCGTCAAAGTGTCCGCAGACACTCGCTAATTTCCGTGTCACGTGACGTGTTGCTCGGGGGGGGGGGGAAGTGAAGCGCTTGAAGGCGGTGTCGCGGACTCCTCCGAAGGTAGTGTTTGCTGATACTTGCCATCCATGACAGACACGACACGAAACCCTCTTCGTGCATTTATTTATAGAGACTAAAACTAGAGCGCTTGAAACAACGAAGAGGAGGAGAAACAAGAAAAATTAATCGCAGCTTCTGGTTCTCTAAAGTTTCGTTGTCTTTCCTCCTTCAGCGATGTTCCTCTTCCTTTACCCCCCCCCCCCCTCCTCTGCCTCCTCCAACACACACGTCGTGGAAACTCTACACAAAAGAGGGGCACGTTCCTTTCACCGCTTTCGAAGCTTCGCGAGAGAGAGGAAAAAGTTTTCGTATACTGCAGAGGGCGCGCGCTCTGAAAGCAATCTTGATATAAATTACGGTTTCATCGCTTGTGACGATGTTAGGATCGTTTCAAATGCGAATCATTTGATCTGTTTATTCCTTTACTCCTTTAATGAGGAAATGTGCTCCGCCATTACGTTATTTTGTTTATAGTCGTGTAAACGTATTAGTGGTTGGCGGCTTCCCATATCTACCACATGAAATTATGGCATTTGATTCATATCATATATATATATATATATATATATATATATTAGTCTTAACCTAAGATTCTAATGATATTACATCTTGAATGCCACTGAACTTTAGGAGGTTATTTATTGCCGCTGCTGAGGTACACGTCTCCTTTCTCCTTAATCCTGTCGTGCTTTGGGCGGTCGTAGAGGACACGCGGGATCGTCAACGCAGCCTTGCGTAAGTTACGTGACCTGGAACAAATCAGTTGCTGTATCCGTGGTAGATCGTCTTCAAGTTGTCGATTTCGTTATGAAATATTTCTTCATTCCTTCCTCTCCCCACACTTGATTTCCCGTCCGTCCTTTTTTAACCTCGTTTCCCCGACAACTGAAGTTTTGTCCGACAGGTCGTTCTTCCGATAGATGTTTTACCGAAGGGTGCGTTGTTGGTACCACTTACTGGTATATATAATTATTATACATGGTTATTTTTGTAAATTATGTTACAGATTAATGAGATTACTCTTGTATTCCATTGTCTTGGAGTAGAAAAAAACTTAAGAAATAAAAAGGAAAATAAAAAGAATGAAATTCGAAAATATAAAAAAAAACAGAAAGAAAGAGACAAGTCAAAGAGATGACGAAAATAATCGTCTAGAAGATCTGAAATAAGATGTAGTGATATTCTCTAAGCGAAGAAAACAAGAGAAAAGAAGGAAAACAGAAAGTTGAGTTAAGGAAACTCCAGTTTCACTCTGCTTCTCTTTTTTTCTTGTTTTCTTTTCGGAGCACATAACCTTCGAGATATCTCTACATCTTCTTTCTGATCTTGTAGACGGCTATTCTCGTCATCTTTTTGACTTGCTTCTTTCTTTCTCTTTTTTTTCTTTTGTTTTCTTCGCTTGGAGTAAATCATCTTCTTTCTGATCTTCTAGACGATCGTTTTCGTCATCTCTCTGAGTTTCCTCTTTCTTTCTGAATTTTTCTTGTTTCTTCACTTTTCAATCCTTTTATTTTCCTTTCCTTCCTCAATGTTTTTCTACTCCAAGACAATGGAACACCCCGATTCATCTCAATAATAAAACCAAACGTTTCTCCCACCAATTGGTGGACCTTTTCTTTTCAAGTGGTGAAGCAAGCTACTGTGAGTGGTTACCCTCGAGTCCCGCGTCTAGTCTCTCATTTGGTTCTTTCATCTAAATGTTATATATATAATTATTATTTTTTTTAAAAAAAACAGACGTATTATATTTTAATTTCTTATAATTTCTCCTTGTAACCGCCACGGGACTGCAGCTCAATTTCAGCAACAAATTCCCTATAGATGATAACGCTGTACGTTGTCGAAACGTCGCGAGTTTTCGACGATCTTACCCTGGGGCTGGAATCCAGGGAGAATTTCATCCAATAAATTATTTAATTCGTTTTTTAAAAAAAAAAAAAAAATAAACACAACCAGGTGGTGTTGAGAGTTGGCATCTGACACTTGTAATCCTCTATTTTTTTAAACTGCATTGTTTTTAATTTTCCTACCATATATTTCCATTGTTTTTGAGGTTGTGTATTGACGCAGGGTAATTATTTTTAATCCTCCTTTTTTCCCCTCCTTCTTTAAGCTGATTAAGTGCTTTGAAGCTGGTTGTAGGTATGTCTTCTTATAGGCAGGTTTGCGGACTCAAGCTTGTCTTACTCTTTCTAACAGGAATGAGGGGAAGCAGCGAGGAGAGAAAAGGGGGTGGCAGCTCATCAAAAACGGATTAACATCCTCCCGAATTAAGATACCCATTAGCAGGCAAAGAGGCCGGGGATTGGAAGGTGGGGATGGGAGGAGGGAGAGGAGAAAAAGAGACCACGGACCTGGTAGTCGAGAGTTAAGATATTGCAGGGTGTAGAAGGGAGGAACATTCCACCACTCTCCCTGCCCTCCGCTTCCCTGCGTCCGCCCGCCCGTGGTCGCTAATTTCTCAATTAAGGCTCCTGATGATAATATCAAGAGGCTGGAAAAACTCTTAAGTCCCCCTGATATTAACACACACACACACACACACACACGTGCGCTCCGGCCTGTAAGAGAGAAACAATGGGGCGGCTCTTAATTACTAAGAGGAACGGTTCTGGTCCCTTATTACACTTAATTTGAATGAAGTTTAATATTTCAACGCAACAAGTGGATCCAGAAATTCAACTTTGCTGCTCTCGATGACACGCGAACGTTCACACATATGTTGTGATGTCCTCCATTTTATTAATGAAACAAAATAAGTTAAAATTAAATCAAAATTATTTAACAAGAGACAAAAAAGATTAATCAATTGACAATTTTGATTTTCGTTGAGTTTACGTTTTATGTTTTTAAGTCATGAAGATCAGCGTAACTGATAAAGACAGTGATTTGCAATTATCACCAATTTACATTAACAAAAACTATAGAAATCATATTGTAGTGTAAAACTAAATAAAACTGAAGGTGCCCAAACTAGCGGCGCAACGTTGAAATACTTAATTTTATGTTAGACAGTTTTCTGACCCAATGTCGTGATTTTTTTTTTATTATAACTATTTTATTAAACCAAAGTGATGTTAAAATATTAATAAAGTGCGAGGTTAAATATTATTTGGGAAACGAGTCGCCCTGTAGAGGTCCCGGGTTGAGTCCAGGCCGTGTAACGTAACTTTGATCAAGGAGTTCCTAAATGCACGCAACCCTGCAGGCACCCGCGTCGCGCTGGACGCAGCCTTCACTTTAGACAGGATGATCGCCTGCACGTGGGCGACACACGTAAATAAGAAACACCCACAAGGGGAAGATTAAACACACTATTAAACAACTCCTTCAGATTTACGTAACGCAATAGAGCCAAGTTATTATTTACGATCGATAAATAACTCGCCTGACTAATAAGTGCGAAATTCGTTGAATAACAAAGTTACGTTACAATTTACTAAAGCTGACTTGGAACCTTTGACTTTTAGACTACATGAAGATACTACGTGGTGGCAACTCCCGTTTAATACCACAGGAAGGGATGTGGAAGGGTGGAGGAAGGTATCCAAGGGTTAACCACGTTTTTTTTAAGGTAATAGGCTACATGAGGGTAATCCACATACTGGCAACTCCCCTTTAATAGCATAGGAAGGGAATTGAAAGGGGGGATGCAGAAGGGTAGAGGAAGGTAGCCAAGGGTTAACTAGGGGCCCCCGGGCTATATTTTAAGGATCCTACCCGCATTCGCCTAAAGAAATTCAGGGAAAACTCTAGAAAAACCTGCATAAGGTAGGTCAGGCATTGGGTACTTGTCCCACGCCCTTCCGATAGCGGGAGAGGAGTTTTCTGTGGGGACGCAGCATTCCCTTCTCCGTGCTTCGACCAGTTTAGGAGGCAGCTGGCCGACTGTTCCAGGGAACAGCGCACAACTCTTACCGTATGCCCAAGGTCTGTGACCCCAGAACATACAACCTCGCAGAACAGGCCGAGGTGCCTCGGCTTGTGGGGATCTTAGTTCAAAAACGTAGATGAAAAGGCATCCCCAAAGGTAGCCTCTTCGTATCTCTCCTACAAGGTTCTGCCTGCAAGAGAACATCCCTCGCAATTTACCTGCGAGAGAATCGTAGAGAAACATAAAATAATTAGGTTTTTTTTTAGGGCAACAGGCTACATGAGGGTAATCCACTTTGGGCAACTCCCCTTTAATAGCATAGGAAGGGATTTGAAAGGGGGGATGCGGAAGGGTAGAGGAAGGTAGCCAACGGTTAACTAGGGGCCTCCGGGCTATATTTTAAGGATCCTACCCGGCATTCGCCTAAAGAAATGCAGGGAAAACCTTAGAAAAACCTGCATAAGGTAGGTCGGGCATTGGGTACTTGTCCCACGCCCTTCCCTGGATGGCGGGAGAGGGGTTTGCTGTGGGGACGCAGCATTCCCTTCTCCGTGCCTCGACCAGTTCAGGAGGCAGTAACCCCGGCTGTAGTTTATGGATCCTACCCGACAATTCGCCTGATAGTGATGCAGGACAAACCCTAGAAAATCCTGCAACAGAGAGCTCGGGGTCTTTCGTACTTGTCCCACGCCCCTCCCCTGTGTAAAACATTTTGCTGTGGGGACGCAGCATTCTCCACGTCTTGACCTCTTTTGGAGGCAGCTGGCCAACTGTTCGAATGGGAAAACAGGCCGACTTGTGGGAAAAGGGCTGTATTTTTCTTAAAATAAATTTTTTTAATGACGTTCCTGCTGATTTGTGACTGCCCAAAATTACTTAAAATGAAAAATTTACGTCTGGTTTGAATATTAATCATGAGAAAGACAGCCGAATACAGACAAAAATACCACACAACGCGTCTGGGATCCTTTGTTCCTTTCTTCAGGTGTTGATAGGAGACTAGAGCGACACAACTGCACTAGTCAGTTGGCAAAACATACATGCAAGTCTACATCCTTTTTTATTATATAGATTAATCAATCAATTCAAAGAAATATGTATATATACACGTTAGGGCAGCGGAGACGCGTTAGGGGTTTTAACACCTGCTTCCACATTTCACCAGAACGTAAAATGACGACCTGAGGCCCTACGCAAAGATATTTTCACGCTTCGGTTGACGATCGATTATGCACGGCGCTGCTCGGGAGTGAAATAAAGGGTTAAAATGGCGGTAAAACTATTATTACCTACGTTTGTCAGGGAATCGTCTGCAAACACGGTAATTTTAAATCAACACCAACGACGTCATACTTGAATATATACAAATGTCAGTTTTAATTCACAGATGATATATTCTCAATTTATTGTCTTTGAAAGAGGGAAAAACACTGAGGTGAATAACTCTATGAACAACGACGCATCTTTGAACAAAGATATTCTCAGAATAAAGGTAATAAAAAAATTTTACTTAAAAAAAGATAATATACAATATCGTTCAGAGATAACATTGTAATCAGCAGACCAACGTCATCACGTCTCTAAGCGAGAAAAAGCCTCCCGCTGTCGTAATTCGCCATTGTCTACTTATTCCGATGAAATGGTAATTCTATAGATGAGTCTGTCTGCGAGGGCAGGCAGGACCTGCGAGGGTTGCTCTCTCGTAGGCAGAACCTTGTAGGAGAGACGGAAGGGGGCTACCTTTGGGGTTGCCTCCTCCTCTCACTGGATATTTTGAACTAAGGTTCTCACAAGCCGAGGCACCTTGGCCTGTTCTGAGAGGTTGAATGTTCCAGTCCTTGGGGCATGCGGTGAGAGTTGTCCGCTGTTCCCATTGGAACAGTCGGCCAGCTGCCTTCCTAAACTGGTCGAGGCACGGAGAAGGGAAATGCTGCGTCCCCACAGCAAACCCCTCTCCCGCCATCCAGGGAAGGGCGTGGGACAAGTACCCAATGCCCAACCTACCTGATGCAGGTTTTTATAGGGTTTCTTCTGCATCACTTTTAGGCGAATTCCGGGTAGGATCCTTAAACTATAGCCCGGGGGCCTCTAGTTAACCCTTGGCTACCTTCCTCTACCCTTCCGCATCCCCCCTTTCAAATCCCTTCCTATGCTATTAAAGGGGAGTTGCCACCATGTGGATTACCCTCATGTAGCCTGTTACCCTAAAAAAAATCTATAGATGAGTATTTTATGTAGTTTATTTTTAATATGACGACGTTTCGATGTCTTTTTGTATCTTCTTCAGGTTTTTTTTTCTCTACAGGTGTGGTAAACAATATACAGACACGTTTAATCTTTAATATTTTATTTTGATGACGTTTCGACGTCTTTTCGTATCTTCTTCAGGGGTTTCCCCCCCCCCTTTATTCTTTATTATGTATTTTTTTATCTTCTTCAGGGTTTTTTTCGCCCCTACAGGTGAAGTATTTACAATATACAGACACTTTTTATCTTTCATTTTTTTATTATGACGACGTTTCGATACCTTTTTGTATCCTCTTCAGGTTTTTCCCCCCTTTTTATTCTTTATTATGTATTTTTGTATCTTCTTCATGTTTTTTTCCCTCCTACAGATGAGGTATTTACAATTGATTAGATTTGTAGTATGAAGAAGATACAAAAAGGTACCGAAACGTCGTGATGATAACAAAAAAAGGTCTCGGTATGAGGTAATTCCAAAAGTAAGGTTGATTTTATTTTAACAATTTTTTTTATTTATAAATTCGAGTAATTGAATTAATAACAAGAGTTTGTCCTTGGTCTTATTAAGATAGTTCCTAAATAAGTCTCAAAGTTGGGTCGAAACGTTCTATTCCTTTATGGGTTTGAATTTATTGACTTTTTATTTATTTTTAGCTTTAGAGTCTCTGTCTCGAATATTCACGTCGGAGCTGGCGATAAAAACCACTGCACGCAGAATATGTAGGCACATAAACACCCTTCGTCGGAGGAATCCCTCCCGGCCATATTGTCCCAACTACTCTCATGAAAGGCGAAGGGCGTGGCCACAGAAACTCGCTCGTACATAAAGAAAACGATACAGACAGACCGAGGTAGCAATCAGAAAACACTCTGGCAAATTACAAGAGGAGGGGGAAAGAAAGAAGAGAAACTATACGTAGGGAAAGTCCCGGAGCTTTACGACTAGATTTTTTTGTTGTTGCTGCTTTAGGGATAAGGATGGTTGGAGAGTGGAAAATATGAGAGAAAGTTTCGTCGTCCTTCTGCAAAGTGCTTACTGGTGTTGCTGTTGCGTAGTACAACTGAAGATGGAAGGCGAGGGATGAAACAGGAAACTGAGATACTGGAGTCGAGGAAACTAATGTTGATATCATCGCTGGAGTTGACTTGTGCGGCGCTATCAGAGGGTGGAATCTGGGAGGTTTAGCAAAGTTAGGGGGCGTCGTGGTATTTATTGCTTGAGGTGAAGTGAAGAAGAAGCTTACGAAGACAAAACAAAGGGGGGGGGGGTGGAAGACCAGGGGCGTCGGTGGTGCTGGAGGTGTTGAATGAACTAATAAGGAACAACATAGGATGACGTCGGAGGGAAAAATCCTGCGCCGTCTCTTCTTCTGCGTCGGGAGGAATACTTATAGGATAGGAAAGGCGATAACGCGGGGTTCTTGGTATCAAAGCACCGTCCTGAGACATGAAAAAAGAACAGATAGCGCTACAAAGTTAAATATTTAGTATAATATAGAAAAAAATAAGAGCTCTTACAATAATCCTTAAGACGGCAGTAGCGTGACTAACTCTCAAACTGGCTTCGGAGGACGGGAGAAGAGAAGAACTACCTTCTAGGAAGACGCGGGGAACCAAATAAAAAGCTCCAGGTGATTTTCAGCGGGGCCCCTCAAAACCGGTTACCACAGCGCTCGCATCGTAACTTAAACGCTAGACGAAAACCCGATACTCGCACAACCTCCCATTAGGCCAGGGTGAAGAAAAATTGCTCACGAATATGTGGTAGAGAAGGTGATATTCAGCGGGGTCCCTCAAAACGGGTTACCACAGAGCTCGCATCGTAACTTAAAACCCGATACTCGCACAACCTCACATTAGGCCAGAGTGAAGAAAAATTGCTCACGAATATGCGGTAGAGAAGGTGATCTTCAGCGGGGTCCCTCAAAACCGGTTACCACAGCGCTCGCATCGTAACTTAAACGCTAGACGAAAACCCGATACTCGCACAACCTCCCATTAGGCCAGAGTGAAGAAAAATTGCTCACGAATATGCGGTAGAGAAGGTGATATTCAGCGGGGTCCCTCAAAACCGGTTACCACAGCGCTCGCATCGTAACTTAAACGCTAGACGAAAACCCGATACTCAAACAACCTCCCATTAGGCCAGAGTATAGAAAAATTGCTCACGAATATGCGGTAGAGAAGGTGATCTTCAGCGGGGTCCCTCAAAACCGGTTACCACAGCGCTCGCATCGTTACTTAAACGCTAGACGAAAACTGTTTACATATTACGTCCAACCAGGTACTCGCACAACCTCCCGGGGAGGCCAGAGTGAAGAATAATTACTCACGAATAGGCAATAAAGCCAATTAATCAATCTATATGACGAAACATTATTTCAAACTTTATTAATTAACATTTTTGAGTTCGTTTCATTGCGTGTGTCAGAGTTGCGTAAGGGTAATTTTTCCCACCGCGGGTTTTGGAATTCCAGGGGCGTGTGGTGCCCTTGTCTTTGTGTAAATCTGCTCGCCCCCACCCCACCCCACCCCTCCACCTACGTTACCCGTATCCTGGTGACCACACGCATAGTTAGCTGGACCCGCCTAATTAGAAGCCAGTCGTGCAGCGCATTCCACAGGTTAATCATCTCATGGCCCTCCTCTTGTAGCTTTGAGGTTATTCAAAATCGCTACGGGGGTGTCGGTGTCAGTTGCTCTTCTTCAGCTTGACTCCAAAATTACGTTGGATTAGGGCGGTTTGAATTATAGGTTGTTTTTTTTTGGGGGGGGGGGGGTGGTTGAGGGAATATTTAGTTCATTGAGGATTCTGGTGTTAGTCACGTACCAAGGACACTAAAGCGGAGGATTTCTTTTATGTGGGTGGCACCGGCCGAACCGCAGATGTGACAATAAATAATTCACAAATAAACGACCCTTGAGACAGAGAATTGTCCATCAACAAATAATTAAACATACTAACGTTTCGACCTCCTTTTATGAACTCTTCAGGTTTAATAATTTCATAAAGAAATCTTATCAAAACAACAAAAAAATTTTTCAGGCAACGGGTTTTTTTTCCCTCTCTTGTTCCCTTGCCTGTTGCAACTGAAAAAAAACAACAGTTTTGTACAATAAAACCAGAGGAATGTGTGAAGGAGTGTTGTACAGGTCCAGCGAAACGAGCAGCGTTTCCTCGTTTAGCGGCGGCCCCTTGCGGAACTTTGTTTACCTGCTGCGGGTTGCGTATTATTAATTTAACATTTTATTAACCGAGAAGAATTATGCAGTGTTATCCCGCTGCTTTGCTACCGAAATCCAGGTCATATTGCATTTTTAATTAATACATTCATTTTTTCCCCCGCGGTTCCATCGTGCCATTTCACCCATTTTTTTTAATTACGTTGCTCCCCCCTTCCCATTTTTTTCCTGTCGACTTTGTGGGTGATGATTATAATTTTTTTTTCCCTTTGTTAATTATATAGTTGAATATTGCTGAAGAAGCTGTTCTCCTCCGTCATCCCTTCTATTTTCCTATATTTCATTCCATTTTTTTTTCTTTTGGTTGCGAAGGTGTTGTCCTAATTTACTTTGTGCTCCTTTTCCTCGTGACTCTGCTATTCCTTTTGTCACCTTCCCGCCGCCGCCACCGCCGCAGCTACCGTGGTAATTGGCTAAGGCGGTAATTACGAGAACAATGGCCTCCCTCCCCCTTGCCTCGAGAGAGACAAATCTCCTCTTCATTTTTTTTCTTCTCCTCCTCCTCCTCCAACATTTCTTCGTAGAAATCTCAGGGAGAAGCCTGCACCACACACACTCACACACACACACACGCTCTCTGTACACTTTCATCCTACGTCGTCGTGGCGAGGATGAGTAAGTCTCGACGAGGTTGCAAGGGTATATCCAGAACTGAGGGAGAGGGGGAAAGAAACTAGAATAAAAGAAGCAGAAGAAGAGAAAAAACACTGGTGACATCTGGAACCTAAAAGTATTCTTCAAGCTTCTTTGAGAATTTTCACAGTCTTAGGGGATGGAAAAGGAGGAGGGATGGGAGGTAAATTACGCAAAATGACGAAACCTAACAGACTTCCTTATGACGAGATATAAATACCGAGCCCTGATTGGCTGGTTAGTAACAGTTGGGACATGTGTAATGGACGTCTAGCTCGGCCGATAAAACCTCTTCCCGTTCACTTATACAGGGGTCTACACGGGAAACTGAGAGACGGAGACCGGCATTGGGATGTTAGCTCTTCAATATGAAGATATTAGTTTTATATATGTAATTATTAAACCTGAAGAGGTCAGAACAAGAAGGACGAAACGTCAGTATATTTAATTATTTGTTAATGGACACTTCTCTGGAAAAAAAGAGAAGTGATGATATAAATACCACAACAACAACGATTCTGGGATCCTTGTTCCCTTTCTTCAGGTGCTGAGAAGAGCGCCTAGAGCGACACAACTGCACTATTCAGTTGACGAAACTCAAAATTTCCCTACCTTACCCCGTGCCTCGACCAGGGCAGCTGGCCGACTGTTCCAATGAGTGTTGTCAACTGACGAGTGCAGTTGTGTCGCTCTAGGCCACTCTTTTTAGCACCCTGAGGAAAGGAAACAAGCTTGCCAGAAACGTTGCCGTGGTATTTATATCGTCACTTCTTTTGTCTGTATTTCGCCATCTTTCTTCGTCTTCTTCTTCTTATTAATTCAACACCTCCGATTTATCTGCCACTGTTTTCGTTTGTCTTTGGCTTGCCTCTTCCTCCTTTTGCATTTATTTTTCTCTAGGAATTGACGTCTCCCTCGTTTCCGTCTCCGTTTTGTTCCAATTTTTTTTTTTCTTCAGTAGGTTATTTTGATATTCCTTAATTTCTTCCTTCCTGTGCTTAATTATTTTTCTCATACCCTCTCAGATCGACGACTGATACACACGCTGCCCATAAATCGTGGAATTAATTCAGGGTAACTTTTAAATCAGTGAATCAGGACGTAATTAAACCTCGTCCATTAACACTGATTGCCAACGGAACTTGTCTCTAAATTCGCTCTACCCTCTAGCTAAAAAAACATCCCCTCGCTGTTTTATAACTCCAGGGTATTAGAGTCACCTCAGTCAGGGAGAGAGGCCACTGTGTATATATATATAGCAACTGCACAGTCCAATTGCAGCTCCCTCGGTACGTAAATAATGCATGGGGGGTGGGGGAGGGCGAAACTCTCACGGAGGGAATTCCTATCAGTGCTCGTCCACTCATCAGTCCGTACCACAAAGCTGTTTAATTCGTATGATTATGCTGCCAACGTAACAGAAATAAATCCTCTAAAACAACTGCTAGGAGATTAGCCACAGTCGTGCGTGCGTACGAAAAACTTTGTGAGGGCGCGGGTTAATAAAAATAAAAGCAACATACACGTCCGTTCAAAAGATTTAATACTGACACAGACACGGGGTAGTTAATTGTAACAACTATTGTCGAAAATAAAATAATAGTATGGGAAGAGCGTCCATCTTAAAAAGTCTAGTTTTAATCCAACAAACATAGAAATCGGACCGTCACTTTATGTACGGTAAGAAGAAGAAGACCTACACACATATGTGACAGAGGTTTTCCGCTAATGCAGGTTTTTTTCAGTGAGGTCCCAAAGGCCTTGGTAGTTCTACTCGAGGGTGCCCTGAGCTGACAGCAACTGAGGAGGGTAGTTGAAGTGATGACTGGTCGCTGTAACCTCCCTGGAGGGTAACCAGCAGCCAGAAAGGGTTCTTTATATCCTGCCTAAACTACAATACTGTTAAGGAAAAAGTGTAGCAAAAGAAGAACGACATATGACGTATGTAACTAAATAATATATATATATATATATATATATATATATATATATATATATAACTAAATCCTTTCAAAGTCGGTACGGGGAAAAAGAATGAGCTGACGGAAAGTTTTAAAAAAAGTACGACAGATAAAAAGGAACAATGAACAGAAAGGATTTTTTTTATAAATATTTAATATGTTGCGCAAGATAACGGCTTTTCTTTTTTAAAAAAGTTTATCTTGGTTTATTTGAACAGCTCCCGAAGAATTAGGTCGGGTAGGGGAACGAAAATGGAGGTAAACAAACAGAAAGAATTTTTTATATATATTTAATATGTTGAGGAAGATTGGAGAAATTTTTTTAAAAAAGAAAAGGATCAACCTGGTTCATTTGAAGTTAGATCCCGAAGACTTAGGTCGGGTAGGGGAACGAAAATGGAGGTAAACGAACAGAAAGGATTTTTTTATAAATATTCAACATAGGAAGGTAGGAGGAATTTTTTTAAAAAAGAAAAGGCTCATCCCGGTTTATTTGAAGTAAGCTCCTGAAGACTAGGTCGGGTAGGGGAACGAAAATGGAGGTAAACAAACAGAAAGGATTTTTTTATAAATATTTAACATGTTGAGGAAGGTAGGAGAAATTTTTTTAAAAAAGGAAAAGCTCATCCTGGTTCATTTGAAGTTAGCTCCCGAAGACTTAGGTCGGGTAGGAGAACTAAAATGGAGGTAAACAAACAGAAAGGACTTTTTATAAATATTTAACATGTTGAGGAACGTAGGAGAAATATTTTTAAAAAAGAAAAGGCTCACCCTGGTTCATTTGAAGTATACTCCCTAAAACTTAGGTCGTGTAGGGGAACGAAAATGGAGGTAAACAAACAGAAAGGATTTTTATAAATATTTAACATGTTGAGGAAGATAGAGGAAATTTTTTAAAAAAATAAAAGGCTCACCCTGGTTCATTTGAAGTTACCTCCCGAAGACCTAGGTCGGGTAGGGGAACGTTTTAAATGGAGGTAAACGAACAGAAAGGATTTTATTTATAAATATTTAATATGTTGAGGAAGGTAGGAGAAATTTTTTTAAAAAAGAAAAGTCTCATCCCGGTTTATTTGAAGTTAGCTCCCGAAGACTTAGGTCGGGTAGGGGAACTAAAATGGAGGTAAACGAACAGAAAGCATTTTTTATAAATATTTAACATGTTGAGGAAGATAGGAGAATTTTTTGAAAAAAGAAAAGGCTCATTCCGGTTTATTTCAAGTTAGCTGCCGAAGACTTAGGTCGGGTAGGGGAACGAAAAAGGAGGTAAAGGAACAGGAAGAATTTTTCTTATAAATATTTGGCATGTTAAGGAAGATACGAGATTTTTTTTAAGAAAAAAAGGAAAAGGCTCATCCTTTATTTGAAGTTAGCTCCCAAAGACTTAGGTCGGGTAGGGGAAGTAAAATGGAGGATAACGAACAGAAAGGATTTTTTTTCTAAATTTTTAATATGTTGAGAGAGATAGGGGATTTTTTAAAATAAAAAGGTTCATTCTGGTTTATCTGAAGTTACCTCCCGACGACTTAGGTCGGGTAGGGGAACGAAAATGGGGATAAATGTTCCAAACACTAGTGCTGTCGAATCAATTCTCTCTCCGGGATAATTTTAAACAAATACCCAAGACAGTTAAATATAAAATAAATGTTTCAAGTATCTTTTTAATTGATTGCATTTTTACTTCTATTTATATTAAATAAATAATACAGTTTTCTGACCCAATGCCAGAGAATATATTTTTATTTATTTACGACAACGTTTCGGTACGTGTTTGTACCTTCCTCAGGTCTCTCCTAAATGTGCACAGGCTGTGACCGCACTTGTGTGTATTTTGTGAATTTCAATCATAATAGAAAAGTTGTTTTGGTGCTCATTTACGAGAGACCTTCGGGAGTTGCGTTCCTGTTGGTTGTGCAGTGTGTGACCAAAGCTTGACGACATTTCCTCGTCCCTTGAGGAGGTTTGCGTGTTTCCTTCCTTCGTCACCGTCCCTAATTGAGTGAAGACGTCGGGCGGGTGAGCGCAAAACCGCACTTGTGCAGAATTATTCAGCTCTCGGTGAAGGGAGAAGCTCAAGCGGAAAATTGTCGTACGAGAGAGCTTGAGGAATGTCTGCGGGGCCTTCCATAGGTTTCGGTAACTCGATGGCGTGCTTTTATTTTTATTCTCATGCGAAGTCTTGTCAAAGAGAAATTCCCTTTGCTTTCCGCGCAACAATTCAGTCTGTTTAAGTATGTATACGGTTCCGTCAGTCAAAAGTACGTTTCTTATTTGCTTATCTGTTATTCCATAATTCCTACCTTTACTTTCCTCGCAAGAAGTAAATCGATTTAAGTATATATATACGCCTCCGTCAGTCAAAAATACTTTTCTTATTTGGTTATCTGTAATTACAGAATTCCTACCTTTACTTTCCTCTATTTAAGTATATATACGGTTCCGTCAGTCAAAAAATACTTTTCTTATTTGCTTATCTGTTATTCCAGAATTCCAACCTTTGCTTGCCTCGCAATAATTAAATCTTTTTAAATATGTATACGGCTCCGTCAGTCAAAAATACTTTTCTTATTTGGTTATCTGTAATTACAGAATTCCTACCTTTACTTTCCTCTATTTAAGTATATATACGGTTCCGTCAGTCAAAAAATACTTTTCTTATTTGCTTATCTGTTATTCCAGAATTCCAACCTTTGCTTGCCTCGCAATAATTAAATCTTTTTAAATATGTATACGGCTCCGTCAGTCAAAAATACTTTTCTTATTTGGTTATCTGTAATTACAGAATTCCTACCTTTACTTTCCTGTATTTAAGTATATATACGGTTCCGTCAGTCAAAAAATACTTTTCTTATTTGCTTATCTGTTATTCCACAATTCCTACCTTTGCTTGCCTCGCAATAATTAAATCTTTTTAAATATGTATACGGTTCCGTCAGTCAAAAATACATTTCTTATTTGCTTGTCTGTTATTCCAGAATTCCTACCTTTACTTTCCTGTATTTAAGTATATATACGGTTCCGTCAGTCAAAAATACTTTTCTTATTTGCTTATCTGTTATTCCAGAATTCCTACCTTCGCTTGCCTCGCAATAATTAAATCTTTTTAAATATGTATACGGCTCCGTCAGTCAAAATTACTTTTCTTATTTGCTTATCTGTTATTCCAGAATTCCTACCGTAACTTTCCTCTATTTAAGTATGTATACGGTTCCGTCAGTCAAAAATATGTTACTTTTTCTGCTTTCCAAACGACGACTTACATAATTCTTGGGCAAAGATATTAATGCCTCGCCTCGGAAAAAATTATTTCCGACTAAAGAGACGCATAACAGTTATAATGATTTTTAATTCTATATTTTATGATAGTTAATTCTCTACTCATTAATTTTTTTTACTAGTACGTATTGAATTTTGTTTTTGAGTACTGTAAATATTATATTATACCCTTAGTTTTTTTACTTTTGTTATTATTACTCCATAGTTCTTTTACTTATGTCGGACAGGGGAAGTTTTGTGTTCCCTATTTTTATGTTAACTTCTAATTGTTTATGGCATCCGATAATTATATTGTAATGCGTATCCTGCTTCCTCATAGGAGGGCTGATGGAATAAAAGAAATCAAATCCAAGGATATTAGTAAACGTGGTCTTATGACGTTTACAATTACAATTAGCTCTTTGGTGGCAACTGCGACACTTGTCTGTTCCCCCCCCCCCCCCCCTGTTTGTGTTTGCGGCTGCTTCACCAAGTGCGCGGCGGCCATTATGGATTTAGTGTGTCGTATGCATATAAGCGGACGTAATCTCCATGGATGTCCCCTGTGTAGGGTCTCAGATATTGCGTCAGGGAGGTCAAGAACGTGGTACACGATCCATCAACGAGAGACCGTCCCTTAACATCCTCACTGAATTGCCAGAAAAAAATATGGCAACGTTGGAAAATAAAATAACAAAGTATCAACGAGGTGAAGTGTTTGATGGTATGGATTTGTGGTGAGTGGTGAGTCATTCCTGTCCTGTAGATGTCGGATGGTTGCCTCTGTGATGACAACGTCGCGGAGTGCCACAAGGCTCGGCTTTAGGCCCTTTATCATTCATTTAGGCGATCCTTTTGTCCTGACGTCTCAAAGTCATTTATTTACCGACGACCTCAATGTCTGTCCCGTAGAGGACATTGATTCCATCAAAATAAATGACTGGCGTTCTGCCAACCTTCCCAACGTAAATACGCAAACAAAAATTCCATATTGTCCTACTTAGTCCTGAGCTGTGCCTTTAGAGAAAAACGCTCGGATTCATTCTCAATTATTATGAATTATTTATTTATTATCACCAGCTGCCTCCTAAACTGGTCGAGGCACGGAGAAGGGAATGCTGCGTCCCCACAGTAAAACTACTCTCCCGCTATCCAGGGAAGGGCGTGGGACAAGTACCTACTGCCCGACCTACCTGATGCAGGTTTTTCTAGGGTTTCCCCTGCATCAATTTTGAGGCGAATTGCCGGGTAGGATCCTTAAACCATAGCCCGGGGGCCTCCTGGTTAACCCCTGGCTACCTTCCTCTACCCTTCCGCATCCCCCCTTTCAAATCCCTTCATAAGGTATTAAAGGGGAGTTGCCACCACGTGGATCACCCTCATGTAGCCTGTTACACTAAAAAAGGGGATCTTTATGTCGAATTAACATTTTTCAGAAAAAAATTATTATTGCAAAACGCTTATAAATAATAATTTTTTTTAATAATGACGATAATTATTCATAAATATAAATATTGAATTATATAAAAATTTAATCGAATCTCAATAATTCAAGACTTGCAGGAGCAAAGAGAATGCACACAGACGTCGCAGATAAAAGTTCCGTTACTACGGCAACGAGAATAAAAATAACAGCAGCAGTAGTAGTTGTAGTATCTCTGACTTGGTCGCGTTCTGTACGTGATTAGAGAACAATAAAATTGTGACAGTAAATAATTAATCAAATTAATTAGTAAGGAAGATGTCAGTCGTGGGTATTTTTTTTAATTTTTAGTGCACGTTTTAATATTAAATGAAGAATTTTATTGTACAGGACGCGACCAAGTCAGAGATATTACTACTGCTGTTATTTATCTTACGTTTAATATTAAATGATTTTTTTTTTCTCTGAACTTCACGACGATTTTTCCACGTCTTCTCTTTAAACCAACTTGTTTCTTGCACATTGCCTCCCTCTCTCTCTCTCTCTCTCTCTCTTTCTTTCTCTCTCTCTCTCTCTTCTCTCTCTCTCTCTCTCTCTCTCTCTCTAGTTTGTTTTCCTTGTTTCCTCCGCTTGGAGTATATCTCTACATCTTTTTTTTTCACCTGAACTTCTGGACAATCTTTCTCATCATCCCTTTGTACAGCTACTTTCTGCTTTTTCTTGTTTCTTTGCTTTTAATTGTTGACTTTTCTTTGCCGTTTTGACCTTTTATTTTTCTCACTTATCTATCCAACGACAATGGAATACCCCGAATAATATATATAATAATGTTACCGCACCATTTTTAAGAAATTTCAAATCGTCATATAATTTGCCTATTTTCTTTCTCTTTTACTTGTATCTTTGCTTTTCTTTGCATTGTTTTTAATTTTTTCTTTCTCACTTATCTACTTCTCGAATAATCTAAATAATAATAAGATTCCCACCATAATTACTCTCTACCTTTCCTCGCCCTACAGTGACCAGGGTCACTCCCCTACCCGCCCCCTCTCTGGACTTTTTTTTTCTAGTCCTCCTATGTGGTGTTTTTTTCTGTAAGAATCCCCCAAAAATTTCATATCTTTGCCTCTTTCTTTCTGTTATTTTTGTTTC
This sequence comes from Zhengitettix transpicula, assembly GCA_037074705.1. Lineage (NCBI taxonomy): Eukaryota > Metazoa > Arthropoda > Insecta > Orthoptera > Tetrigidae > Zhengitettix > Zhengitettix transpicula. The sequence goes on from CM073596.1 coordinate 65,490,104, forward strand.
TTTGCTTTTCTTTCCCTTTTTCGAACTTTATCGTTCTCACTTATCTACTCCAGATCAATGGAATTCCCCGATTTAATCTAAATAGTAATAAGATTCTCTTCCATAATTACTGTCTACCTTTCCTCGCCCTACAGTGACCAGGGTCACCCCCCTTCCTCTCTCTCTCTGGATTTTTTTTCTACTCCTCCTATGTGGTGTTTTTTTCTGTAAGAATCCCCAAAAATTTTCATATCTTTGCCTCTTTCTTTCTGTTTTTCTTGTTTCTTTGCATTTCTTTCCCTTTTTCGAACTTTATCGTTCTCACTTATCTACTCCAGATCAATGCAATTCCCCGATTTAATCTAAATAATAATAATATTCCCTACCATAATTACTCTCTACCTTTCCTCGCCCTACAGTGACCAGGGTCACTCCCCTACCCGCCCCCTCTCTGGACTTTTTTTTTCTAGTCCTCCTATGTGGTGTTTTTTTCTGTAAGAATCCCCCAAAAATTTCATATCTTTGCCTCTTTCTTTCTGTTATTTTTGTTTCTTTGCTTTTCTTTCCCTTTTTCGAACTTTATCGTTCTCACTTATCTACTCCAGATCAATGGAATTCCCCGATTTAATCTAAATAGTAATAAGATTCTCTTCCATAATTACTGTCTACCTTTCCTCGCCCTACAGTGACCAGGGTCACCCCCCTTCCTCTCTCTCTCTGGATTTTTTTTCTACTCCTCCTATGTGGTGTTTTTTTCTGTAAGAATCCCCAAAAATTTTCATATCTTTGCCTCTTTCTTTCTGTTTTTCTTGTTTCTTTGCATTTCTTTCCCTTTTTCGAACTTTATCGTTCTCACTTATCTACTCCAGATCAATGCAATTCCCCGATTTAATCTAAATAATAATAATATTCCCTACCATAATTACTCTCTACCTTTCCTCGCTCTACAGTGACCAGGGTCACTCTCCTCCCCCCTTCTTTTCTGAACTTTTTTTCTAATCCTCCTATGTGGTGTTTTTTTCTGTAAGAATCCCCAAAAATTTTCATATCTTTGCCTCTTTCTTTCTGTTTTTCTTGTTTCTTTGCATTTCTTTCCCTTTTTCGAACTTTATCGTTCTCACTTATCTACTCCAGATCAATGCAATTCCCCGATTTAATCTAAATAATAATAATATTCCCTACCATAATTACTCTCTACCTTTCCTCGCTCTACAGTGACCAGGGTCACTCTCCTCCCCCCTTCTTTTCTGAACTTTTTTTCTAATCCTCCTATGTGGTGTTTTTTTCTGTAAGAATCCCCAAAAATTTTCATATCTTTGCCTCTTTCTTTCTGTTTTTCTTGTTTCTTTGCATTTCTTTCCCTTTTTCGAACTTTATCGTTCTCACTTATCTACTCCAGATCAATGCAATTCCCCGATTTAATCTAAATAATAATAATATTCCCTACCATAATTACTCTCTACCTTTCCTCGCTCTACAGTGACCAGGGTCACTCTCCTCCCCCCTTCTTTTCTGAACTTTTTTTCTAATCCTCCTATGTGGTGTTTTTTTCTGTAAGAATCCCCAAAAATTTTCATATCTTTGCCTCTTTCTTTCTGTTTTTCTTGTTTCTTTGCATTTCTTTCCCTTTTTCGAACTTTATCGTTCTCACTTATCTACTCCAGATCAATGCAATTCCCCGATTTAATCTAAATAATAATAATATTCCCTACCATAATTACTCTCTACCTTTCCTCGCTCTACAGTGACCAGGGTCACTCTCCTCCCCCCTTCTTTTCTGAACTTTTTTTCTAATCCTCCTATGTGGTGTTTTTTTTTCTGTAAGGATCCCAAAAACAATTCACTCGAGTATGGGACGAAGCTGGTTATTTTTTGATTTACCGGTCCCATTCATTTTTTTTAATATATTCTCATTACAAAATGTAAGGATTTTCCAGGTTGGTTATTTTTTTCTTCTTCGAGACGCTGAGTTTACTGCATTGTTGTATTCCATTGTCTCAGTAACACAGGGTGCTCCACAAGGTCGGTGATTTGGTCTGTAAAATAATTGTCCTTTTGTTTTTGTATTCAAAGTGGTTATTCACACGCGTTACACTGTCGCAGTCTTCTATAAAGGTGAAGAGGAATTCAGGAGAAGATATTTATTATTTTTATTAAGGAAAAACTATCTCTATAGTTTGTAGATAATAATTATGTTACGTCACGTGGTTTATGAGCGAGTCGTCTGCTATCACGCAGTATAATTTATTGTTTGTATCCTGAAAGTATTTTTACCTTCCTTGTCTGCCGGTGTAAAATTCATTATCATTTATTTTCAACGAGGACTGATGTAGGGGAAATAAAAATATCTCTGGACAACCAATAGTTTCTTTCTTTTTATGATTAACCCTGACGTAAAGATTGAGAGATCGTCGCTGACACCGTTGAACGGTTGTAACACCCTCGAGGAAACTCATAACCGAAGAAACGTTTAACACCCCATAAAAGCGTCTCTTACACTTTGCACGCAACACACACACACACACACACGGGTTATGGCCATCTTTTATTTCTCGTACGTGCGGCGGCCCCGTTGTTGTTATCATCGTCATTGCTCTGTCCTCCTGTTCCTACTTTCATTTCCGCCGCGCAGGTGTTGGCTCGTCGTCGGCGGCGCAGCACCCCCGAGGGTAATGGCTCCTTGTGTGTGTGCGGTTTTTTTTTTATATGCCTCAGCCCCCCCCCCTCCCCCCCCCCCCCCGGTTGCAAGCTGTAAAAGAAACGTGTTCGCTCCCTGCTTACTCTGTGACGTCAAAGATTTTGACAGGATATTTTCGTCTTCTCTTTTACTACGCATCTTTGCTTCATTGATATCGCTGATAAAACTCTCTTTACAACTTTCCATTAAAAGAAAATGGCGTTGTCTTGTAATTATATTTTATATGGTTCCTGAAGGTTTTTTATTCAAGTGAAATCGGCGCGTCTGGCCCAAGGTACGGCCCATCATCGTCACAGACCCTGCTTCAATCATGTGCGAAGGGTCACGGCGTCCATTTTTATTTACAATGTCCTCCATTTCACGTGTAAAAAAATATCACGACTATCGAAAGAATGAAACTGACGACAGAAAAAGGGGGTTTGGTCAGTTAAACTACAACCTCTGAAGTCGTCTTTTCTCCTCAGTTTATCCCGTACAAACAGGCGGGCAGGTAACGTTACAGATTATTAATTAATAACAGAGATTTTATATTGCTTACCCTTGTAAGCCTGTGAGAACTGTTGTTAGCTCTCGCAGGGAAAACCTTTTAGGAGAGACGGAAAGAGCTACCTTCGGGGGTGCCTCAATCTCTCTCTCTCTGATTTTGAACTAAGGTTCCCCACAAACCGAGGCACCGAGGCCTGTTTCGAGAGGTAAATGTTCATGGCGGGTCGAAGACGTCGGGCACACTGTAATAGTTGTCCGCTGTTCCCATTGGAACAGTCGGCCAGATGCGTCCTAAACTGGTCGAGGCACGGAGAAGGGGAATCCTGCGTCTCGCGTATTCGGAAGGGCGTGGGACAACTACCAAGACGCCCGAGTTACCTAATGCAGATTTTTTTCAATTTGTTGTTACTTAAATATAGGTTATCCCTACGCAATACGCATATCAGGACCAACTATTTGAAAGTTTCTTCCGGTGAGATGTCAACCACCTCGTATTTTTAATGTCTCCGTATCCTCTCCATTTTGACGAATTAATACTGATAATTCATTAGTTTTCCACACCAACTTATAAAATTACTGTATTAATTGCAACAAATCAATTTTAAATTGTTTTTTTGCCAACGCGCCTGCTGGTTATGCTGCCGGGATGTACGACGCGCTATGCTGGTTGCCTGACACACAGACGCCTACAACTTTTCTGATTAGGGGAATGCCGCGAAGAATCCTTAAACTACAGTTCAAACCTTAGTTCAGAGAGATGGAGGCATCCCCCGAAGGTAGCCCTTTCCGTCTCTCCTAAAGATCTTCCTGCGAGAGCTGACAAAAGATCTCACAGGCTTACCGGGGTAAACAATATAAAATCTGTATTATTAATTAATAATCTGTAACGTTTCCTGTACGCCCGTTTGTACGCGATAAACTGGGAAAAAAATGGACTTCAGAGGTTGTAGTTTAACTGACCAAAACCTTTTTTTTTCTTCAGTTTCATTATCTCGATAGTCGTGATATTTTCTTTTTCCCGTAAAATGGCTGAGAACGTAAATAAAAATGGACACCGTAACACTTCCGGTGAGATGTCAACCACCTCGTATTTTTAATGTCCCCCTATCCTCTCCATTTTGATTAATTAATACTGATAATCCCTTAGTTTTCCACTGCAGCTTATAAAATTACTGTATTAATTGCAACAAATCAATATATTGGTTATTTAATACCGAAGCGCCTGCTGGTTATGCTGCCGGGCTACACGTCAAGCCATGTTGGTTGCCTGACACACAGGCGTCTACAACGTTTCTATTTAACCCCTTGGCTGCCTTCCTCTACCATTCCACATCCCACCCCATTTTCATTTCACTTCCTATGCTACTAAAGGGGAATTGCCACCACGTGGATTACCCTCATGCATCCTGTTACTTTAATATATATATAGTTAAATTAGTAGTGAAAAATTTACGTCTGAGTGAAAATAATGAATAAGACAGTCAATACAGACAAAAAAATACCGTTTTTGTCTATACTTTCATTCTATAGCCACTCTCTTGTCTATCAAACCCGTAAAAAAAACTTTATAATATTTGTTGAGCCTTGAGAAAGTTAATATGGCTACGCGTTTATTTAATCAAATAATTTAATATTTTATTTCGTCAATATTTCAATGACGCCGCTCGTTTGATGTTATAATGCTCTTAAGGAATGTAAGGAGCTTACAACCCGGGAATAAGTTTGAGTTCTTCCCCGAATCCTTATAAAATAATATAACTAGAGGAACAGGTTTTTTCTTTTTTTAAAAAAAAAATTGAAAATAAGACGATTGTAAGTTAAACGTAATAAAGTGTTTCGCCGCTCAGATTCCCGTCGCATTTAAAAATGAAAATAATTTAATTAAAAGGTCGGGCAGTTGTTTATTTATTAGCCCACTTACAGATAATTAGAGAGGAAAAGCAAATATCGTGAATTTATCACATTAGCTCACAAGGAAGTTGGGGGTTGATGATGATAATTCTGCTTTACTTGAGGAACGCACTTAAATTAATTGTGTCCGTTCGACACGGGGGAGGAGGGGAAGGGGGAGGAAGGGGAGATATACGGCATCAATTTTTAATATTCATAATCCATCGCAAAGTGCTTCCGAGACGAGGAAGACAAAGCCGCCACCATTTTTAATTTATTTCAAGCACTTCAATCAAGAATTTGGTTGACCTTAGGAAAAGAACTAGGAAAATGATTCTTGGACTCCGTCACGAAATTAAGTCCTTCTGTATTCAACTTTATTATTCTTCTTCATTTTAAGATGTTCCACAAGGTTCAGTCCTCATGCGAACTGTTTTTGTGACTTTGTTCTGTTTAGAACCTTTTATTTTGGAGTATCTTTGTGATTCCAGTGCTGGGAAACCCCTTCTTCCTTAACCCCCTTTAGTGCCCCGTGCAGCATATATAACCTTTACTATCACCGCCCCCCAGAGACATCTGTCGGTTTCTAAGAGCACTAATTTTTGATGCAATTAAGATTAAAACATGCCCTGTCCGAGCTTTCTGTGAGTCAACCCCCTCTACTCTTCAGGGATATATATTTCCTTTTTTTTTTCAAGAAAGAAAATTTAATCGTCATCCTCAGGTTATTCAAATTCCCACCAAAAATAATAATTATCCAAATAATGATGTGAATTATTGATAAATCAGACTTAATTATATTTATGCTGAATACGTGCAACAGCATCAGGAGCCAAATTGACTTTGGTCACGTTTGATAATTTTTTTCCCCCCGTATTGTATTCACAAAAGTACATCTTAAAATATTTAATAAAAGAGACACTTTATTTTTATTTATTTATTTACAGCGTTACGACGTTTCGATACGTGTTTGTATCTTCTTCATGTATTATTCTAAAGTTTTACAAGTCAGTAATTAGTCCACATGTTGATCATGTTGCGAATATCTCCTGTGTGGAGTAAGACCAGAAGATGACACGAACACGTATCGGAACGTCGTGACGTTATAAATAAATAAATAAAGTGTCTATAAAAAGGTCATTAACTGATATATTAATTCAGAAACTTTTAAAATTATTTATTCACGTAGTTCACAACCAAGGAAATAATACAGCAGTCTTCAATCAAGGCAAAGATGCCACTACATCTCAGTCTCAGAGATTACTCCTCCTGCTGCCAATATCTCTCCCCAAAGAATGTACAAATCATCTCTAAGAGCATGAATATCATTATGTTTCTGCACATTTCTATGATTAGTCATATTAAATTTATAATTAATACAGGTAATAAATAATCTAAACATGTCCACGTTAGAAGATTAATTAAATTTAATTATCTCTGTATGAGAAGAGACAGGATGTTTCATGTATTTGCTGCAGACTAATTCATCTCAAGACATACAATAGTCTTGATTTAAATTTTTTTATTATTATTTTAAACGTTCACGTTAATATTATACAAATAAATAATTCAGGTTCGTAATTTTTCTTTCAGTTTTTTTATTTGCTGCGGTTAATAAGATGGAATAAGCTGCCCAAAAAAATGGTCAAGAAAGCTTCACGTTTCCGGTAAGTACCAACCAAAATAATAGCCTCATTTAAATTTAATTTCAGTTATATAAAATTTAATTAATTCATTGTATTAATATGATTAATTTCTGTACGTTTGAGGGGTTACGAAAGTGAACCAGTCGTATGGCGACCGAAAAAAATTGTTCGTTATTTTTAGATGAACCACTTTATTATCTGTACTGAATACGTCAGACGTTCCGCCGAGGTTCGCCGATGTTTGCCGAAGGTGACCGAAGCTTCAATGACTAGGTATAAATACTCCAAAATTATTTATTCACATACATGTTACTTCTATTGGGGGGTGCTTAATAAGAAATAGAGCTTCGGTTTGGGGCATGAGGAAGGGGGGTGGTGGTGGTGAGGATTAAGAGAAAATAATATATTTGTTATTCCGTATCAAGGGTCAGGTTATTAAAATTTCAATGGACTCGCTTCTTATAATCCAATTACAGGCTCCCGAGGCTCAAATCAGCAGATGTCACCATGGCAATGGGGGAAATAATCCGTTATTTAAGAGCTGGGAAAGTGAAGCCGAGCTTGGTAACGAAGCGGTGTAATGGCGACAGTGGCACCACCCAATTTACTATACAATGCTTTTCGCACCGTTCGAATAACAACCTCACTCGATTTTTTTTTGTTTTTCGGTGGGGCGGGGGGGGGAGGGAGGAGGGTGGTAGTGAGGTGGAAATAGGTAGTAGTGTTGTTTAACCTTTCCCCACCCCCCATCCGATACACGACTTTGCACTCGGCGTCGGTGTTGTATTTGTCAGCCAGCGTGGTGACCACTGCTCTGCATCCCTGATCAGAGTTGTCTGTGTGTGTGTGTGTGTGTGTGTGTGTGGTCACGGAACCGTCTCAGCCCAAATACCTGCGCGGGGAAAACGTCTGGTATGGCCTCTCTCTCTCTCTTTTTTCCGCCCCCCGATAACAACCGCATTTCTGCGCTACCAGATCCACATAACTGGGATGATCTCGCGTTATCGGAGGGTGGGTGCGGGGGCGTGGGTGGGAGGTTATCTGAAATTCCACTCAATTACGTCGGGGTTGGAGCCTGTTTTAACATTACGGATCCCGGTTACAAGGTACGAAGAAGATATTACACTAAGTCTTCTATTGCCGTTGACATTTATACAGCCAAGGTAATGGAATCAGGACCTCGTGGTCATGAAAGAGAATCCATTAAAAATATTACAGTGGAACGACTACAAATACGTTGTTTTTTTTAATCCAGGTTTCGTCCTAGTAATTGCTTAATTTGGCAGGAAAATAAAAATTCAGAATAACGCACATTTGTTTTTCTTTCGGAATCAGTTTTTCACTGTCTAAGGGGAAGAAATTACTTTATTAACCCTTAAGTCTCGTAACTAGAGAAAATAAAGACATAAGGCGACAAATGTATTACTAAGAGAGCCTACCGATTTTTATTATCAATATATTAATAGACCATTATTTAGAAAAATTCAGGAGGCTTTATATTTGTATTTATTTATCCTGTGGAGAATTTTGTTTCACCTCCTGTAGTTATGTTTTTTTTATTTATTATTAATTTCGTCTCTGGGTCTCTTTTTTTTTTAATCGTCGATGTTGGATGATCTCTTGGAGGAGAGGATATTAACGGATTGGGGTGAATTGTCTTTTTTTTTATATTGAAGAAGTATGTATTTGCTTGATGTGTGGAACATTGAGGTCACCATGGATACGGAAATTGTGATTTTTTATGTAAATAATTAACCGTACTTTATTGACCAGAAACCAGTCCCGTTTTTTTTATTGTGTTTTATGAAAACCACAAAAGCTTTACAAGTTGAAAACATAAATCAAGAAGCTTTTTCTAGTAATAATGGGGGTAGGGGGAAAAAAATAAAGGAGAAGTTGAGTTGCTGCTTTGCTACTCCACTCCACGATCTGTCAGGCAGGCTCCAGCATAATATTTTGATCGACCGCCCCTCGGCTTCGTTACGTAACGACGAGTGTATTATACATCGCCCAGAAACCACAATAGACGTGACAGCTTCGATTCGTCCTCATTACGAAGGCCTTTCACAGAAGCGAAACACACACCACAGTCCGCAAACGGATCGAGTTTAAGGGTTGGAAAAAACACTTCAAGCCACCTCAAAGAAATGAGTCAGAGGAAAAATACATTTTTTTTATTTATATTTTAACCTCTCTTGTTGAAATTCTTCCAAACCTTACACAATGTTAATTTCATACTTGAATACTGGAGAATCAGGACCAACTATTTGAAAGTTTCTTCCGGTGAGATGTCAACAACCTCGTATTTTTAATGTCCCCGTATCCTCTCAATTTGGATTTATGAATACAGATAATCCCTTAGTTTTCCACTCCCACTTATAAAATTACTGTATTCATTACAAAAAATCAATTTAACGTCATTTTGCATTAGCGCCTGCTGGTTATGCTGCCGGGTTGTACGACAAAGCATGTTGGTTGCCTGATACACAGGCGCTTATATCTTTGTAGATTGTAGATAATTTCATACAAATATATAAGGATTGTCCAGAAAAATTTGTAACTTCGTATCTAAAATAATTGCTTACAAAGAGATATCTCTGTGGATTTACAACATCACACTTAATTCACTTCCTGGATAATAAAGACCCTTAAAATGTCTGAATCCCAACTTCAGTGCTGGTTTTGACCAACTTCGGTGAACGCCACCCGTAAATATCAAACAGATGAATCATAATTGTTTTGTTCTCTTCATCAGAACGAACAATAACATTGTCTTTTAACAACGTAATATGGATTTATCGATGTGCTTTATTATTTCAGTCGATAACGCTTACTTGTGGGGAATTTTTATTCACTTGGGCAGTCACGATAGTGTGGGAGCATCTGGAGGGGACAATACGTTAATACTTTTCGCTTAGTGTTAAGTTACGATGCAGTCGCTGTGGTAACCGGTTTTGAGGGACCCCGCTGCAGATCACGTGGGCTGATCAGGAGCTATTGATTGTTTCCCCGCCTTCTAGCAAGTTGGGATTGGGGTTTTCTCTGAGCCACTTTGACAGTTAGTCTTGTTACTGCCTTCTCAGGGATTGTAAGAGCTCTTCTATATTAAACTGTGTCTTTAACGTCATAGCGCTTTTTTTAAAGATTATTTTTCATGTCACTGGACTAATTATATAATCATTCTTACAGAATGTAACTAATATAAGTCAACGGCGTCGCAAAATATAGTTAGATGAACTTGGCCAAAATCTTCTCTTTCTAGAGTCACTAGAATATTCTTTGGCCACAGACGTGATATTCAGAAGAAAAAAAATATCTAGAGTCCAAATCGTTGTGTGAACGTATCGTGCGTGTTATCGTAACAAGATGGCAGGTCAGACGTATTTTTAAATGTAGCACAGGACAATTGAATTGAGAAACAGGTTAACACACACACACACACAAACTGTATGTATGTATGTCGCGTTCACAATTTACAGTGGGGGTTTGATAACGCTGAGGCGTATTAGACAAGTCTATTTTTAAAGGAACACGCTCCTCCGGCGTTTATTTTTACTCGTCAAGTGCCTTATAAATGTCAGAAATAAACGATTGGAGTCTTAAAAGGTAATCTATACGCGGACCGATCGATGATTTCTTTTGTTCTCTGTTAAGTGTGGCGTTGTAATTCCGCAGCGATATCTCTTTATATAGGTACGAAATTACAAATTTTTCTGCACAATCCTTATATATTTCTACGAAATTATTTTAAATAAGTATGTCGCGATCACACTTTACAGAAATGGGGTTGATAGACGGTGAGGCGTATTAGACAAGTCTGGTTTAATAGCGCCTGTGTGTCCGGCAACCAACATGGCTCGTCGTGCAGCCCGGCAGCATAACCGGTAGGCGTTACGGCAAAAGGACATTTAATTGATTTGTTGTAATTGATACAGTAATTTAATAAGTGGGGGTATTAATTAATCAAAATAGAGAGCATACGGTGACATTGAAAATAAGAGGTGGTTGACATCTCACCGGAAGAAACTTGTAAATGGTAGGTCCTGATATGCGTATTGCATATAATTAAGTAACAACAGATAGAGAAGACTCTGATCATAGCAGCAGCAGAGTTATGGAAATAAATCCGACAAGGCCTCAGGTGGTTGGCGACGGACATATTTGTTTTTATATGAAGTTAAAAAAAACATTAATAAACGATTGAAAAAATATATTTTTTTTTGGTATCAGAAGCGAATTACTGAGGCTTTTATTTAAAGATATTTATAACTAAAGCAGAGTAAAGCTACACAGCCGCAAACCCGTCCAAATAAATATCACATTGACGCGAACACATTGATTGGTTGTTTGTCATCTTCAACACCAGAGTGGGAGAGTTCCAATATTAACCTCAAAGCGACATTCAAAAATCCGTTTGGGATTATTCAGCACAGTTTGAAAAAAACAAATAACTTCATATAGGGAATTTATTGTCGAAAACGTCCCGATCGCTCTAACCACTGAGCCACACTCGTCGACCGGTAAAATTGTGAACGAAACGTTGTATTGAATTGAAATTTTGTTTTAAGTAATTAATAATTTTTTGTGACATGGACTGAAAGACTTTATTAATTAATCTATTTATTAAATTTTTTTCTGACTTAAAATTTGCTGATGTTTATTTATTACTTTCTTTAATAGTCACAATATATACATATATATCATTACATTTCAATTTTTTATTATTATTCACCTTCTGTTACAGTTTTACCAATTTTACACACAGATCGTTTCCTTCTGTCGATCCTAATTCTTCTTAAAATGAAAAAAAATTACGTCTGATTGCAAGTTAATAATAAGAAAGATATCCCCAGATACAGACAGAAGAGGTGATAATATAAATACCTTGTTCCTTTATACAGGTGCAGAAAAAAAAAATTTACCGCAAGGGCCTAGAGCGACACAACCGCACTGACTTTTGAGTTTTTGTGACTTTAATTGCCGCCTTACTTTATTACAGAATAATAATTTGATAGTTTCCACGATGACTTCACATGCCAACAGCTGTTCCTAGTTTCGTCCGTGTCGTTGTCCACATCCCCAGATTTTCGAAGCCGACCAAACCCCACCCCCCCAAAAAACAATCCCGATGTTTAGTAATTGTTTCAGCTCTCTGTATTTATTACGTCCCTCTCCCTCTCCCTCTCCCTCAACCTCTCTATTTATTCGACACGATAGCAATAACACAACGCGATTTATTGCCCAGTGTCCAGTTTTCCCAGCGGGGTTCGCGACGGACGTAACTTGTGTGTGTGTGTGTGTGTGTGTTCCGATGAGATATGTGCTACTGTATATGGAAACTGCGTGTTAAATTTTCCCCGAGCATCAACGTCACAGAAGGGAAAGCTGCGCCACATTATGCAACCCCCCCGACCAGCAGAAATTATCACTGCGCTGTATTAGAGAGGGTTGAAGATCGGGACGCGGCGAAAGACAAAAAAGCAAGGCACAGGAAAAATTTTCGGGGGAAAAAAAGGAATATTTTTTGCGTCGTTTCCGGATAAAATCCTTTATTCTAGAACCCCTTTAGAAATAATTTGGGACTTTAGGATATAAAGTTGGAGCATCAAGTGAGGATGTTTCCTTCATTTAAGACTTAAAAACCGTACGAAAAACTTTTTTTTGGGGGTTGAGATGAGATTTTTAAGAGTTTATAACATTCTTCGCAGTTATTATTTAGAGTATTCTGGTATTCCGTTGCTTTGGAGTAGAAAGGCGAGCGAGAAACACTGGGGGGAAAAAAGACAAAGAAAACTATAAAAAATGTAAAGAATGTTCCCTTCCTTGGAACACTTAAAAATCTAATCTCTGAGAGTAGAAAGGTGACGAGGGAAAAAAAGGGGGAAAGAAAAGTAAATAAATAAGAAAAGCAGAGAAAAGAAAGGAGAGAAAGAGGCAGATGAAAGAGATGACGTGAAAGATCGTCTAGAAGACCATCAGAAATAAATGTAGAGATTTACTAAAAGCAAAGAAGACTTATGCTTTCCCTCATGACGAACATGTTTTCAACATATTTTTTTTCTGATCTCGTAGACAATGTTTCTCGTCATCTCTTTAATCTGCCTCTCTCTTTTTCCGGGTTTTTTGCTTTTTTCTTTGCTTTCTTATTTATTTACTCTTCTTTTCCACCCTTTTTTCCCCCCTCGTCACCTTTCTACTCCCAGAGATGAGTTTTTAAGTGTTTCATGAAGGGACCATTCTTCGGAAGTGTTATTTTGATTATTCGGGTAATCGATAGTCTTGTAATAGATGGGCGAGCAAGAAAGAAAAGGTGCAACAAAAAAAAAAGGTAAAGAAAAAAAGAAAACAAGGAAAACAGAAGCAATCAACTTGTTTCTTACACTCTGGCCCATCATTCTTTCTGTTTTTCTTGTGTTCTTTGCTTTTCTTCGCTTGGAGTAAATCTCTACATCTTCCTTCTCATCCTCTAGACGTTTTCTCACGTCATCTCTTTAAACTGCCCCTTTCTGTTTTTCTTGTTTTCTTTACTTTTCTTTATTATTTTACTTTACTTTCCGGTTTTTATCTTCAGATTTTCCTGTTCACCTTCCTACTCCTTGAGATTTTAAAGTGTTTCATGAAGGGACCATTCTTCGGAAGTGTTATTTTGATTCTTCGGGTATTCCATAGTCTTGCAATAGAAAGGCGAGGAAGAAAAAGTGCAAAAAAAAAAGGTAAAGAAAAAAAAGGTAAAAAACAGAAAGACCCCAACTCGTGTCGCAACGGTTTCAAAATCCTAATTCAATATTGATAACTAAATCAGAAAAATTTAGGTCTGATTGAAAATTAATAATAAGAAAGATAGCAAAGATAGTGATAATAAGGAAGTGACGATATAAATGCCACACAAGAGCGTTTCTCCATGTGCTGAAGAAGAGCCTAGAGCGACACAACTGCACTGGTCCCTTGAAAAAAAAATTCAAAATTTACTTCTCCGTGCCTCGACCAGTTTTAGGAGGCAGCTGGCCGACTGTTCCAACTTTTTATTTTTTGTCAACTGACTAGTGCCGTGTTGTCGCTCTAGGTCTCTTCTTCAGCACCTGGAGAAAGGGAACAAGGGATCCCTGAAACGTTGTTGTGTGGTATTAATATCATCACTCATTTTGTCTGTATTTCGCCCTCTTTCTTCGTCTTCTTATTATTTCAACACCTGCGATTTGTCTGCCACTGTTTTTGTTTGTCTTGGGCTTGACTCTTCCTCCTTTTGCATTTATTTTTCTCTAGGAATTGACGTCCCTCGTTTCCGTCTCTGTTTTGTTCCAATTTATATTTGAATAAATTGTTAAAAATGTTGCTCGCGTTGTTTTATCTTTACCGACATTAAAGTCTACTGAGTCAAGTACAACGCGTGTGTATCTCTGGAGTCGTAACACAGGTTATTTTAAAAAAAACAAACCGGTAAATATTCTTAAGAATATCGTTAAAGTGTCACCAGTCGGCCATCGACGTTCAATTCAAACCAAGCCAACACAAAAGGGAAAAGTGGAAGCATTATTTAGCGAACAGCGCCACAACTGTCAGAGAGGGTGGGGGGGGGCAATTTTTTTTTTATTTCATCCATCCCCTCATGTGCGTTGATGGCGTTAGTAAAAGCTATCGACATTACCGGCCGAAGCTAAACGTCCTAATTGCGAATAAATTGCTGCTCTAATTGGTAGCAGATATGGTCCCCCCTCCCCCCCCACCCCGCTCCCCCCTCCCCATCCACACCCCCCCTCTCCATCCACACACACCCCCCTCCCCCATCACTGATCGATGTGATGCTCCTCAATTAAGTAAATTCTCTCTCGGTCACCTCGAATTCTATCCCCGCGGGGGGGCTGATCCTCGCTACCCTTAATCGCCACCGCTAATCTCACAGCAACCCTCAGCAGCAGCTTTTCTCAAGACTATTTGCTGTCCTGGGCCGCCAAAAATCTTCCAGTAAAATGGACAATTATGACTGGGGAGGGGGGTTGAACTGGCAACGTCGCAGCTCCCGGTTAAAATTATCCCCCGCGGCAGAGAGAGAGACAACGCAGCAATGTACAGAGAGAGAGAGTTCCAGAAGGAATTGACTCGTCGTCCGTCGATCGTTTACTCTGAAGAGCAATAGTTGGGGGAGGGGGTGGAAATCGTTTATCTGCGGCCCCCAGCTGTGGAGGCTCATCGCATCGATCACGCCGCCTCCCTCCTCCACAACGTCTCCTATTTCAATGTATTTACTTTTCCCAAAATTAGGATGCGTTATGATTAATCCAGTCCCTGACATCCCTTGGTTGAACCTGACGCCATGTTTACGCGGAATTAGGACAGCGAAAATACTCCCTTTCTTTATTAATAAAGTGTAAAAAGACTCCTTTTTTAATCTAAATAATTTAAAGTTTTTATTAAACGACCTTTTCTTTTTGTATTAGTGAAATTTATTTTTTATTTAAACGTCACGACGCTTCGATACGTGTCTGTATCCTCTTCAGGCATTATCCTTGAAGAGGAGGTATTTAGAAATATATAGACTAATTACACACAGTAAATAAAAAACCAACAACTTACCAAAATTACTATAATAAACTAATTCACAAAGTTTCAAAAACAGCCGTAAAAATAAAACCTTTAAAATATTGTAGAATTAAAATGAAAAATAAATATATTAACGTCTGATTTAAATTAATGAATAAGAAAGGTAGCCCAATACAGACCCAAAAAAAATAGGGGGTGTGTAATAGAAATAACCGCACAACAACGTTTCTTTGACCCTTGTTCCTTTCGTCAGGTGAAAAGAACGAGAGCGACACAACTGCGCTCGTCAGGTTGACAACAACTCACTTTAAAAAATAAAAATCTCCTTAAGATTAATCAAACACGGAGAGTTGTGTAAATAGCACTTGGATGACTGTTTCAACATTTAATGGTGTTAGGATAATTTTTTAATGTGTGACATTTTTGGGAAATTAGTCTACACTGGAAATGGCTTTTAAAAAAAAGGTTGAAAGATACTGAACAATAAAAAATATTTTAAACGAACAGAGGACCTGATTTGGTAATTATACAACCTAATAAAAAAAATTAAAAAAACGTTTCATCCCTTATTTGGTCGACAATTAAATTCAGTTGTAATTTTTTAGAAAAATTTAGTATGAAGAGTTCTCGGGTTTGAAGGTGAACTGACGAAGACGGCGGCGTCAGCCATGGAAACGTTGTGCTCCAATCACGTTACCCGACCGAAAACCCGAGAACTCTTTATAGGGGAAAAGTTACGCTCTTTATTATAATATAAATGTATATATAATTATAAGTCCAACATTTTCCTAACGTGCGGTTACTACACAAACGATGCAGCCGAAAATCAGGGATGAAACGTTGTGTTTGTTAAGAATATATGTTTTAAATTTGATAATAAATTTTTGTGACTGTTGTTTGTAATATTTATTGTAGAAGAGAAGTCAGATTATATAGTTTTAATAGTATTCAGGACAGTTGGAATATATTTATGGAGAGTGATTAAATATCTGTGCGGTTATATTACCAAAAAAAAAATACTCGGTTTTTATTATATTGCCATGGTAAACGTTACTGGTGAGGAGAGTGGGGGTTAGAAACTACCCCCAGCGTCAGCCGCTGTGCAGAAATTCTATTTTCCTCCCCCCCCCCCGCCTTCACCTTGTTCCGGCTCCTCCTCACATGTGCACGGTCTCCAGGATAATAAGAATAATAATATTGTAACAGTTGGAACGAGCAGGATCTGTCTTCAGAAGTGGAGGAAGGGCGCAGTTAAACGAGTTTCGTTTTAGTTTGAGAAAACTTCATAACCTCCCGATGTTTTTTTTAGGGGGTGGGGGTTGGTTGGGGAGGGAGCGAGGGATGTAATTCCTCTTCCATTCAATGCTGGCGGGCTACAGGGAAGGAAGATGGAGAAAATAAAAAGGTAAACTTTACAGACGGACGGACATAAATATCACTTTAGCGAATTACCTTTCTCTGGTCGAGGAGAACCTGCAGACAGGAGTCCCTAATTTGTTTCCGCGATACAAGGAAGGCTTTAATATATCCTGCTAGGGGTGGATCCAGCATAGAGAATAGTTGTGGTGGACAGGATCAACCATAGGAAATTTCATAAATTCACTACTAATTTAATGAAAAAGAAAGGTAGCCGATACGGACAAAAAATAAGGTAATATAAATACCCCACCACAACGTTTTCTGGGATCCTTGTTTCCTTTCGTCAGGTTGCTAACAAGTGCCTAAGGAAATACAACTGCACTAGTCAGTTTACAACACCCAAAATTCCCTTCTCCGTGCCTGGACCACTTTGAGAGGCAGCTGGCCGACTGTTGCGATGAAAACAGAGTTTGAAATTTTGCCAACTGACGAGTGCAGTTGTGTCGCTCTAGGCTCTACTTAGCACCTGACGAAAGGAACAAGGATCCCAGAACCGTTGTGTGGTTTTTATATTACCTTTTTTGTCTTTATCGGCTACCTCTCTTATTCATTATTTTCAATCAGACGTAAATTTTTAACTACTAATTTAACTATATATTTAGAGGGTAATCCACGTGGTGGCAACTCCCCTTTAGTAGCATAGGAAGGGAATTGAATAGATGGGTGGGATGTAGAATGGTAGAGGAAGGCAGCCAAGGGGTTAACTATGGCTGTAGTTTAAGGAACTTACCCGTCATTCGCCAAATGAGAAAAGTTGTAGACGCCTGTGTGTCAGGCAACCAACGTGGCTTGTCGTACAACCCGGCAGCATAACCAGCAGGGGCAATGACAAAAAAACATTATATTGATTTGTTGCAATTAATAAAGTAATTTTATAAGTGGGAGTGGAAAACTGAGGGATTATCTATATTAATTAATCAAAATAGACAGGATACGGTGACATTAAAAATACGAGGTGGTTGACATCTCACCGGAAGAAACTTTCAAATAGTTGGTCCTGATATGCGTATTGCATAGGGGTAACCTATATTTAAGAACCATGAGATACAGAAAATCTGCATCAGGTAAGTCGGGCTTCTTGTTACTTCCCCCACGCCCTTCCAAATACGCGAGACGCAGGATTCCCCTTCTCCGTGCCTAGACCAGTTTAGGACGCTTCTGACCGACTGTTGCAATGGGAACAGCGGTGAACTCATACAGTATACCCGAGGTCTTCGACCCCCATGAACTTACAACCTCTCAAAACAGACCGTGGTGCCTCAGCTTGTAGGGGACCTTAGTTCAAAATCAGAGAGAGGAGGAGGCATCCCCCAAAGTTAGCACTCTCCGTCTATCCTAAAAGGTTCTTCCTGCGAGAGCTAACAACCGCTCTCACAGGCTTACCAGGGTAAACAATATAAAATCTGCGTTATTAATTAAGAATCTATAACGTTTTCTTTCCAGTTAACGTATTTGAAATTTTCTACCACACCCTCCCCCTGCCCCGCGCGTTGCCCTTGTTGTCAAAATTAAACTCAGCGACATCCACAACCCTGAGTTAGACTCCAATCTCGGTCGTAATCGATTTATTTTCATTTTAACATATATATATATATATATTAGAGTAACAGGCTGCATGAGGGTAATCCACGTGGTGGCAACCCCCCTTTAGCAGCATAGGAAGGGAGTTGACTAGAGGATGGGATGTAGAATGGTAGAGGAAGGCAGCCAAGGGGTTAACTATGGCTGTAGTTTAAGGATCCTACCCGTCATTCGCCTCAACCCGAGATGTTCTTTTCCCATTCTGTAAGGGGTTGAAAATATACGCAGATAACATCGGTAGAAACACTATCAATGTCTCTTTGACCCCTAAAAATATTTATCCGACCTTAAATATCGGCCGTTTTAGCATGTATGAAAATTTCCACCACCGCTCCTGTTGTGGGTGGTTGGTAGACGTGTCCCGCCCCAACAGTGTTTGTTTAGTGGGTCGTAAAGAACTACGTGGACACTTGCTCGACCGGTATAGATTTGTATAAGGAGCGTGCACACATACAAACATACATACACACTGGTTTATTTACTAGAAGACTAGAAGATTAGTTTCCTTAATAGTCATTATATATATCAGTATTTTTTATTGTATTTAAAGAACGTATTTTTGAAGAGTTGTGAAGATCAAACGAATTAAAAAAATCTCCTTGAAGGCTCCAATTATTTTTTTTTATTAAAGTTAAAATTACCTCTGTAAAAATTTGAATGAACGTCGTCGACATCTTCTTTTCTCTTTGGCCATGTCTCCGTGCGTTGCAAAGTGTCTCACCTTATTTACGCCCCCCTACCTCCATTAACGGTGTTTATTGGAGTGTTTTAATGAGTCGTTTCTTGAGAATCGGCTTTTCCTCTCCTCCACTTTACGACGGAACACACCCACGCCCTCAGGTTAATTATTACGTCTGCGCCCTCGACTCCAAAATTTCAAGCTACATATTCATTTACAGCTGGTTGTAAACGGCCCGCCGTTTTGTTTTGTTTTTATCTTTTAAAACTGGCTCGAGAGGTCGTTGATACGATCAAGGAACAACACGAGTGTTGGCAGGATGTAAATGTCGTCGTACTGGAGGATTAACACGGGGAATAAATGGCGCAGACGGGCGTCGGATACCTCGGTACTTACAATATATATATATATATATATATATATATATATATATATACATATAATTCCACGAAGCCGTGAATTATAATTGATATTTAAATTAAATATATACAAAGATGCTACACATTTTAAGCACCTTTTCTCTCAAATGAATATAATATAATATGATATAAAAATATTGATCCATGAAGAAGTTGTATGCGAGGGCTGTTCTCTCACAGGCAGAACCTTGTAGGAGAGATACGAAGGGGCTACCTTTGGGGATGCCTCCTCCTCTCTCCGTTTTTGAACTAAGGTTCCCACAAGCCGAGGGACCTCGGCCTGTTCTGAAAGGTGTATGTTCCGGGGGTCACAGACCTTGGGGGCATACGGTAAGAGTTGTCCGCTATTCCCATTGGAATACTCGGCCAGCTGCCTCCTAAACTGGTCTAGGCACGGAGAAGGGGATGCTGCGTCCCCACAGCAAACTCCCTCTCTCCCGCTATCCAGGGAAGGGCGTGGGACAAGTACCCAATGCCCCGACCTACCTGATGCAGGTTTTTTCTAGGGGTTTCCCTGCATTACTTTTAGGCGAATGCCGGGTAGGATCCTTAAACCATAGCCCAGGGGCCCCCTAGTTAACCCCTTGGCTGCCTTCCTTTACCCTTCCGCATCCCCCCTTTTCAAATCCCTTCCTATGCTATTAAAGGGGAGTTGCCACCACGTGGATTACCCTCATGTGGCTTCCTGTTACCCTAAAAAAAATATTGTTTCATGAGATTCATAACAATATCTCTGCACGTATGTTGTGTGTAAATTCAACCCCATCCTGGCTTGGGAGCGGAGCACCCTTAAGCGGTGGGGGTTGTAGGTTGGAATCGCATTACATAAAAAGAACGCAATCCAGAGTGAAGTCGAATCCGAGGTTATGGATGTCACCGAGTATAATTACGACATTCAACTTGCCCCCTTCCAAATCCCCCCAAGCTACGGGGGTGGTGGCGCCTGGAAATTTCAAACAGGTGAAACGGTCGATATTTGCGTGGAATAATAAAAAGTTTTCAGTGACCACGAAATTGATAGTGTTTCTACCGATGTTGTTTGTGTGTATAATAATTTAATAATTTCAGCCCTTCTGCCCCCCTTTTCGATACGGGAGGGGGAGCAGGCTTAGGGGGGGGGGTGCAGAGGCGTTACATAACATTAACGCAAAAGCAACCGTTATTGGAGTCTAATCTGGGGGAGTGGTTATGAACAACCCGGGCAACGCCGGGCATCCCTCAAGTAGTAAATAAATAAACCGCAGACAATTTTAAGTCTGGAAAAAAAATATTATTATTTTTGAATTAAATTAACATCGTTTCATCGCTTATTCTGTGACATCATCAGGTTCAAGCTTGTTTTTTTTTTAAAAAAAAAAAAAATTATATATAGGTCATTCTACGCCGTGGCCGAAAATGATACAACGACCTGTCTGTCAGAAGAAAAATTATTTAAAACTTGAACCTGATGATGTCACAAAATAAGCGATGAAACGTTGTTAATTTTAACGTTTGTTTTGAACTAACAGAACAATTGACGACCTCGTACGGAGACAGTTTTGTGTCACCTCGGGGGGGGGGGGGTCCTCTTTTTTTTCAAAACCTGAAGAAGTTACAAAAAGGTATCGAAACGTCGTCACAACATAAAGAAATAACTGATGTAAAGGGTCTGTATGAGGTCGTCTATTGCTTTATTAATTAACAAATGATTTTTTTTCTTCTGAATTAGAAACGTCTGATGGTTATTTATTTATTCAAGGAATAAATAATGATGGTCGGGGCTTACAATAAAAACTCTTCGTTTTTTTTAATGGTGACGAAAGGAAAGGCACGTGGAATGAAATTAAAAGCTCCACCATCCACGGGGTTGACCCCAGGTGGTCGCAGTCGTCCCGTTCACCACTCACCGTGACTGTGGAGTTCATCCACAGGAATGCGAGCGCTTCAGTTAGCAGCTGTAACAGGAAGCGCGTCTCTCCTGTCCTCTCCTCTCTCTCGCTCTGTGTGACTGCCACACTCTTCAATCCCCTATCCTTCAACCTTTGTCCTGTCCTAATCTCCTGCCTTCCTGCGTGCGTGTCTCTCACCTTCGGGGTAACCCAGACAGGATCCCTGTTCCTCACTACACGGCGAGGAGGATCTGATAAAACAATTCATGGCCTTACACAGACACCTTTACCATTTAAAAAAAAAAATTAAATTGCCACGACGTTTCGGTACCTTTTTTTTGGGTACCTTTTTCAGGCATTTCCCTTTCACACAAGAAATATTCATTATTAATTTAAAAATAAAAAAGACGTCAAATTAAAACGACCGGAGCTAGTGTCAGGTGGATCCAATGACAACGTTGGATTCTTCTGTGAAGACAAAGTACCTGAAGAAGGGTACAAAAGGGTATCGAAACGTCGTGACACTATAAATAATAAATAAAAAAATTAGTCAGTATAAAGTCATCAAATATTTGATCAAATAATATTTTTTTTAATATAATATTACATATGTAGGAAAATACCTGAAGAAGGGTATAAAAGGGTATCGAAACGTCGTGACAATATAAAAATATAAAAGTAGTCAGTATAAAGTCATCAATTGTTTTATCAAATAATAATTTTTTTTACTGTAATATTTCATACGTAGGAAAATACCTGCAGAAGGGTACAAAATGGTATCGAAACGTCGTGACAATATAAATATAAAAGTACTCAGTTTTAAGTCATCAATTGTTTTATCAAATAATAAATATTTTTACTGTAATATTACATAAGTAGGAAAATACCTGAAGAAGGGTACAAAAGGGTATCGAAACGTCGTGACAATATTTAAGTAAAAAAATAGTCAGTATAAAGTCATCAATCGTTTTATCAAATAATAATTTTTTTTTACTATAAAATTTCATACGTAGGAAAATACCTGAAGAAGGGTACAAAAGGGTATCGAAACGTCGTGACAATATAAATATAAAAGTACTCAGTTTTAAGTCATCAATTGTTTTATCAAATAATAATTTTTTTTACTGTAATATTTCATACGTAGGAAAATACCTGAAGAAGGGTACAAAAGGGTATCGAAACGTCGTGACAATATTTAAGTAAAAAAGTAGTCAGTATAAAGTCATCAATCGTTTTATCAAATAATAATTTTTTTTACTATAATATTTCATACGTAGGAAAATACCTGAAGAAGGGTACAAAAGGGTGTCGAAACGTCGTGACAACATAAATAAAGAGAAGTCAGTATAAAAATTTGATCAAATAATATTTTTTTTACTATATTTCATATATAAGAAAGCACCTGAAGAAGTTAGCAAAAAGGGTACCGAAACGTCGTTACGATATAAATTAAAAATTAAAAAGTGTCTGTGCGTATGAGGTCATAAATTGTTTTTATTATTTCAAAACAAACGTTAAATTAAAACTGTTTCCCGTTCGTCCAGAACGAGCTTCGGATAAAAAGAAAATAATACAAAGAACTTTAAATAAGTACTAGGACTAACTAAATAATGCGAAAAAGAGTTTAAAAAAAGGAATAAAACAATTTGTGATATGAAATTTGTTGAGAATACTCAGGTAACAACGTTACTATTTAGATTATTAGGGTTTCCCGTTGTCTGAGAGCAGTAAAGGTGAGTAGTAAAGGTGAGGCAAAAAGAAAAGAAAGAGAGAGAAGCAGAAAAAAAAAAGGCAGGATAAAGAGATGACGTAAAAGGTCGTCTAGAAGATGAGAAGAAAAAAGGATGTAGGGATTTATTCTCCATTTAGTTACAAAAAATAAGCAATATCATGTCAAACATATAGAGATCTCAAAACTACCTAATAGCCTGCCAGAGGGTTCTCTCGCAGGTACCCTGCGAGGGATTTTCTCTCGCAGGCAGAACCTTTTAGGAGAGATACGAAGGGGCTGCCTTTTCCTCTCCGTTTTTGAACTAAGGTTCCCACAAGCCGAGGGCTCCTCGGCCTGGTGTATGTTCCGGGGTCGCAGACCTTGGGCATACGGTAAGAGTTGTTCGCTATTCCCATTGGAATGGTCGGCCAGCTGCCTCCTAAACTGGTCGAGGCACGGAGAAGGGAATTCTGCGTCCCCACAGCAAACTCCTCTCCCGGTATCCAGGGAAGGGCGTGGGACAAGTACCCAATGCCCGACCTACCCAATGCAGGTTTTACTAGGGTTTTCCCTGCATTTCTTTAGGCGAATGCCGGGTAGGATCCTTAAACCATATCCCGGGGGCCCCTAGTTAACCCTTGGCTACCTTCCTCTACCCTTCCGCGTCCCCCCTTTCAGATCCCTTCCTAAGCTATTAAAGGGGAGTTGCCCAATGTGGATCACCCTCATGTAGCCTGTTGCCCTAAAAAAAAAAGAACTCAAAACTCTTCATGTGACTGTAATCAAATCAGCTCTCAAGGGTAGGCCACGCCATTACTGAACTGAATTTGTTTTCCTGACGGGATGTGACGTATCGTTGGTTTTGTAATGGCTGCAGTTCTATTCCTGGTCAGCAAGTTTCAATCAATAGGCGAATCTGTTGGGCTTGCAGTCAGTCGATTCTCAAACCATCCCCCGTGTGTGTGTGTGGAATCTCTGGGGGCGGTGGGGGCGGTGGGGGGAGGGGAGGTTGTGAGACAGAGAGCAAGCAACGAGCTGTTATTTGCAATTAACAGGGGAATCTGCGGACTGGCCGAGGAACTTGCATACTCACGTGTCTCTTTGTCGGCCTCTTTGAACGGAGACAATTGTCATGTAACATCTTTGTGATAAAGAGGGTCGCTGATGAATTAAGAGGGAGATCTTTGGTGGAGATGTGATGTGACAGTTGAGTACGTAAAGGGCTAAAGTGACGTCACGTTCTCGCTGTAAACGATTCGTGAGACTCGAGCGAGGTTACGAGAATTCCTCTGCATCTCTGTGCGCCACGGAACTTCCGCAAAGAGCTTATCTCTGATTGCGCGAGTATCTTCGTCCTCTGCCGCTGCTGCTGCGGGCGCCGGGGGATTGAATTCACTCACTTTCTCTTCTCTCGTTCGCCCGCTCGCAGCAGCAGTGTGTTTGTTGTTGATTTGCGTTCGGTTTAATTTCCGTCCTCTGCCCATCTCGTCTCCCCCCTCCCCCCCTCCCCCCCAGACCTGCTGTTTTAAATACTTGCAACGCCGCAGATGGAAAAAACCACACTCTGACAAACTTGCACAAGTAATTAAAGCTCCGACCATGTCGCTCATTAAACCCCATCGGCAATCTGCGTACGTCGTGATCCGGTAATCCAGAAAACCGTGAATAATGTTCCACGACGATTTCGTCCCTTTGATGTTTAACTCCCGCGGTTGCTTAATCCTTTATCAGAGATAAAATCTAACAAACTCCTCTCCCGCTATCCAGGGAAGGGCGTGGGACAAGTACCCAATGCCCGACCTACCTGATGAAGGTTTTTCTAGGGTTTTCCCTGCATTTCTTTAGGCGAATGCCGGGTAGGATCCTTAAACTATAACCCGGGGGCCCCTAGTTAACCCTTGGCTACCTTCCTCTACCCTTCCGCATCCCCCCTTACAAATCCCTTCCTATGCTATTAAAGGGGAGTTGCCCAAAGTGGATTAGCCTCATGTAGCCTGTTGTTCCCACGTAACTAATCACCTGCGAGAGGGTTTTCTCTCGCAGGTAACCTGCGAGGGATGTTCTCTCGCGGGCAGAACCTTGTAGGAGAGATACGAAGGGGCTACATTTGGGAATTCCTTTTCCCCTCCGTTTTTCAACCGAGGCACCTCGGCCTGACTTAATATGGTGCATGTTCCCGGGGTCACAGACCTTGGGCATACGGTAAGAGTTGTTCGCTAATCCCATTGGAATACTCGGCTGGCTGCCTCCTAAACTGGTCGAGGCACGGAGAAGGGAATGCTGCGTCCCCACAGCAAACTCCTCTCCCGCTATCCAGGGAAGGGCGTGGGACAAGTACCCAATGCCCGACCTACCTGATGCAGATTTTTCTAGGGTTTTCCCTGCATTTCTTTAGGCGAATGCCGGGTAGGATCCTTAAACCATAGCCCTGGGGGCCCCTAGTAAACCCTTGGCTACCTTCCTCTACCCTTCCGCATCCCCCGTTTTCAATGCTATAAGAGGGGAGTTGCCACTACGTGGATTCCCCCGTACATAGCCTGTCTATACCTTTAAAAAAAACTGACTGTTGAGAGACACGGTAGAGGACTACCTTAGGGGATGCCTCCTCCTCTCTCCGCGTATTTGAACTAAGGTTCCCACATGCCGAGGCTCCTCGTCCACTTTTGAGACGTGTATGTTCCAGGGTCACAGACCTTAGGGCGTACTGTAAGAGTTGTCAGCTGTTCCCATTGGAACAGTCGTTCAGCTGCCTCCTAAACTGGTCGAGGCACGTAGAAGCGAATGCTGCGTCCCCCAGAGTGAGTCATCTCTTGTTTTACATTTAAAGAAAATTTGTTTGGACTTAATAAGGAGCATTTCTCATATTAACCCCTTTTTTAAAAAAAACAACCCCTAACTTCCTTATCTATAATGACAGTATTATCAGTATTAAAGGAATAATTAAACTTCAAACAATATTTTTTGACAGGAGTTGGCTTTAGGATCCTTAGTTCTAGTTAACAAAGATCGTTTGGTCTGGCCGATGTAACAGAAGACAAAATATTGCAACTAATTTTACAAACATCATTATGGGAATGCAACAGTATGAGGACCTTCTTTATGTTGTTTTTTAAACAAAATACTGAGATTTTTAATTTTCACATAATAACATTTTAAATTCTATTAACATATAAAAACCCGTCCTTCATATGAGGTCCTGAAGATTAGACCGTGGAAGAATTCTGATTTAGTGAAAAAAAAATATTTCTAGGTCTAATTTCGCACCGGATCTGGACTGGACAGGAGGTAGCTCAGATGGTGGAGCCTCACCCTGGCTCGATTCCTGTTCCGGTCGACATTTTCCCATCCTCGTACCTTTCACTATATTAAAATGATATCCACTTTTAATTTATTTGGGACTTTTTAAATATTAGAAACGAACGCAGCCAATTTAATGTAATTAAAGATTACAGAACCTGTCACATTGAAGGCCGCGTGTCCTTGTGGTAATTGAAACGAGGCTAAAATATTTATTTAAAATCGACCAATTGGATTGAATGTGCGGGGGGGGATGTGGACCACATGAATTAATTCTGGCAGTCGCTGATGGCTGTGGACCTCACACGGGGGCGGGTCCTCGTTCAGGCTGGTATTTTAATTACACGTAGGCCATAATTGACATTCGATATCCGCGACGAATTAATAATATAATATAACACGTCGCAGATTTTAATATACACATTCCTGGACGGTAATGAAGACCCCCCCCCCACCACGACGTCGCGTCACCGGCACTTTGTCAGCAGAAGTAAAAATCAGCTGTTCTCTGGCCGCCATGTTGGAAACAGAAATGTGACGTCACAAGTCACGAGGTTTGCTACGTGAGTCTCTCCAGTGAGAACGCTATCTGCAAGGGGGAAGGAGGGAGGAGACAGCACATAGTTAGCAGCGTAAATGGCACGGCAATTACTTGCAGCAACCACTGACTGCAATGTCTAGCGAGTAGACAAGCCAACCTTAGAGTATGAAGTGACAGTAGATACAAGCACCAAATGGAAGGAACCTGAGTAGGCAGAACCTTGTAGTAGAGACGGAAAGGGGCCACCTTTGGGGATGCCTCCTCCTCTCTCTGGTGTTTGGGAACTGATATTCCTCACACTCTGAGCCACCTCGGCCTGACTTGAGAGGTTGTATGTTCCTGTGTCACAGACCTTAGGGCGTACTGTAAGAGTTGTTTTCTGCTCCCATTGGAACAGTCGGCCAGCTGCCTCCTAAACTGGTCGAGGCACGGAGAAGGGAAAGCTGCGTCCCGACAGCAAACTCCTCTCCCGCTATCGGAAGGGCGTGGGACAAGTACCAAAAGCCCGACCTACCTGATGCAGGTTTTTCTAGTGTTTGTCCAGCATTTCTTTAGGCGAATGCCGGGTAGGATCCTTAAAATATAGCCCGGGAGCCCCTAGTTAACCCTTGGCTACCTTCCTCTACCCTTCCGCATTTCCCCTTTCAAATCCCTTTCCTATGCTATTAAAGGGGAGTTGGCACCATGTGGATTACCCTCATGTAGCCTGTCTACACCCAAAAAAAACCTAACCCCTCTTCCGCCATTGAGGAAAGGACGTGGGACAAGTACCCAATGCCTGACCTACCTGATGCAGGTTTTCTAGGGTTTTCCCTGCATTACATTTAGGCAAATTGCCGGGTAGGATCCTTAAAATATACCCCGGGGGCCCCTAGTTAACCCTTGGCTACCTTCCTCTACCCTTCCGCATCCCCCGTTTCAAATCCCTTCCTATTGTATTAAAGGGGAGTTGCCCCCATGTGGATTACCCTCATGTAGCCTGTCTACACCTTCTTCTTCTTTCTTTTCTTTAGGCGGTAATTATATTTAAACATAATTGTATTAAAAATCATCATTTATGAAATAACTTTGTTTATTAATTTATTTTTTTAGATAACTGAATGTAAGTAAACCCCCTGAAGAGGTCGCTATCACGGTTGAAACGTTGTGTTTCATACATAAATATTTTTTTAAAAAGAACCAACAGAATAATTTTTTTTTTCTATTCTCTTTATGATATATATATTAACGCATATATTTAAAGCCTCCAATTTTATTTTTTGAACAGTATTATTAAATTAAATTTGATATGTAGTTGTAATTTACAGGAATACTCATTGCCAACTGACCTTTTTTTTTTTCATATTTCCCTGTGGCGTGTTTCCGCCGCGTTTCATCTCCTGGACGTTTCCTGCCCTGTCGGCTTTTATTTGAAATCTCGTTGACCTCTTTGTGCCAACTCGTTTGACGTGAATCTCCCCATGCGTGTCTCTGTCCCAGTCTGTAGAAAAAATAAAAAAAATAATAATGTTCACTCACACACACACCCATATTCTTCCTTCCTTCCTTTAAAGAGGAAAACACTAAGTTCAAACTGCAAAAATTGATTGTCTGTTGCAACTGTCACACGTTACTTGAATTTACTACTTAAATTTATTACAGTTTTAAAAACAACACGCACCACAAGTTAATTGTGTCGTCAGCACTCAGTATTATATATATGTATATGAAGGTTATAAAGGTGTATATAGAGTGGTAGTAAAAGAAGAAGAAGAAGGCAGGTTGCCAGGCAACGAAATTTTTGTTTGTAACAAGGTTGTATCATCTTTGGAGAGAATTCGTGTGCTTTTTAATGTCATGGAGGAATTTTAAAAAAATTAAACGACTGAGATAGTAAATGCTTTTATATATCGTCTGTTATTTATATATATATATATAATAAACAACTTTATCATTTGAGTGGCAAATAGTTTTTTTTAAGAACATTTTAAAAAATCGGAATATTGTTTAAATTTATTTTTATTATTTCTTAGAACATGAATCCCTCCATTTACTCTCTCAGTCGTTTATTTTTTTAAATATTTAACATAATATAAATTGGACTAAGTCCCCAAGGTTTTGTATAGGGTTTGTCCTGCATTACTTTTAGGCGAATGCCGGGTAGGATCCTTAAAATATACCCCGGGGACCCTAGTTAACCCTTGGCTACCTTCCTACACCCTACCGCATCCCCCCTTTCAAATCCCTTTCCTATGCTATAAGAGGGGAGTTGCCACTATGTGGATTACCCTAGACATACCCTGGCTACACCCCCCCCCAAAAAAAAACTAAGTCCCCACAGCGAACTCCTCTCCCGCTATCGGAAGGGCGTGGGACAAGTACCCAATGCCCGACCTACCTGATGAAGGTTTTTCTAGGGTTTTCCCTGCATTTCTTTAGGCGAATGCCGGGTAGGATCCTTAAAATATAGCCCGGGGGCCCCCTAGTTAACCCTTGGCTACCTTCCTCTACCCTTCCGCATCATCCCCCTTTCTAATCCATTCCTATGCTATTAAAGGGGAGTTGCCACCACGTGGATTACCCTCATGTAGCTTGTTACCCTAAAAAATGAAATATATATATATAATTGAATTATATATATATATATATATATATATATATATATATATTTCAATTCATTGGTTGGGGAAAACGACACAATTAAACGGTTAAGCTACGAATTTTCTTTTCGAATTGACGCCGCACGCTTAATTCACCTCAGTTGAACGTTTACGTGAGTTGTAAAGTACATACGGTCACACTGTTGTTGCATATTACACAGGGGTTTAGTAGAAAATAAATATGTTGTATGCAGTTTAGTTATATATATATATACATATATATATACATATATATATATATATATATATATATATATATATATATAGAAAAATAGTGTGACCGTATGTAATTCACAAACTCACGTAAACGTTCAAATGTGGCACATTAAGCGTGCGGCGTCAGGTCGACATTACAATTCGTAGCTTAACCGTTTCCCCTGACGAATAAATTGAATCTGCTTCCTCCTTTTTCTTTAGGCGAATGCCGGGTAGGATCCTTAAACCATAGCCCGGGGGCCAAAGTTAACCCTTGGCTACCTTCCTCTACCCTTCCGCATCCCCCCTTTCTAATCCCTTCCTATGCTATTAAAGGGGAGTTGCCCAATGTGGATCACCCTCATGTAGCCTGTTGCACTAAAAAAAAAAACTTAGTTTGGGGTATCGTGTTTCTTCAGTGTCCTGTTCACAATCACAAGAATTCCATCGTTACCACAGACACGTTCCTGAGGTCAATCAACTCTTGGACGTACGAGACGGGATTTTTATGTTTTTTTTTGTGTGTCTGTGGAACAGGTTTCTCCTTGCATCTAAAAATGTCCTTGTTATCCTCAGTTAGTTCCGATAATGTTTAAAAATCCCGGTGACCGGAAATCACACACTACAATATATCCTTTTTATATAAATTTAAATAAAACAGTGGTTGTATGTGTGTGGTCCTTATACAATTCTACACCGGTTGAGCAAATTTCGTACACGTTCTCCTTGCGACCAGGAAAGAAACACCGTCGGGGTGGTCGGGGGTTGTAAATACTCAAACAAGCTTAAACGGCCGATATGTAAGTCTGATAAGTATATTTAGAGGTCAAAGAGATTGATAGTGTTTCTGCCGCTGCTACAACGTGAGAAAGGAGCGCCCTTAGGGGTGGGAGTGGAGTTACTTTATAAAGCAAATAAGACGAATACAAACGAGATTGGAGTCAAATCCGGCGTTACGGACGTCGCTGAGTTTAATTGTGACATTCGACTTGCCATTTAACCCCCCGGCGACGGGGGACTGGGGGGTTTGAAATTTTTGAAACACGAAAACGCGGGAGATATTTGCGTTGAATAAGTATTTTTCGGGGTTAATATTGGATTGATCGTGTTTCTACCGATGTTGAACCTGTTTCGGTATAGGAGGGGAGTACGCTTAGGGGTCGGGGTGGAGGTGCGTTACATGAAAATAACGCAAAAGGAACCGAGATTGTAGGCAAATCTGTGCGGTGGGGATGGGACAGGGGGAGGGAGGGTTATGGATACATGACAACCCGGGCAACGCCGAGCACTCAGCTAGTCTATGATAACGAGTCTTAGTCGGCAATTAATGTGGGCAAAGAGATGTTTGCTCCTCTGAGATGAAGGCGGATATGGGTAATTGCGACCAGCACCACGGCAGGGCCCATTGAGTTAATTTCGCGCTTTTATGGCTGGCCACTTAACACCGCATTGCCTCAGTCGAGGAGCGACCGGCGAAGGACGATGCACAACAACAGGGCAGTAGGCGTAAGAACAGCAAGAGTGACCCCGAGGACCTGGAAGGGCAGGTAATCCGCGTATGAAGAAGTATCTGGTTGCGTGGCCTTCGTACTGGAATCAAAACATTGTAACCATTAAGGTGAATTATAACGGGTTACTCATGATTCATTCTTCCAGTATCGTATTTTATTATTTAATAGGTTTTATTTACTGTTCTCTGCCTATTTGATTATCTTCTCTTTTTTTTTTGGCTGTAGACAGGCTATGTATAGGGTAATCCAAATGGTGGCAACTCCCCTTTAATAGCATAGGAAAGGGATTTGAAAGGGGGGATGCGGAAGGGCTGAGGAAGGTAGCCAAGGGTTAACTAGGGGCCTTCGGGCTATATTTTAAGGATCCTACCCGGCATTCGCCTAAAGAAATGCAGGGAAAACCATAGAAAAACCTGCATCAGGTAGGTCGGCTATTGGGTACTTGTCCCACGCCCTTCGCTGGATAGCGGGAGAGGACTTTTCTGTGGGGACGCAGCATTCCCTATTCCGTGCCTCGACCAGTTTAGGAGGCAGCTGGCCGACTATTGCAATGGGAATAGCGGACAACTCTTACCGTATGCCCGGAACATACACCTCTCAGAACAGGCCGAGGTGCCTCGGCTTGTGGGAACCTTAGTTCAAAAACGGAGAGGAAAAGACATCCCCAAAAAAAGCTCCTTCGTGTCTCTCCTACAAGGTTCTACCTGCGAGAGAACATCCCACGCAGGCCTTGATGTTGATTATGTTCTCACCTGCACTTGAAAACATATACTTTGATTCCGCACGTAACAGCGAGACCCGCATGTCACAGATGGGTTTTTATGGCGTAGCTGGTCGGTCGTCCGCGTGCTACTGTCGTGATCATCTGTACCAAAGCAGGGTGACGGACTGTGAAACCACGCGCCGACGACAAAAGTGTTGGACGTTGAGGCCACGTCGTCATCGAGGAACCATTGAGGTCGGAGGTTTGTCCCCCCCCCCCCCCCCGCGTAGTAAAGCAGGAAAAGAGAGGTACAAATTAACTCAATGGACCCCATTAATATGGCATTGTAAATTAATTCGGTATAAATTACGTCTGCTTCTTCGCTCTCGAAGAAACTAAGGAATATAAATACTAAATACTACTTAGAAACTTGTCTCAGTTGTATTGAAAGACGAGGAACACGGAACATGCGAAGTAAATTAAATTTCCCAATCGGATTTAATAAAATACCGAAAGACAAAGAGAGAATAATTTATTATAAACAGATGTAAGCAAATAAAATGTTTAAGAATCAGAAATACAGCCAAATACAGACAAAATAAGTGATGATGTAAAGACCACACAGCAACCGTTCTAGGATCCTTGTCCCCCTTCTGTCAGGTGCTAAGAAGAGCCTAGAGCGACACAACTGCACTCTCGTCAGTTGACAACACTCATTGGAACAGTCGGCCGGCTGTCCCCCTCCTAAACCTGGTCGAGGGGCACGGAGAAGGGCAAGTTCAAGTTTTGTCAAACTGACGAGTGCAGTTGTGTCGCTCTAGGCCTCTTCTTAGCATCCTGAGTAAATTTTTTTATTTCAAATAAAAATGTTTCTGTATAAATATAAATAATTCACAAATAAACGGCCTTGGCCACAGAGAATTGTTCGTTAACAAGTAATCAAACATACTGACGTGTCGTCCTTGTTTTATGGCATCTTCAGGGTTTCATAATTTCATATAAAAATCGTACCCAAAAATATTTTTTTTTTTCAGGAAAGGATTTTTTTTCACCCTTGTTGCCTTGCCTGTTGCAACAACCAAAGTATTTTGTATGATTTATATATATATATATATATATGTGTGTGTGTGTGTGTGTGTGTGTGTGTGATTATTACATCTGAAGAGGTCCTGAAACGAGGACGAAACGCCGATATATTTAATATTTTGTTAATGGTACAATTTTTTCTTACTCAAGGCCGTTTATTTATTTATATTTAATATTATCAATGTCAGGTATTTATTCGTAATCGTAATTCCTCTCCCGCTATCGGAAGGACGTGGGACAAGTACCCAATGCCCGCCTTACCTGATGCAGGTTTTCCTAGGGGTTTCCCTGCATCACTTTTAGGCGAATTGCCGGGTAGGATCCTTAAACCATAGCCCTGGGGGCTTTCTAGTTAACCCTTGGCTACCTTCCTCTACCCTTCCGCATCCCCCCTTTCAAATCCCTTCCTATGCTATTAAAGGGGAGTTGCCCAATGTGGATTACCCTCATGTAGCCTGTTGCCCTAAAAAAAAATTATTCGTAATATCCTCTCCGTTTTTGAACTAAGGTTCCCACAAGCCGAGGCACCTCTGCCTGTTTTTGAGAGGTTGTATGTTCCGGGGTCACAGACCTAGGGCATACGGTAAGAGTTGTCCTCTGTTCCCATTGGAACAGTGGGCCAGCTGCCTCCTAAACTGGTCGAGGCACGGAGAAGCGAATTGCTGCGTCCCCACAGCAAACTCCTCTCCCGCTATCCAGGGAAGGGCGTGGGACAA
This sequence comes from Zhengitettix transpicula, assembly GCA_037074705.1. Taxonomy (NCBI): domain Eukaryota; kingdom Metazoa; phylum Arthropoda; class Insecta; order Orthoptera; family Tetrigidae; genus Zhengitettix; species Zhengitettix transpicula. Next base: position 65,523,706 of record CM073596.1, read on the forward strand.
GTACCTCAATGCCGCGACCTACCTGATGCAGGTTTTTCTATGTTTTTTCCTGAATTTTTCTTTAGGCGAATGCCGGGTAGGATCCTTAAACCATAGCCCTGGGGGCTCCCTAGTTAACCTTTGGCTAACTTTTCTCCACCGTTCCTCATCCCCCCTTTCAAATCCCTTCCTATGCTATTAAAGGGGAGTTGCCCCATGTGGATCACCCTCATGTAGCCTGTTACCCTAAAAAAAAATTATTCGTCATTTAATGTCGTTTGATACAAGGTGGAACCGGTTTATTTAGAAACCCGAATAAAAGGGGGTTGTCATTATTAAGATTTAAAATTATATAATTAAAAATTTATATCTTCGTAATGCCAAATGGTAATAGTAAGAAAAATAATTACATGAATTGAGAGATTTTATGAAAAGGCAGTAAAAAGATTTCAGAACCTCTCATTTAGCCGGTAGAAGTTAAAGTAATTGATATAGAATATAACCTAACCTGTCAGGCCTGCGATGACGTTAATTAAGTAACTCCTCTGCTGCACGCGTAACCAGTGCAGAGATTCCTCACTGCGTAAAAGCAGAGGGAGGACGACGTCACCAAGTATATCGTTAAAACCGTAGGCGAAAATCGATTAGCAGGCTTAAAAGGCGGGGATGGGGGGGGGGCGCTTCTTTTTTCAACGCTAAAAAAAATATATTAACACTGGGTGAGACCGACCAATGAGAAGAGGGGAAGCCATCATAGTATGTTTACATTACTTTGTTGTGACGTGAATGAAACAGACAACTTTTAATTTAATGTCACGACGTTTCGATACCTTATTGTAGTTTCTTCAGGTATTTTCCTACATATGAAATATTATATTAAAAAATTAAATACTATTTGATAAAACTTTATACTGACACTTTTTATTTTTTATTGATATCGTGATGACGTTTCGATCACTTTTCTGTCTTTTTCTTGCACGTTTTTCCACTTCCAGTCAATCTAAATTATAATAGAGCCTGTTTGAGACGAGAAACGCGTTCCATTTCTTTCTGTTTTTCATGTTCCCCCTTCTTTCTTTTTCTTTTCTTTGTCTTTCTTCACTTTTCTACCTTTTTCTTGCTCATCTTTCTACTCCCAGACAGTCTCAATAATAATAAAGCCTGTTCGACGATAAACAGGTTCCATTTCTTTCTGTTTTTTCATGTTTTCTCTTCTTTTTTCCCTTTTCTTTGCCTTTCTTCACTCTTCTGCCATTTTCTTCGCCCTCTTTATACTCCCAGTCAATGTAAATAATAATAGAGACTAAGGCGCCCACAAGCCGAGGCACCTCGGCCCTGTTTTGAGAGGTTGTATGTTCCGGGGGGTCGCACATCTTGGGCACACGGTAACAGTTGTTCGGAGTTCCCATTGGAACAGTCGGCCAGCTGCCTCCTAAACTGGTCGAGGTACGGAGAAAGGAATGCTGCGTCCCCACAGCAAACACCCCCTCTCCCGCCATTGAGGGAAGGACGTGGGACAAGTACCGAATGCCCGACCTACCTGATGCAGGTTTTTTTAGGGTTTTTCCTGCATTTCTTTAGGCGAATGCCGGGTAGGATCCTTAAAATATAGCCCGGCGGCCCTAGTTAACCCTTGGCTACCTTCCTCTACCCTTCCGCATCCCCCCTTTCTAATCCCTTCCTATGCTATTAAAGGGGAGTTGCCACCTTATGGATTACCCTCATGTAGCCTGTTGCCCTAAAAAAACATTAATTTCAGTGATGTTATATTCAATATGAAGCATTTCTTCCGGCTGGTGTCAACTGCTAATATCTTTGCTTCTTTTATTTGCCAATCAAATTGAACGAATGTTTCACTTTAGGCGCCTTTATCGTTGATGATGTCTTCCCGATCCACAAAACTGTTACTCCAGTATTATTTAAACCAATAATAATCCTAATTTGGCCGTAAACGGTGTCAGAGAGATCTAGTCAGCGATGATACTGTTCCCTGATCGGAGCGCCAGAGACGGTGGCAGTGTGTGGGATGTAAAACCCGCATCGGGTGTGCGCGGCTCCTCCAGTGTGATCCTCTGGGGGGACGCGTCTGAAGTGTTCAAAGTTGAGTTAATTATCGCGTGGTAACGAGCTCTCCCATCCCCTGCGGGCCTCTGCGTCACCCACTCCGCCATCTTGTTCACGTGCCACGACACTGAGGCCCCTCTCTCTCATACAGCGCGCCGGGCCTGGCAGCCATTTTTACTCTAGAATCCCCGAATAATCTAAATAATAATTTCGCCGAATGTCTTTACTCCATTGAACACTTAAAAATCTCATCTCTGGCAGGAGAAAGGTGAGCAAGGAAAACTGAGAAGAAGAAAAAATGCAAAGGAAAAGTAACAGTGTTGAAGAATAACAAAGAGAACACGAAAAACAGAAAGAAAGAGGCAGAGTGTAAGAAACAAGTTGGGTCTTTCTTTATTTTTCTTTTCTTTTCTTTTTTCTTGACCTTTTCTTCACTTTTCCCCGCTCGCCTTTCTATTCCAAGACAATAGAATACCTGAATAATCAAAATAATAATTACCAAGAATGTTTCCTTCATTCAACACTTAAAAATCTCATCTCTAGGAGTAGAAAAGTAAACAAGAAAATGTTTTAAAAAAAAGGCAAGGGAAAAAGAAAAAGATATGAAGAAGAGCAAAGCCAAAAGGGTAAAGAGATGACGAGAAAGAAAATCTAGAAGATCAGGAAAAAAAAAGGTGTAGAGATTAACTCCAAGCGAGGAAAACAAGAATAACATAAATGAAGAGGCAGTGGTCAAAAAGTTGGGTCTTTCTGATTTTTCTCGTTTTCCTTGCTTGCCTTCAACTATTTTTCTTTTTCCTTCCCCCTTTTTTTTCAGTTTTTCTCGTTCCCGTTTCTATTCCAAGAGAATGGAATTCCCGAGTAATCTAAATAATAATTACGAAGAATGTCTTTCCTTCATTGAACAGTTAAAAATCTCATCTCTGAGGGTAGAAAGGTGAGCAGGAAAAAGTTAAAAAAGAGGCAAGGGAAAAAGAATGAAGAAAAGCAAAGAAAAACAGGGTGAAGAGATGACGAGAAATGTCGTGTAGTAGGACAGGAAAAAGAAGATGTAGAGATCTACTCCGACGTTTCGAACAATACTGTTCGTCATCAGAGAGAGAGATTTTTTTTTGTGGCAACAGGCTTACATGAGGGTAATCCACATGGTGGCAACTCCCTTTTAATAGCATTGGAAGGGATTTGAAAGGGGGGATGCGGAAGGGTAGAGGAAGGTAGCCAAGGGTTAACTAGGGCCCCCGGGCTATGGTTTAAGGATCCTACCCGGAATTCGGCCTAAAGAAATGCAGGGAAAACCCTAGAAAAACCTGCATCAGGAAGGTCGGGCATTGGGTACTTGTCCCACGCCCTTCCCTGGATGGCGGGAGAGGGGTTTACTGTGGGGACGCAGCATTCCCTTCTCCGTGCCTCGACCAGTTTAGGAGGCAGTTGGCCGAGTATTCCAATGGGAACAGCGAACAACTCTTACCGAATGTCCAAGGTCTATGACCCCGGAACATACAACCTCTCAGAACAGGTCGAGGTGCCTCGACTTGAGGGAACCATAGTTCAAAAACGGAGAGAAAAAGGCATCCCCAAAGGTAGCCCCTCGTGTAGTAGGTCAGAAAAAAAAAGACGTTTCGAACACCACTGTTCGTCACCAGAGAGAGAGAGAGAGAACACTCAGCCAACGGATATTTCTCGTGTGGCGGTGTTTCGAGTGCAGGAGGTTGGTTGATTCTCGAGCCACAGGTGGCGTCTCCATTAAGTGCCCTGGACAGCAGGGCTGCCACCTGTTGAGTGTCGCCAAGCTAATATCTTAAAGTGGCTTTTATACGCAACGCCCTTACCCCGCCCCCATCCCATCCCAACCCCCAACCCCCTCTCGCTAATGGGGGTAACTTAATCACCCCTCAGGTGTAATAAAATATTATTATATATGTGCGTTCATCCGTTTTTATTACCAAGAGTTGCCGCGCAGGGGGGTAGAGGGGTCAGCGTGACTGCCTCGCACGGACGTTCGTCTGCAAAGCAGCCCCGACGACTAGAAGAAAATTACTGTAAATAAATCAATATATATATATAAATTCTAAACCGCGGCTGAAGCCTCGGCGGTGAACCTGCGCCTCCTGCCTATTTCACCCCCTCGCATTCTCTACTTGTTTTTTTTTCTCTCTCTTCGCCGCCGTCGTTAATGACGTTTTCTTGATTGTTTGAAGGAACTTGTTTTTCTCCCCTTGTTTTTCGGCGGGCGTCATATAACATTGTGAATAATCCAGTTTCTCCCCTGCTTGTAATGAGCTGCTTCTTTTATTTTTTTCTCCCTTTTTTTTGTCTCTCTCTTCCTCTCTCTCTCTCTCTTCCTCATTAGGAGCGCCGCACGACGTCGCAAACTGCTTGCCGCGGTTCTCGCCGTCGTTCCATCCACCTCACGTCCTCCCCTTGCGATCCCTCGCCTCCTGCTCTCGAGTGAGCTGCGAATGACGTCGCGCACTCTTTGTGTGTTCTTCTTTTCCTTCCCTTCCCCCCCGCGCACTCGTCGCCTGCTCCCAGCCGAGCCGCGCGTAGTGGAGGACTTTGACGTTCCTCTGCCAGCTCATTACGTAGTTTTCTTCATCCTCGGCCGAGGAGGGTCGTCTGGTAACGTAACGAGCCCTGATAAATATTTCACGGGTCCCCATACACCTCATTAGAGAGCAGCCGCCCCGCGTGTGTGGCGCTGTTCTGCGACGGTCCTCGTACGCGGCTCCAGGACACACGCGGAAATTTATTTTTATACTAATTCACGACCCTCGCACAGAGACTAACGTGAGGAAGACAAACAATAACATAGAAAAAAAATTAATATTAAAAAAGAAACCTTGTTCCTTTCTTCAGGTGCTAAAGAAAAAACTAAAAAAAAACACATGAGCCTAGAGTGACACAACTGAACTGTGCAGTTAAAAATAATAATAATAATACACCCCACAGAAACCACCCCGCCGCATGAATATAATTGATGCGAGGCAGTCACGCTGACTTAAAAATAATAATTTCCAACCCCCCCCCCCAAAAAAAAAATCATTTAATCAGTAAATGGTGGTTTACAATATTAAAAAAAAATAACTGAGAATGTCAAAAAAACACCAACGATTATTAACGTCAGTAATAAAAAAAAAACATAACTTACAAAAAAATTAACACTGGGTCTAATGAGATACTTTAAACCAATTAATTAAAAAAAATTGAAAAAGGAAAAGAAATAAGGAAATGAAAACGTTGGTAATAAAAAAAATATTGAATCGAAACTAATTAATCTTATAAAATAATTAACGAAAACAAAACAAAAATTGAAGCCATGTTAAAAAAAAGAACCATAAGATAAAATACAGTTTAATAAATCAGGAAGATGTGATTTAACAAACAGATTGTAAAAGGGGGGGGGTGCAAATCAATTTACATAGGGGGGACACAATACAAATAATGTAAAAAGAAATGATAATTATAACCTTAAAAAATAATATTAAACCGAATTCGATAACAACGCATTAAAAAATAACGAAATATAATTTTCGATAACGTAATAATAAATTTTTCATACAAGTAATAATAATCGATTATATTTGCAAAAAATGATAATACAATTAAAAAAAATTAAAAAAGGAAAAGAAATTAGGAAATGAAAACGTTGGTAATAAAAAAAATATCGAATCGAAACTAATTAATCTTATAGATAGACTGACACCAAAAAATAATAAAAAATAATTAACGAAAACAAAACAAAAAAATTGAAGCCATGTTAAAAAAAAGAACCAAAGGATAAAATACAGTTTAATAAATCAGGAGGATGTGATCTAACAAACAGATTGTAAAAGGGGGGGGTGGGGTGCAAATCAATTTACATAGGACACACACACAATACAAATAATGTAAAAAAATGGATAATTATAACCTTAAAAAATAATATTAAACCGAATTCGATAACAATGCATTAAAAAAATATCGAAATATAATTTTCGATAACGTAATAATAAATTTTTCATACAAGTAATAATAATCGATTATATTTGCAAAAAACGATAATAAAATTTCTGTCAACACGAGAAATTAAATTGGTTGAGCAAAGATTCTGGATGTCCGTATAAATTAGAATTTAAGTTGAAGCGTTTATCAATTATTCGTCTCCAATCGATATAATCGATATATCGACACGTAAGTTGTTGCGCGAGACGTCGACCAGTCAGTCAGCGCGCGTGACCCTCCCTGCTGTTGTAAACAACCACGCGGGGAGAAGAAGTTGGACGACCCCCCCGAGGAAATATTTTAATTAAATTATCACGTATGTAAAAGTAAATATATAATTAAATATCCGTGACGTCATATATGTTAATAAAGGGCGTACACGTAATAATTTAATTTTCCCCAACCACGATATACTTGATAATTTTACAGACGAATGTTTGTTAAATTAACCGGGAAAAGCTCCTCACGGGGACTTGGCTTTAAAATCCTGACATTTTAATATAATTTACTTTGAAACTGTTACAATGTTACCGTGATTAAATAAAGGCGGGGCGGGGGGGGGGGTTAATCATTAATAATATAATACATGCAATGCAGTTGTTTATAGTTTGGCAAGAGAAGCCACAATGTGAAACAATTAATAACAATGGCAGTGGGGAAAACTTGATAATAGGATCTTTTCAGTCCTTAAAAGAAACCAGACTTCAAAATTACAGAAAATTATAGGGATTTTTTTATAAAAAAAGACAACAACAACAACCACAAATGTATGAGATTAAATTGTAACAATGCAAAGGAAGATAATTGTTCAGGGCCTATTTCCATATTCTTCAACAATACAACACAGTTAAATTAAATACAACTTATGTTTTAATAAGTAACATTATTAATATGTGGCATTATTTTCACAGATATGATATAATGATGTATGAGTCACACTGTAGAGTGGCTTTGTAACTATATATTTTTCTATTTCCACTGTAAATAACTTGTTCTCTACTTTTAGGTTATTAAAGAGTATTCTTCCCTGTTGTCTGTGCCTCATTTTATTTTTTCCCCCTTGATTCTAAAATAATTTCTCTTACCCTCTTGAGTGTTGATGATACCTGTTGTTCTTTCCTTTTGTCTACATGTGTATATATTTTTTTTTTCACCAACATATTTACTTTGTATACTTATATATAGAGCATATACAGAGTCACTATGGGATTTCTTACAAGTCCCATTATGTATCTAATAACAACATAATTTTTTTTTGGTATTAAAAGCAAAGGTTTCATATTTATTTCCCCCACCACCCCTCATCACCCCCTGACCTTCAATGGCATAGTTGATGTGGGTGGAAAAATACTAAGCCATAGTATATGTTTATGATGCAGATAATCTTTTTTTTAAAAAGCACTTGAGTTTCTATTCATCCTTTCTTTTTTCATAAGAAGTCCACTGGTATATTTTCCTAAACAGTGTTTTACTTGTCATCCCTTAACTTCACTTCACTACATGTCAGTCTCCCTATATCCATATCGAAGGGTTCATGTAATGCCTTAACTTCACTTCACTACATGTCACTGTCCCTGTATCCACATCGAGGGTTCCATCTATTAAATAATTAAACTCATTCTACGTATTTTTCTATAAAATCGTTGCCGTCATCAGGAAGAGGAGAACACAAGTGTCATAACACTCATCAGTGGCACAGACCTACTCAATTCGGCCCGGTCCTAGCTGGCCTAGTATATAGAGTCGGAAAGGAACAACAAATTTGTTGTTTTCGTTTTCTTCATTTCTCCGAAGGCAACACACCTGAGGAAGGTAAAAACACGTACCGAAACGTACCATTATAAACAATGGAACGATTGTATTTTTTTCTGCTGCTTGACGAGATCGCGCGGGGGAAATATTTGGCAACACTGTACAACTAGTTTGAATCAAGTATTCCTGGACATCGTCAATTATTCCCCGAAACGTGTTCGCCGATGTTAAGGGGTGGTTTATAGAACCAGTTCATTTCTTTCCTCTCCGCCCCCCCCCCCACGCCCCCGCCTTTAGTAGGGGGTAATACCGCTAATTGGATGCGTCTCTGCTAACAAACGACTCGCACTTCACTGTAAATCCACTTCAATTCCGCCATTGATAATTCAGAAGAAGGGGTTAAAGAGAATATTTTCCTTATTTTTCCAATACTAATTATATAAGATTTTTCCAGTGTATATAAACAGTTAAAGTAAGCCGAGAAAAAAGGCGACGCTGCAAACTAACAGGCCGGGCACTTCTGTACTTGAGAAAAGATGGAAGAGTACGCCGTCGAAACGTCGTGGCTTAAGGTGAGGTGGAAACCCAACAACTGTTTATCATTCAGATTCATAAAAATAAAATTCTTAGATAATGCAGTTTCCTGATCAAATTACAGACAATATTTTTTTATTTATTTTTTTTTTAAAAAAAACCGTTTCGGTACGTGTTTTTACCTTCCTCAGGTGTTTCCTTCGGAGAAATGAAGAAAAAACAACAACGAATTTGTTGTTCCTTTCCGACTCTATAAACTAGGCTAGCTAGGACCAGGCCGCATTGAGTAGGTCTGTCTCACTGATGAGTGTTCGGACTCTTGTGTTCTCCTTTTTTTCTGATCTTTCCTCTGACGTTTTAATTACTGACGAGAGTTTATAAAATACTAATAAGCTTGCTTGTGTAATAATTCTGCTAGTAAGGAAGACACCGCGACTCAGGTTGTCCCCCGCATTTATCCTCCACCCTTGCAATACTACTCTACCTCCTTCGTTAACCGTTAAAATTAGGCTATTACGTGAGTCCCCTGTCCGCCATTACGTCCTAGAATTGTTTCCCCTAAGCCGTGGCGTCCCTTTTTTTTTTTTAATGAGCCACCCGAGAAGTCTCGCCTCCTCCATTAGCTCCAGGGAAGTCTTCATTTACCACACACACACACACACACAGAGTCACCGTGCGTCGTTACCACGAACCCGCAACTCGAAACGTTTCAGCTGTCGGAAACCAAATTATTTCATTTGTTTTTTTAAAAATATTTGTAAACCAGAAACTGTAATTTTAGCGTCACGACGTTTCGATACGTCTTCGCATCATCTTCAAGGTATTATAACAAACTAGGTACTACAAACAACACACAACGCTGTCAATGAAATTAAAAAAAATTAGTAGTGTCATTAACCGATCAAATTTATAAATTAATCGATAATCAAACTTACTCTAGAATTCAAAGTGTTGTAAAAAAATAATATTTAAATCAGCAGGTAGTTGCGTCGCTCTGTGCTCTTCCTAGCACCTGACGAAAGTAACAAGGTTTCCAGAAACGTTTTGCGCGGTATTTGTACCATCACTTCTTTTGTCTCTATTTCGCCTATTTTTCTTATTATTAATTTTCAAAACACACGTGTATATATATATATATATATATATATATATATATATATATATATATATATATATATATTTAATTTTAAACTTTTATTCAGTCTTGCTGCAATTCTCGATGGTGTAAACCGAATTCTCCTCTGCCTTTGTGAATATATCGCCATTGTAGTTGTTACTAGTGCTAGTTTATTACAATAATTTTGATAATACCTGAAGAAGATACGAACACACGTACCGAAACGTGACTTTTCGTTCGGCCCATACAACAAGAAGTCACATTTTTGAGACAATTAAATTTATAAACGACATTAGTAGTTGGGGGGGGGGGGACATGTTAATAGGAGGATCCTTTGAGTCTTTTGATGAAACCAGAGAAATTAAGATTCAGACTTAATTAAATCTTAACGCCGTAAAGAAAAAATAAAGTGTCATTACCCGATTTATTAATTCAAAAACGGACGTTAAATATTTTTTTTAAGAAAAAAAATATATTTGTATGAAGTCATGGACACTACTGGAGAGAATCATTTAATAGCAAAGGAAGGGGGAACAAGGTAGCGAACGCTCTAGTTTTTTTTGTTTTAATTACAGACCGCTTGAAGGGTAATCCTTCACCACTTCCCTATGTTACCATAAGGTGGAGTGAAGCCAAAGGTTAAGCAGATCAAGAATGCATCAGGTTTACTGTTGGGCCGCAGCATTACCGTCGCCATGCCTCGACCAGTATAACATCTCTGACGAATATGAGGGAATTATCGTACACCGGAGTCTAATAAAGTTACTAATTTTACAATGATTAATAATACTCTTGGGGTAGAACGAGGGGAGCGTGGGTTGGGGGGGGGGAGCAACAGGTGCCCTCAGTTCCTTCGTCAGCATTTATTACCGCCATCGCTTCCACCTTCCTCTGTCTCCTTTCTTTTAAAGGGGCCTTGACGGAGGCTGGAAGCTTCCAAATTACCCTCCCCGTCGACGTTGAGGGGGGTGGAGTAACGCAGTTACGCCTCACGTTTGCCCCCCCCCCCACTTCCGTTCCCTGGGAAATAAAAATGGTGGGAGCGGGGGAGGGGGGGGAGGCTTGTGACCTACAGCTATCCAATTTCTCTGCATGTAAAGCCTTGTCCACCCCCCCGCGTGTTTCCTGCTGTTCTTCCTGGCGACGTACAGCACGACAGTTTTGATGTAAAAAAAAAAACTGTATTAACAGCGTGTTGTTGTAATTGAGGAACCTGCGAGGCTATTTTCGTCTTCTTTATTGGTATTTGGCTGTCAGTATAGGTAATATTTTAAAAAAAACGGCAACAGGCTACACGAGGGCGATCCACGTTGGTGGCAACTTCCCCTCTAATAGCAAATGAAGGGATTTGAAAGCGGGGATGCGGAAGGGCACGGAAAGGAAGCCAAATGGTTAACCAGCTTTTAAGGCCTTAGGCTAAATGAGGGTGATCCACGTTGGGCAACTCCCCTTTAATAGCATAGGAAGGGATTTGAAAGGGGGGATGCGGAAAGGTAGAGGAAGGTAGCCAAGGGTTAACTAGGGGCCCCGGGGCTATAGTTTATGGATCCTCCTCGGTAATTCGCCTAAAAGTAATGCAGGGAAAACCCTAGAAATACCTGCATCAGGTAGGTCAGGCATTGGGTACTTGTCCCACGTCTTTCCGATAGCAGGACAGGAGTTTGCTGTAGGGACGCAGCATTCCCCTCTACGTGCCTCGACCAGTTTAGGAGGCAGCTGGCCGACTATTCCAATGGGAATAGCGAACAACTCTTACCGTATGCCCCAAAGGTCAGTGACCCCGGAACATACACCTCTCAGAACAGGCCGAGGTTAGTTCAAAAGCGGAAAGGAAAAGGCATCCCCAAAGGTAGCCCCTTCGTGTCTCTCCTACAAGGTTCTACCTGCGAGAGAATATCCCTCGCAGGTTCTGCCTGCGAGAGAATAGCCCTCGCAGGCCTTCTGGTTTAACCAAAGCCTCCGGGGTGTCGTTTAAGGAACATACCCGGCAATTCTCCTCAAAGTGATGCAGGGAAAACACTAGAAAACCTGTATCAGGAAGGTCGGGCTCTTGGGTGCTCGTCCCGCGCCTGCCTGCTGGCGGGAGATGAGGTTTTTATTCTTTAAAAACTTGTCAGGTTTCAGAATTTAAAAAAAGACCTGATTATCGGCCTTCATTCTCATCCACGTATTATTGGGTCCTGATTGGCTGTGATATGATATAAATAAATAAAAAGTTTGAGGACGGCCCTGACTGGCATAACTACTCAAACCGTCAGAGGAAAGATTTCCCCAGTTCCAGATAAGTTTTCCGACACAAGTAGAGGAGCTTGTTGAAGGTAACCCCCTGTATCTCCAGTCCGTGCAGTGTAAGAGCAAAGATAGGATGAGAGAGAGAGAGAGAGAGAGAGAGCTTATTAGCTGCACACTTTGACGGAAGTTGGAATTGCGAAAGGGGGAGGAGGCCCCCCGAACTTGTGCGAATCGCGGCATCTGTCGGGAGTTTTCCTTATTAATATGAGAAGCAGCGCTCAGCGATTTCGTTGCTCTCTCTTCATAAAACGGGAGACGACGGAGTCGGAAAACTTTTCTTGAAAGGAAGGCGAGAGGGGATACTTGTGTGTGTGTGTGTGTATGATAATAATAATAATGTAACTTGATCGTGAAACGAAAACTTATTTTAAGTCGAGATAACACTCGGGTCTATTCACCGCGTAGTTGGTCTTTAGTCTTCAGTGCAACCTCGTACTGTACATACAAGAGGAAGACTTCATTTTACATTAATATGATTAACTATGTGTACGCAAAAAGGAGTGTCATTAGATATATGTTAGTTGCTACGTACACATTATCGAAATGATTAAGAATAAAAATATGCATAGGAAATAAATTGAATATAGGGAAATTACATGTTCATCTATTCTCAGGGCCAATTTAGTAATTAATAATAAAGTTAAAACACGTCATGTAATTGTAATAAAATATTTATAAGGTTAAGGAATTAAAATATATAAAGGGATAAATAACTACTATATTTAAATTGATACTTAGGGTAATTATGATATATCTGACTATTTACTATAAATATACGGTTCCTTATAATTTTTCAGTTGCGACAGTTCAACTGTTCTACCTGAAGAAGTCTCAAAAGTGGTCGAAACGTCGTAAAATAAATTTTTGATAATAACATTTTCAACATTTCTTACTCAATGCAGTATATTTACTCATATTAAATATATAATTGTCCGAAAAATGATTGTCATAAGGTCTTCGTGGGCTGTTCTCTCGCAGGCAGAACTTTGTAGGAGAGACGGGAAGGGGATACCTCTGGAGATGCCTCCTCCCACCTCGGTCTGTTTTGAGAGGTTGTATGTTCCGGGGGTCACAGACCTTGGGCGTACGGTAAGAGTTGTTCTCTGTTCCCATTGCAACAGTCGGCCAGCTGTCTCCTAAACTGGTCGAGGCACGGAGAAGCGAATGCTGCGTCCCCACAGCAAACTCCTCTCCCGCTATCGGAAGGGCGTGGGACAAGTATCCAATGCCCGACCTACCCGATGCAGGTTTTTCTACGATTTAGGCGAATGCCGCGTAGGAACCTTAAACCATAGCCCGGGAGTCCTAGTTAACCCTTGGCTGCCTTCCTCCACTCTTCTGCATCCCCCCTTTCAAATCCGTTTCCTATGCTATAAGAGGGGAGTTGCCACCATGTGGATTACGCTCATGTAGCCTGTTCTTCCTCCTAAAAAAAAAGAAAAAAAAGATGCTTCTCCCCTCTCTCCGTTTTTGAACTAAGGTCCCCACAAGCCGAGGCACTTAGGCCTGTTTTCAGAGGTTGTATCTTCCGGGGCTCACAGACCTTGGACGAGCGGGAAGAGTTGTTCACTGTTCCCATTGGAAACAGTCGGTCAGCTGCTTCCTAAACTGTTCAAGGCTCGGAGAAGGGAATGCTGCGTCCCCACAACAAACTCCTCTCCCGCTATCCAGGGAAGGGCGTGGGACAAGTACCTCAATACCCGACCTACCTGATGCAGGTTTTTCTAGGGTTTTCCCTGCATTACTTTTAGGCGAATGCCGGGTAGAATCCTTAAACTACAGCCCTGGGGGCCCCTAGTTAACCCTTAGCTACCTTCCCCTACCCTTCCGCATCCCCCCTTTCAAATCCCCTCGAATACTATTAAAGGGGAGTTGCCACCATGTGGATTACCCTCATGTAGCCTGTTCTCCCTCCCCACTCAAAAAAAAAATTATTGTAATGGACCAAATTGACTGTAGCAGCAGCTGTACGATAGATGATTGTTTACTAGTCATGATAGAATTAATAATTGAAGTGGTGTCTATTTTCGATAACCATTTCTCCTTATCTTGTTTCAGTCTTTACTAACAACGGGCAATGGAGGAAAGGTCAAATTCTTCTGCGTCATTTTCTGATGGATTAGTGGTAAGTAAATGTTATAATTTAACCACTTATTCAAACCTCCTTATCTTTTACCTACAACCTACAGAAACGACTCATGAGAGACCCAAGTAAATTAGACGTGAAATCAACTCATTAAAAAAATATTTTTATGCCTTTCAGCTGAATGTAGATTTATTTTAAATGCAGGTTCTCCAATTTATTTCATTTAAAAATGTGGGGGAATTTATTTTTTTTAAAAAAATCATGTGTTTAAAATAACCCCCATTACAGCACAGTTCTGTAATTTCTCATATATTAACTTTTTATTATCCACTGGCTAATCTTCCAGTTGTTGTTTATTTTCACCAACTACAGTCGCCCAATTTTTTTTGAGTCCATCATGAATGAAAGAACAGGAATTAATATTTATTAACAGCTTAGAAGATTTGTGTATTCCGTGCAATTATCTACAATACTTTGTGGTGAGCTTAAAATTAAATTAACTATTTCTTGGGCGCCACCTGCAAGAATTGTTCTTGCAGGAAAGGGAAATACAATATTTAGTTATTAAAAAAAACAAGAATTCATTTTATGAGAATTTATATAAAACGAAAGCTCTCCAGCCTGCCAGGGATGCCTGTAACCCCCTCCCTTTCTCAAGATTAACCGTGTTTCTCCTCGTGGCAAACCGACGCGATACCCGGAAGCATGGAATGCGACTTACCAGGTCTGCAGCTCGGACAGGGTCGACTCCCGTTGGCGACTCTCTCTATCCGCAGCATTCGCAGAAGACGACCGGAGACCCACGTTCAAAACCAAAATCTTTCAGGATCAACTCTCCCTGACCACTCTCACCGGCGGTCCAAATCCATCTCCTCTCCCTGTCCACTCTCACCAACGGTCCACCTTCATCTCCTCGTGTTCGCAGACTTCTTTCTCTGCCTCCTCAAAATCCCTCTCTCCTGGTTGGTCCTTGTGCACACGTGACCCATTTCCATCTATTTTAGGGCCATAGTCTCCCGGTCATCTACCCCTTCCTTGGCCGACCCTGACCTCGCTTGCGGGACTTTCGGATTTTCCAATCCACCCCGCCATTGTCTTGTGTCTGCTGCTCGACCCCGGCAAGCCACATTCCCATGCTTCCAGGCAGTAATTTAGGCAACAGTTATAAAAAAATATTTTGTACAAATCGATAACGAAAAGCGCACCATAAGTTATATATATTTTTTTTATTAATGAACAGTTAGGTTCTTATATTGGCGATTTTACAGGTGGGTTAATAAGGTTTTTATGTATTCTAATTAATAATTAACATGGCCATGGTTGCAACCATAACAGGTACGGCGTACAGATCACACTGCAGTCATTTAAATAAGGTCTCAAACTAATTAACCCGCAATGAACAAGCAACGATTAGTAGAGAAGACCTGGTCTGGACTTACTGCTGCTGCTGCTTGACCGTTAAAGTCATTAAGCAGTCTTGCTTGTGGAATGCCGGGTGAGGTGTGGATAAATAATAAGTGAATGTATCGAGAAAATGACCAAAACAATATTTAGAACAAAAAGTAAATATTAATTGAGGATATTATAAGTCGTTAGTTACGTCTTTATCTAACCAAAACGCTCCGCGAAATTCAAAATACACTTTTTCACTTTTAAATCTCTCTTACTGAACGAAACTCTCGTAGGTTGTAACTTGTCAAGGGTTGACACAACGTTTTAAAAAAAAAACCAAGCAGATCTCAGCACTTAAATTGTTTATTGTTTTTCTGTTAGTTTAACGATACCCAGATACTGCGGGGGTGGTTCATTAGACGAGATTTCACCTGGGGGGGGGGGGCTGCTGGTCAAGTTTCCAACTAGGCTCGAATGACGTCACTCTTACGTCAGCAGCTGGCGGACAATCTTCCCCCCCCCCCTTCCGAGACATGTTCAACGTATAGCCAACATAAGAGAATTAAAACAAATTTTTATGCAAACAAACAATCATTCAATATTTTAATACTTAATAATAATATTCGAACCTTTGAAGATTCTTTTAAACAAATTACTTACCACTTATTTTCAATCATCCTTGGTCCTTTTAATCAACATGCAGACCGTATTATTTATCTCCAGTGGCATTAAACGACCTCCATGAAACTGTGTCACACTTTACAGTTACTTCTTTCGCCAAAAAATGAACCAGAAACTCTTCACTCGTCCCCGTCCGTGTTTAAATTTCGACTCCTCTCTCTCGCAGCTGACAAGAGGTGGTAATGCGCCAGTCAGCGATAATCCTTCAATACGACACTTAACTGTCTGCGAGGGCTATTCTCTCGCCGGCAGTACCAGCCAAGAATGTTCTCTCGCAGGCAGAACCTTGTAGGTTACATTAGGGGATACCTTTTCCTCTCCGTTTTTGAACTAAGGTTCCCACAAGCCGAGGCACCTGTTCTGAGAGGTGTATGTTCCGGGGTCACAGACCTTGGGCATACGGTAAGAGTTGTCCTCTGTTCCCATTGGAACAGTCGGCCAGCTGCCTCCTAAACTGGTCGAGGAACGGTGTAGGGAATGCTGCGTCCCCACAGCAAACTCCTCTCCCGCTATCCAGGGAAGGGCGTGGGACAAGTAGCGAATTCCCGACCTACCTGATGCAGGTTTTTCTAGTGTTTGTCCAGCATTTCTTTAGGCGAATGCCGGATAGGATCCTTAAAATATAGCCCGGGGGCACCTAGTTAACCCTTGGCTACCTTCCTCTACCCTTCCGCATTTCCCCTTTCGAATCCCTTTCCTATGCTATTAAAGGGGAGTTGCCACTTTGGGGATTACCCTCATGTAGCCTGGGTACACCCAAAAAAAAACTAACCCCTCTTCCGCTATTGGAAGGGCGTGGGACAAGTACCAAATGCCCGACCTACCTGATGCAGGTTTTTCTAGGGTTTTCCCTGCATCACTTTTAGGCAAATTGCCGGGTAGGATCCTTAGTAGGGTAGGATCCTAGTTAACCGCTGGCTACCTTCCTCTACCCTTCCGCATTTCCTCTTTCAAATCCCTTTCCTATGCTATTAAAGGGGAGTTGCCACTTTGTGGATTACCCTAATGTAGTCTGGGTACACCCAAAAAATACCTAACCCCTCTCCCGCTATTGGAAGGGCGTGGGACAAGTACCAAATGCCCCACCTACCTGATGCAGGTTTTTCTAAGGTTTTCCCTGCATCACTTTTAGGCAAATTGCCGGGTAGGATCCTTAGTAGGGTAGGATCCTTAGTAGGGTAGGATCCTAGTTAACCCTTGGCTACCTTCCTCTACCCTTCCGCATCCCCCCTTTCAAATCCCTTTCCTATGCTATTAAAGGGGAGTTGCCCAACGTGGATTAACCTCATGTAGCCTGCCTACCCCCACAAAAAAAACAATATAATCTTTCTGTCGCATATTATACTGAAATATTGTTTAGTATTATTTGCAACCAACTAAAAGCTATTTTTCCTCAGTGTCCAAGTACAGGATGTTTAATAATTTTTTTAATTTTATAAAACAAATCGTAAAAGATAAAATTCCCGTGTGGGCAAGCCCAAAGATAATTTCTCGCTCAGAGATACTGCACTTGTCAGAAGCGATCATCTTTGATCCATGGATTACCTTTACGAAGTAAACTACTTTACACGTTTCAATCAACTTGTGACTGGCGGAAAAATCGTTCTCAGGATTTTTATTTTGAACCGCTTAGGAGTTTTTGTTGTCCTTGGTTTTAGCTTCTCCACGCCACGTCACTTCCTGAATGAGTCAAATACGTGACTAAGCATTTTACTGTAATCCGCTGAGACAGGAAAAAATCTGCAGGTTGTAGACGAAGGTAGAAAATGCAGAATGATTTTTTATTGTCCGATTGATTAGATAGGAACAGTATTTCATGATTCTATTTGCGCGAACACGAGCCATAAATATATTTTTTTAAAATTCGTCATTGTCTTTCCCTCTGTTTCTGTCTCTTCCTTCCTTCCCTGGAAAATATTATTTAAAATAAAAAATTTACGTCTGGTTGAAAATTAATAAGAAAGACAGACAACACAGACAGAGTAAGTGATAATATAAATACCACACAGCGTTTCCGGAAGCCTTGTTCCCTATCTTCAGGGGGCTAAGAAGAGCCTAGAGCGACACAACTGCACTCGTCAGTTGACAAAACTCAAAATTCTCTTCTCCGAGCCTCGACCACTTTTAGGAGGCAGCTGGCCGAAACGGAGTTTGGGGTTTTGTCAAGTGCAGTTGTGTCGCTCTAGGCTCTTCTAAGCACCTGAAGAAAGGAGACGAGGATCGCAGAAACGATATTATCACTTACTTTGTCTGTATTTGACTATCTTTCTTCTTGTTATTAAATTGTGACTTAAGCTGTCACGTGGTCAGCTGAACCAAGCTCTCTCTCGATCCGGATCTTTAGCATATTTTCTGTGAACAATAAAAAGGAAAAAAGGAGAAGAAATTTGATTTTATTCTACGCACTGAAGCGTGCGAAGCAGTTTACGAACCAGATGGCGGATGAGACGCAATTAAGAAAGGAGGATCTGCTGCCAATAATAGATTTTGAGGCTCGAATCCAATTTCTGAGGACAGAGAGACAGAGACGCCCTCACCTTGCGACACACGCTCGCTCATTCTAAGACAGACAGACAGACAGGCGTAGAGAGAGAGACACAGAGAAATTAGGATGATTAAATGACTAGACAAGTAATACAGAAACGGATGGAGACAGTAAGACAGGGATAATGTAGCAGTAGCTATTAGTTGGGGGGGAGGGGAAGAAGAAAGGAGGGTGGCGCTTGTAAATTAATTGGATATGGCCATGAATATTCTACAAGCGTAGAGAAGAAGCTACGCAATATCGACCGGGACAAGAGTTCAACCCTTGAGGAATGGTCAAACACATTGGGGGAAAAAAAGACATTCAGAATCTGGTTCCAATTACTGTAATAATTGCAACAAATCCATTTAATGGGTTTTTTCCGTCGCCCCTGCTGGTTATGCTGCCCGCTTGTACGACGAGCCATGTTGGTTGCCTGACACACAGGCGTTTACAACGTTTCTTTTTAGGCGAATGGTGCATAGGATCCTTAATCTGCAGCCCTAGTTAACTCCTTGGCTTCCTTCCTCTACCATTCCATATCCCACGCCCTTTTCAGTTCCCTTATTATGCTACTAAAGGGGAGTTGCCACCACCAGCCTGTTACTCAAATATATATATAGTTAAATTAGTACTGAAAAATTTACGTCTGATTGTAAATAACGATTAAGAAAGATAGCCAATACAGACAAAAAAAAATACCACACACAGTTTCTGGGATCCTCGTCCCTTTCGTCAGGTGCTAAGAAGAACCTAGCGTGACACAACTGCACTCATCAGTTGCCAAAAACTCAAACTCTGTTTCCATTGGAACAGTCGGTCAGCTGCCTCCTAAACTGTTCGTGGCACGGAGAAGGGGAATGCTGCGTCTCCCGTATTGGAAACGGCGTGGGACAAGTACCCAAGAGCCCGACCTTCCTGATGCAGTTTTTTCTAGGATTTGTTCTGCATCACTTTTAGGCGAATTTCCGGGTAGGATCCTTAAAACTACATCCTTGAGGCCGTAATTGAATCATCCAAAAATGTTTTTTTTGTGCTACCGACAGATGACAGCATCTTCGACGACTTACTGTGCCCCTAACTACACGGAGAGCGAGCGAGAGAGAGAGAGAGAGAGACGAGGATTTCCAGGGATTGGCCTACTTAGTGCCGTCTTCTAGGTGTGTAGGTGGAGGGACGGACAGACAGACAGACAGACCAGCCGGAAATTAACACCTGTCAGGGAGACAGACGCAATCGTAACAGGAAATGTCTCTGGGACAAAAGATTTCGCTCGACAACGCCGTCGCCGCCACTCGTGAAGATATTATTCCACGCTTAATTGGGAAACTGCAACGGTGACAAGAAAACAGAACTACCTGACGTTCTCATTACGGCAGACGGAAGGTGACAAGAATAAAGGGAACCAGAGAGACTACGCTGGAAACGATACGAAATGAAATTTAAATTGGAGGAAAATATATAGGTCTATAGTTTAAAACAACCGCTGGGCAATGGACAACAATCGCTATATGCAGTTATTATAATTTCATGTCGATTCTCAGTCAGAGAATTGTAAAAAATGATCCGACCTTTAATGAAAATAATAAAGTTTCACTCTGTATAACAACGAAAAAAAGTTTCATTGCAACTGATCCGAAGAGTTTTCTTGAGAAAAGCGGACAAAATCAACGTTCCGTAGGTCTGAAGACTTCCTACCTCCCACGTTCCCGGGCGTTTTCCGTCGCCACGATGTATAAGAATGGTTTCAGGCTCGTCTCGGCTCATTGATGGGCAATTTCGCCATCCAGATTGCCCTCGACAGCCTCTCGATAATTTTTGATTTCCTCATTCCTGCGAAGCAATCTCGAGATTTTCAGCTGGAAGCGCACCATCCGTTCGGATTTCAAGACTCGTCCAGAGGTTTTAAGGAAGTAATTACTCTCCTCGCGACTTTCAGATTGGGGATTTATTGATTTCTGTATAAGACAACAGGACGAGTCAAAGAACCATCACACGAACGTAGAGATTCTACCATGTTCCACCCTTCCTCATTCTCATGTTATTAAAGGCGGATTACCGTCATGCAGCTGGTTAATCACTCTATCTATATATATAAAAATGAATTGCTGTTCGTTAGTCTCACTAAAACTCGAGAACGGCTGAACGGATTTATCTTATCTTAGTCTTGAAATGTTCGTGGAGGTCTAGGGAAGGTTTAAAAGGTGATAAAAAATCGAATAATTTCCGGGAAAACCCTAAAAACAGCCCTTTTCTATTTCCCATACAAACGTTTTCTAAATAAAATAGAAATCCACACCAGTCGAGCAATTTTCACCAAATTTCGTACACGTGTGTCTTTGCGACCAGGAAACAAACACTGTCGGGGTGAGACGCGTCTTCCACCCCCAGAAACGGGGGTGGAAATATTTAAACATACTAAAACAGCCGATATTTGAGTCGGATAAATATTTTTAGGGGTCAAAGATATTGATAGTGTTTCTACCAATGTTATCTGAATACAATTTTCATCCCCTACGCCCTGTGAAAAGGACACCCTTCGGGTTTGGGGGGTGGAGATGCTTTACAGTAAAATAACCGCGAATACAACCGAGATTGGAGTCAAATCAAAGGTTATGGAAGTCACTGTGTTTAGTTACGACATTCAAATTGGCATTTACCCCCCTCAGATGCAGGGGTAGCGGGGTGCAAATTTTGGAACATGCAAACACGGCAGATATTTGCGTTGAAGAAATATTTTTCAGAGTTAATTATAATGATTAGGGTTCGAGTAGCGTTACATAAAAATTGCGCAAAAGCAGCCGAAATTGGAGTCATATCGGGGGTTATAGATAAATGACATCTCGGGCAACGCCGGGCACCCAGCTAGTCTGTCTATATATATATTGTGGTAATTAAGAGACAATTAATTAATAAACAATAATATGGACTCGCATTGTTAGCGGCATAAAACACACAAGTCATGCACAAGAATGTGGCAAGAATGCAATGCTTGTAGAGGTTGGTTCGCTGGACGCGCAGAGAGCAGAGTCTGTGGGGCGCCGAGCTCCAGTAAAGTCGTCGTGGAAATACAGCAGTGGACAGAGAGGAACAGTATAAAATCCAGAAAGTGCCTGGACACATGTAACCCAACAGTCAGAACATTTTACAAGTTGCAGTCTACCATTTTCGTCAATCTTGGGAGCCCAGGCAACTTACTTCCAGCAGTTGACAAACTTCGGAACGAGTTAGTAATATTTCTTAAACGAACAGTGGACCAACTTTTGCAAAAGTAAAAATTGTTGATTAGAGTCACTGTAAAAAAAAAATGGCCTGTCCATAAAGTGTGTGTGTGTGTGTGTGTGTGTGTGTACGAACGAGACAATTTCCATGAGTACCAGAGACAGTAAGCTGAAATTTCCACACAATTACTATCTGTAAACTCATAAGTAAAGGTAATTATCGTCAGATCTCGAATTTCGTTCAGAATTTAAAGTTCATATTGCATTGCAAATAATCTATTGATGAATCAAGTCCATGATAGCTTCATAAAATGTGTTTTTTTTTAGGGCAACAGGCTACATGAGGGTGATCCACATTGGGCAACTCCCCTTTAATAGCATAGGAAGGGATTTGAAAGGGGGGATGTGGAAGTGTAGAGGAAGTCTCGGAAAAGCATGCGAGAGGATTCTCCCGCAGGTAACCTGCGAGGGATGTTCTCTCGCAGGCAGAACCTTTTAGAAGAGATACGAAGCGGCTGCCTTTGGGTATGCATTTTCCTCTCCGTTTTTGAACTAAGGTTCGCACAAGCCGAGGCACCTCGGCCTGTTTTGAGAGCTGTATGTTATGGGGTCGCAGACCTTGGGCATTCGCTAAGGCTAAGAGTTGTTCGCTATTCCCATTGGAATAGTCGGCCAGCTGTCTCCTAAACTGGTCGAGGCACGGAGAAGGGAATGCTGCGTCCCCACAGCAAACTCTTCTCCCGCTATCAGAAGGGCGTGGGACAAGTACCCAATGCCCGACCTACCCGATGCAGGTTTTCCTAGGGTTTTCCCTGAATTTCTTTAGGTGAATGCCGGGTAGGATCCTTAAACTACAGCCCGGGGCCCCTAGTTAACCCTTGGCTACCTTCCTCTATCCTTCCGCATCCCCCCTTACAAATCCCTTCCTATGCTATTAAAGGGGAGTTGCCCAATGTGGATCACCCTCATGTAGCCTGTTGCCCTAAATAAAATTTAAAAAAATAAAAATAAAAAAGTATTTCTTTATTAAAGGCCCAGTAAACGACCCTGAGAAATAGTCATTTTATTGTAAAAGATTAATTGATAATGTAAATTGAAATTTATGTGCTTAAATAATAACTTTGTAAATTATAATCGTTTGCAATTCATTGTTTTAATTGATTTTGCGATTCTTTCTTGGACGTAAAATACTACAAATATTGACCCTTCAAACATGTGGCTTTCTTTGTGATGTAAATTGAATAAATAATTGTAATGAAAATGCGTAGTACCACAAATTGTTGCTCTAACGTGAGGCGTTGCTTTTAATTTAATTGTCTTTCATTTGCTAAATACTACAATATATATTTTAACAAAGGTGCCGTATCTTCTAGAATTTTTGAGTCAAGAGTCCACAGATAACACTTCACACGGGAAAATATTTACATTGTTATTTGGATTAACTATTTTTTAGAGTAACAGGCCGAGTGGAGGGAACTCGTCTTTAAAAGCATAGGGACGGGATGCGGAAGGGTAGAGAAAGGTAGCCAAGGGTTAACTAGGGGGTCCCCCGAGGCTGTAGTTTAAGGATCCTCACTTAAAAGTGAAGCAGGACAAACCCCTCCAGAAAACCTGTATCAGATTGGTCGGGCCCTTGGGTACTTGTCCCACTATCTTCCCTGGATGACGCGAGAGACGAGATTTGCTGTGGGGACGCGGCTAAATTATATATGCAATTAAAAAAAATTACTTCTGATTTAAAAATTAATAATAAGAGAGATAGCGAAATACAGACAAATGAAGTGATAAGATAAATACCAGACAACGTACCTTTCTTCAGGTACTAAGAAGAGCCTAGAGCGACACAACTGTACTCGTCAGTTGACAAAACTCTTTAATTATTGTGCAACATTATTGAAGATGCCATCGATCGTCTTCCTGAGGTCATCTGCGTCAGAGGCTCTTCTCTACAGATGTCATACACAGCACCGACAGACGCGCCACGATCTGCAGATAACAGTTTCCGAGACTCGATTCAACGTGGCTTTTAAACCTCTTTGAAGGTAGCAAAGGCCGCTTCACTGGTGAAAGCGAGACGCCACAATATGGAATACATGGGACACGGGTGAACGTAGTTATCTCTGGATGATCCCCGTGTGTCAGTGTGTGTCAGTGTGTGCAAATCCCGCGAGCAGGAACAAGCAGATTGCCCCTTTTTTTTTCTTCCCTGTCATCGTCCGTGAATGGCTGAGAGAGAGAGAGAGAGAGAGAACTGAAGTACTGGTGCTTAGCACGAAACGTCCACGCCGCCCGCTTTGATGACCTTTTCACGGGAAGCACCACTTTGCTGATGAGATTCAGCCCCTGATGTCGTGCTGACCCGCGCCACATTCGCGACGGCTTCATTATTAATTCCCCCGGGGCAGGTCAAGGAGGAAAACCACGTCAAAATAATAATAATAAAACCAAAAAAAAAAAGACGCTAACAGGCAACTAAATGCAATCAGCATTACTGCCAGGGGGGTGGCTGGAGAATAATTCAGCTCGGTCGTCACAAACAGGGAATTATTAATTTAATCCTCACAAAGCCGATGAATAACGCGTGCTTGTGGTTGCTTTAGTGATCGTTTAGGAAACTCGTGGAATCCTCTCCCGCCATCGAGGGAAGGGCGTGGGACAAATACTACCTGATGCAGGATTTTCTACGGGTTTCCCTGCATTACTTTTACGCAAATTGCCGGGTAGGATCCTTAACAGCATGGCCCGGGGGCCCCTAGTTAACCCTTGGCTACCTTCCTCTACCTTTCCGCATCCCCCCTTTCAAATCCCTTCCTATGCTATTAAAGGGGAGTTGCCACCATGTGGATTAGCCTCATGTAGCCTGGCTACACCCTCAAAAATAAAAATTATTTCCCTTAACACACAAATTACATGAAATACGATAAAAAAAATGGTTCCTGTAACAAAAAATAGTGATTTATCTGTAGGGCTGGAACTACCCATGTGTGTGTGTCCTTAACCATTCATCTGATTGCAACTAAACTTTGGCGAGTTTTTGTGCGCAACCCCCCGAGGGGAAGGTTTCCGACGGCCTCTCGAAGCGTTAAGCAACTCCCAAGGGGTAAACGACGGGTGAAATTTAAAAATCAGGCTATAGCGGACGATGTTACCGTAGATAAAATTACCTTCTTTGCTGTCGATGTGTATGAATACCTTTCTACCCCTTAAAGCACCAATAAAGGGAAGGTTTGGAGGGGAAGTATCATAAAAAAAAAATAAACGTGAAATAACCGAGATCGGTGTCGAATCAAGCGTTACAGGTGTCGGTGAGTTTAATTCTTGCATTTACGATACTGGCTAATGATGCAGTTCAGCCTCATATGTGCGTAGAACAATCGGTATCCGTGGTCATTCAGATTAATAGTTTCTGTCCAGATGTTTTTAGATTATAATTTCAACCCTCTTACTGCACCTGAAGCCAGTAGCACTTGAGGGAGGGGGTGGAAGGGGACGTTAGATAAAAATAACGCGGATAAAAACCCGAAATCCAGGGTTATAGAAATCGCTATCCGTGGTCATTGAGGTTAATAGTTTCTGTCCAGATGTTTTTAGATTATAATTTCAACCCCCTTACTGCACCTGAAGCCAGTACCACTTGAGGGAGGAGGTGGAAGGGGACGTTAGATAAAAATAACGCGAAAAAAACCCAAATCAAGGGTTATAGAAATCGCTATCCGTGGTCATTGAGGTTAATAGTTTCTGTCCAGATGATTCTAGATTATAATTTCAACCCTCTTACTGCACCGGAAGTCAGTACCACTTGAGGGAGGAGGTGGAAGGGGACATTAGATAAAAATAACGCGGAAAAAACCGAAATCCAAGGTTATAGAAATCGCTATCCGTGGTCATTGAGGTTAATAGTTTCTGTCCAGATGTTTTTAGATTATAATTTCAACCCTCTTACTGCACCTGAAGCCAGTACCACTTGAGGGAGGAGGTGGAAGGGGACGTTAGATAAAAATAACGCGAAAAAAACCGAAATCCAGGGTTATAGAAATCGCTATCCGTGGTCATTGAGGTTAATAGTTTCTGTCCAGATGATTCTAGATTATAATTTCAACCCTCTTACTGCACCGGAAGTCAGTACCACTTGAGGGAGGAGGTGGAAGGGGACATTAGATAAAAATAACGCGGAAAAAACCGAAATCCAGGGTTATAGAAATCGCTATCCGTGGTCATTGAGGTTAATAGTTTCTGTCCAGATGTTTTTAGATTATAATTTCAACCCTCTTACTGCACCTGAAGCCAGTACCACTTGAGGGAGGAGGTGGAAGGGGACGTTAGATAAAAATAACGCGAAAAAAACCGAAATCCAGGGTTATAGAAATCGCTATCCGTGGTCATTGAGGTTAATAGTTTCTGTCCAGATGATTTTAGATTATAATTTCAACCCTCTTACTGCACCGGAAGTCAGTACCACTTGAGGGAGGAGGTGGAAGGGGACGTTAGATAAAAATAACGCGGAAAAAAACCCGAAATCCAAGGTTATAGAAATCGCTGAGTTTCGTTCTGACGTTTACCATACTGGTTAAGATGCACTTCAGCCCCTAGGTGTTGGCGGGGGGGTCGTAGAGGGTGAAACAAATTTCCGTCTAGAGTAATTTCTACCAAAACTTAGTCCTCATGTTATTTACGATCAAGGCACAAATACTGATGGATTGAGAGGGAGGGTGAAATTTTTTAAGAGAATCAATTCGTAAACGGCCATTTTTAGCGTGGAACAAAACTATTTTCGAGTGGCTGAATTTGTATAGTTTTATTCTAAAAATTTTTAAAGTGTCTAATTTCAACTCCACCGGTGGGATGGACGCTCGCTTACCGCGGTGGAAGGGGTTTACAACAATATAATGCAAAAAAAAAAGGTACGAGATTGGTGTCGCGTCCGGGGCTATAGGAGTCGCTGAGTTTAATTCCCCGCATTAACCACGGTGCTTAAAGACTTTTAGCTGTACCCAAAGTATTCTGAAACAACATTAAGCCTCTTATAGAATATGTAATTCTGATTGCTGTTGCAATAAACGTACAGTAGGTACCTTCTGTCTTGTTATGGCATTAAATTTGCGAGTACGAGGCACTGGGCGTAGTTGGAGGGTGTTTCAGTTGCAGCTAAGACCACATGGGGAGTGAGAGTGATGCACGGTCTTTCCTAATATAGTTGCTATCTGCCTCTTCCATCTCTCTCCTTCCTCCATGCACGAACACACACACACGTACATGCTGTATCTATCTCACATCTGCCCTTGGCATTTCTCCGCCATCTCCAAATAAAGCGCCCTTGAACCCCCCCCCTCCCTTCCTTCTAAACCCGTTAATATCCTCTCCGTTCGGTCGGAAGAAGATCGCAACTGGCCTCGCGCCTCTAGTATCTCTGACGTACGCTCAACATTATCGTTGATCTCAAGTGGTGCAACATCGCAGACCTACTTAGCAACATATTTTGCTAATGGTTCTACACCAGAAACTTGTAAACAACACTTCAGACACTTCAACGACTCGGAAATTCCGCCAAAAATGGCTGCCCCTGAGTAATTTAGAAAAATAAATATTTACTTTATGTACAACTAATACAGCGCGAAAATTAACTTACATTTTCCCCGCAAGGATGGTAAAGTAATTCGTATTCTTCTTTATTACCATTCGATGGAGTATTTCTGAAGAAAATAATTCTGCTTTATTTCATTCCTAATAAAGGAGATATTTCCTTTGTTCGTTGCGTAGTAACGTCTCTCTCTCGCGTGACGTCATTGTCTCTTGGCGCGCAGTAATTTAACATTTAATGATCACGGTTTTTAATTATAATTCTTTCCACCTTTATGCTAGGGGTTTCTCACCCCCACAGTACCGGTTCTCGATTTTGGCAGAATATGTGTACCAATTTTTGTTGCATTCTGTCCACGCGATAAAATTTGTATAAAGAACAACGTAAATACATACATACATACATACATACATACATACATACATACATACAAATATACATCCTTTTTTATTAGATAGATTTGGCTGTCTTCCTTATTATTAATTTTTTTTCAATCAGACATAAACTTTTTCATTTCAATTTTCAATACTAATGTGAACATTGAGCGCAGGAACTAAATAACTTGTTCTGACTTATTTGATAATATATTGACGCATGCGCGTGGTCTCCCTATAGACGACATTATGTGTAAAGAATATTTGTTTGTTGAGATATAACTTGCTGGCTGTATTTCGATTTTTCTTGAGGTTGTTTACTAGAAATTGAACTTTTGAATCTGTCTTTTAGAAATCTTCATGTGTCATCGACGTAGCTCACTAACGAGGAAGAGAACGTGTCTTCTCATTCTCTCCGATATCCCCGTGGCAACGTTGTTGTTTTTCTTCTCTTCACACATGAAATTAAGTGTTGGTAACGAGATACTTTTTATATAAAATGGAAAAAAATAATAACCCGATTTTTGGGGGTGCGGGACGGGGAAGGAAAACCCCGCCCACTGAACTTGGAAACACAGTGACTACTTTTTTTTTAGGGTAACAGGCTACATGAGGGTAGTCCACATGGTGGCAACTCCCCTTTAATAGCATAGGAAGGGATTTGAAACGGGGGATGCGGAAGGGTGGAGGAAGGTAGCCAAGGGTTAACTAGGGGCCCCCGGGCTATATTTTATGGATCCTACCCGCCTAAAAGTAATGCAGGGAAAACCCTAGAAAAACCTGCATCAGGTAGGTCGGGCATTGGGTACTTGTCCCACACCCTTCCCTGGATGGCGGGAGAGGGGGTTTGCTGTGTGAACGTAGCATTCTCTTCCCCGTACCTCGACCAGTTTAGGAGGCAGCTGGCCGACTGTTCCAATGGGAAACAGCGAACAACTCTTACCGTATGCCCCAAGGTCTGTGACCCTGGAACATACACCACTCAAAACAAGACGAGGTTAGTTCAAAAACGGAGAGACGAGAAGGCATCCTCAAAGGTAGCTCCTTCGTGTCTCTCCTACACGGTTCTGCCTGCGAGAGAATAGCCCTTGCAGGTACTGCCTGCGAGAGAATAGCCCTCGCAGGCGGGTCTTACACAGGGACTACAGCTTCTCGAACAAGAAATTACCATTGCATAAATGACAAAGAGAGAGAGAGAGAGAGAGAGAGAGAGAGAGAGAGAGAGAGAGAGAGAGAGAGAGAGAGAGAGAGAGAGAGAAAGAAAGAGAGAGAAAGACAAAATACCTTCCATTAGGCAGGAGCTTGAAGAGTGCAGAATTGGCCGTCCTCACTGGCAAGTGTAACAGGTAGGAAAAGCGAGGCGGATATTATTCAAATACGGACAATAGTTTGCATGTTCCATTAGCATTACGATACTTAACAAGTGGGCACAGGAGAAGCACAACCTGCATGAGGAAAGGGAAGCAGAAGAACGCGTTTTAATCTATCACTTATAAATTATAAGACTCATTTTTTTTAAAAAAAAATAGACTACATATGTTACTCAATTAAATGCTTGTGTAACAACCCGACTGCCATCATGTAACACTCCACCACTGTGACCATGTAACATTCCAGCAGTTGGAAATGGGAAGTCCAGATAGATCGTTCACCAACCGTTAGCTCACCTCCGTTAGCTCACCTGGCTACCGATCTAGAGGGGGGTAAAGGAAGAATTAAGAACAGGAAATAGGAAAGTCGGTAACGTGAGGGTTCGGGCTCAACTAATTGAACCTAGGCGTAGTGGTTGGTGTTTGGCTGCACTTCAGTCAAATAAGAGTTGATGAAGAATAAAGAGATTTAATAGTGAGAAATAAAATAAAGTAAGACAAACTGGCGGATAGCACCGGGAGGTCGGATCACGACTGTCGTTCCCTAGAAGCTCTGAACAATTCGAAGACTCCTTTCCCCCTCCCTGATGATTTTAAGTCTCCAATGAGAAGAACTCTTACAGGGTGGAAGATTTCTGCTGCCGTGTGCATGTCTGCATAAGGTACTTAAAATGCTGACGTCTAGCTGCCTAGGCGGAAGGGGTGAAGACTTATGTGTTGTTGTTGTGTTTAGTCACTCGCTATATCTAAAGTTATGTCTTTAACTGCATCAGCGTTCTGCGCCCTCTTAGGTCCGCTATGCTGAAGAGACGTTATGATAAGAGGGCACGTGTAGACTATTATATTACACTTGCGTCTGATTTTATATTAATTGTTCGTCACGTTAAGTTCCTTATGAATTTTTAAAAAATTATCTAATAAATAAAAAAGACTGTGTGCGCGCGCGCATGATGCAAAAAGAAGTCTACAAATTTGACCAAATTTCGTACACGTGTTTCCTTCGAACGCTGTGGGAGGGTAAGACACAACGACAACCACCCGGACGGGCGGGAGGGTTGAAAGTTTTCAAACGTGCTGCTGAAACGACGGCCGATATTTTTCGTCGAATAAATAATTTTGGAGGGGTCATGGAGACTGATAGTATTTTTTCCTACCCTCTCTGTATTGGCGGCGACTATTTTCTTATGGGGGGGGGGTTACGGGTGGTTGGAAATTATAAAACTTGTAATTTAATATTTGCTTTTAATAATTATAGTTATAATTAATTAGATTGATCATATTTCAACCCCTTTCCATGTGGGAGGGGAGCCATGGGTATGGGTGGAGGGGGGGGGTTACATAAAAATAACGAAAAATTTGGGGGTTATGGATAAATGACATCTCGGGCAACGCCTGGCACCCAGATAGTAACACAATAAATTAACGACCCCGAAAAACAGAAATCAATTTAAAAGCGACGAGTCGTTTCGGTCAAGCGCTGTGATCTTTGTCAACACCAGACTGAAGCCACCTCTAACTGCTTTTTGTCATCACTCGCTATCTGCTTACGTCACACTCGGATTAAGTAAGTCTAAATTTTAAGATAATTCCGTTTAATTATTCGAAAATAAAGGATCTGTTAATCCGTCAGACCAGGAAGGGGGTTGAATGTTGAACTGTGGGGGGAAGGGCTTATCTACCTTCCATGGAAGTTTGCAGATGAGCTGGACTTGTCCGCAGGTGGAATTACAGAGGGGTTGATGTGTCCGTCCGCCTAGAGGTGGATTAATCTCTCTCTCCCCCTCTTATGTGTACGTCCGCTGGAGGACACAATTACGGGAACTAAAGGGGAGTTAGTTGTTTGGTCAACCCTCGTCCACATGCTGCGAAGGTATCACGATTAAGGGGAAGCTGACAGAGGAAACGTTGCATACAAAAAGGTTGCTGACAGAAGGGAGGAAATAATAGAATACATTCTTAAAAAAAGAGTTTCAACCGGGGATAAATCGAAAGTACAATACATTTGACTGTAGTATAAAATTAAATTTATTATATAGACTAGCCTTGGTGCCCGGCGTTGCTCGTGTACTTATTTATATAAACTCGAAAAAGTATTTAATTGAATACTTAAATATATTCCTTGAGTATATAATTGAGGATATAATCGTCACTCAGTCTTCATACATTACGAAATATTACATTGATGAAATTGTTAGCTGGACTCACAACTAATACTGCGCAAGGATGGTAAAGTAATTAGTATTCTTCTTTATTACCATTCGATGGAATATTGCTGTATAAAATTATACTTTTTATTTAAAGAACATATTTCTGCTTTATTTCATTCCTAATAAAGGAGATATTTCCTTTGTTCGTCGCGTAGTAACGTCTCTCTCTCGCGTGACGTCATTGTCTCTTGGCGCGCAGTAATTTAATATTTAATGATCACGGTTTTTAATTATAATTCTTTCCACCTTTATGCTATGGGTTTGTCACCCTCACAGTACCGTTTCTCGTGTTTTGAAGAATATGTGTACCAATTTTTGTTGCATTCTGTCCACGCGATAAAATTTGTATAAAGAACAACGTAAATAAAAACATACATACAAATATACATCCTTTTTTATTATATAGATTTACCGTTTATTATTATTATAGGGTTGACAAGAAAGTAATTGCACCAGTAGATGGCGTTGTTTGTTTCGTTATTCTTTCGTCAATATTAGAAAAAAAAAATATTATTTTGAGAACTTGGTAGTCGATACCTTTTACTTTTCTATAGAAACAAATTACGTGCGATTGAAATGGTCCACCCAATTGGTGGTAGAAACGTTCTTTATAGTCTTCACCTGCCTGTTACATAGGGAACATAATTTATGTTATGAGAGTTGCAACAGGTCCCGCAAAAAAAAAAGAATAATTCACAAACGTACAAAATTATGATCTTTGAAACAAATTAAATTAAAGTTTAATTATTTTTTTACTTCATTTTAAGTTCTGCGCTCAACTTTCGCCATTAGCAAATTCACTTTACGCTTGATTCTCTCCTTGTGTGTCTGTGGGGGGGGGGGGGGGCGATAATAAATTCATCAGCTTCGTTTCGACTAAAATTCACCCCAATTCTTGTAATAAACTCATTGGGTTTTGCGCTGTCTCTGATGATAAATCGATCCAGTTTTGTTTCTCAGCGATGTTATTGCCGTGCTATTCAGTTCCTATCAAATGTTATCCGTGATATTCTTCTTTCGTTTCGCTGAAGGTTAAATATAAAACGTCCCCCGACATTTCTCTGGGCAAATCAAAGACTGATTAGTGTTAATTACGATTTTGTTTAATAATATCCAAGTCTTGTTTTATGAAATATCCTCTTCTTTTTTTTTTCATTTCATTAATGTCCAGCTGTCCGACTCCCACGTCAATATTTCAGGCTAAATTCAAGTGCCTCTGTTTCTTCCTCCTCTATTACCTTTTCAACTCATTAATTTTATCGATATTCTTCTCGAATTAAATTCAGAGTCATTAAAGGGGATTTATGATTTCTTTCCTACCATTCCGTTTTGATCCGTCCAAGTTATTTTCTCATTAGTATCAGTCTTCGGTTCTCAAGGTTATGACACTCTCTTTCCAATCATGTGCTCTGGATTTGAAATGTCTTGACAATGGTGAGGTGACATTATTATTTATAAGAAGTAAGCCTGCGAGAGGATTCTCTCGCAGGTAACCTGTGAGGGATTTTCTCTCGCAGGCAGAACCTTTTAGGAGACACACGAAGGGGCTACCTTTGGGGATGCCTTTTCCTCTCCGTTTTTGAACTAAGGTTCCCACAAGCCGAGGCACCTCGGCCTCTTTTGAGAGGTGTATGTTCCGGGGTCGCGGACCTTGGGCATACGGTAAGAGTTGTTCGCTATTCCCATTGGAATAGTCCGCCAACTGCCTCCTAAACTGGTCAAGGCACGGAGAAGGGAATGCTGCGTCCCCACAGCAAACTCCTCTCCCGCTATCGGAAGGGCGTGGGACAAGTACCCAATGCCCGACCTACCTGATGCAGGTTTTCCTAGGGTTTTCCCTGCATTTCTTTAGGCGAATGCCAGGTAGGATCCTTAAAATATAGCCCGGGGCCCCTAGTTAACCCTTGGCTACCTTCCGCATCCCCCCTTTCAAATCCCTTTCTATGCTATTAAAGGGGAGTTGCCCAAAGTGGATTATCCTCATGTAGCCTGTTGCCCTAAAAAAAATAATTATTATTTATATTATTCGGTTATTCCTTTGTATTGGAGTAGTTAAGTGAGCAAGTGGAAAAGAAAAGCGATGAAACAAGAAAACTATTCGAAACGTTGGAGTTTCCTCATCTTTCACGTCATCTCTTTAACCTAACTTGTTTCTTACACACTATCTCCCTTTTTCAGTTTTTCTTGTTTTCTTTATTTTCTTCCCTTGGAATATAACTCTGTATATGTTCTATCTCGTCATCTCTTTGACCTGCCTCTTTATTCCTGTTTTTTTCTGGTTTCTCTGCTTTCCTGATTCACTTTTCCTTGCTCACTTATCTACTCCAAGACAACGGATTACCCGACTAATCTAGTAACTGTTTTATTATTTTATTGCTAGTGTTTAGAACAGTATTAAACACAAGATAAACTCTGTAATGAAAAAAAAAGTTCAGAAGTAACGCGTAATTATTATATATACCGCCCAGTACCACCAGTTAAATGAAAACTGGGCACAAATGTTTCCATTTTGATAGTTTCGGATATGAATCTAATTATATTAATTATTTATTAGAGTCATATCGTACACTATCAAAATTTGTGCGCAGTTTTCTTTTAACTGGTTGTAATGGGCGGCATATAGCTGTACACGTCGCGTTTTCTCATCTCTCTCTGTAACAAGTCAACAATTTCTCTAATTTATTTGTAACCAACAGTTACCTGACTTGACATTGTAATAATTTGAATAACTGGTCTTCCAGTCGCCGTTTTTCTAAATCCTCCGTATCTCAAAACCATCAAGAACGATGCTTACCCTGCACGCAGAGGTAACAGTTACAGACGTCGACAAGGGACAACAGCACTTTAGATGATTAAGTAATAACATCGTGGAGTTAATAGAGGGAGAGCATTTTCTACAGTAATCTGGAAGAGGTTCTCGTGTACGGTTAAGTGTTAGCGGCTCCCACTGTTGTGTTCCCGGAGGAAACCTCGTAACCGTTTAAGTGAATTACAAAAGCTGGCGGTCGACCGTTTTCACTTTGGTCCCCCCCTTAATACTGTCGCGGGGTCCTCGACGTCATTGAGACACCGGCCAAAGTGCCCCTGGGTGGTAGATTGCCACACGCTCTCTCCCCTTGTCAGTCTTCTTCCTAACCCTACATTCTAGACAGTTACACTTACTTGATAGACCCATTAAATACCAATTCCTTACCTACAGAAATGATTAAATTCAGGCAGTCGATTAGATCCTGATCATTATGTCTCCATATTTAATAACAGCGCTCTTTTCCTTATATTCAATACAGAAGAAACCCCACAAAAAAAATCACTCTACACCTGACCGAACCAAAAAATGTTTGTATGTTTGTTTGTATCTCTTCCTTATACAAATCTACACCGGTGGAGCGAATTTCGTACACGTGTTCTTTGCGACATGTAACCAGACACTGTGGAGGTGAGGCACGTCAACCACCTCCAGGAGCGGGGGTGGAAATTTTCAAACATGCCAAAAAAAAGTCGGATAAATCTTTTTCTGGGTCCAAGGATATTGGTAGTGTTTCTACCGATGTTATCTGTGTGTAATTTTATCCCTCGTACAGCATGGGAAAGGATCACCCTTAGGGGTTGGGTGGGGGAGTGGAGGGGCGTTTACGTAAGTGCAAAATCGGGGGTTATGGATATTATGACAACCCGGGCAACGCCGGGCACCCAGCTGCTTATATTAACAAAATGCAAAAGAGTAAAATAATCATCGAGAGGTAATTCAAGAAATAAGACACCACGAGTAGAGCCAGAATTATTTTTAATGAGTGAGACCTTTTTAATAAGATTTTAATTATTAACCCCCTTACAGCACCTGACCGAGCCAAAAAAATATTTTTTTTCCCCACTCACGATGATTTTGCATTTTATTTTATATTTATTTGTTCCCATGTGTGTGTGTCCAAATGTGTTGTCCTCATTGATGTATTTGCATAGTTTTGCATATTTTATTATTTTAATGTTTCCCTGACTTTCTTTCTTTTCTCGTGGTATCAACAAATCTAAAACAGCAAATTTTTCATGTATTAAATTTGTTGTTACCGAAAGAGAACCGACACTCGGGCCGAAAAAAAAACGTGAAACAAATAACGTTTGCAGTGCAACGTGTAAAAATAAATAAAATAATTAGATAAAATATCCAGATGGCAGTGAGTTCGTCAACTGAATTGTGCGGTTGCGTCATCCTCACGACACCTGTGTTTTTAATCACCTGAAGAAATGAACAAGAATTCCAACAAACGTTATGGGATGTTGACTTTACGACTCCATACTATCTACAAATCAGATATTTTTACTGATTACTACCGTTTTCCGGGTTATCGTAAATAAACTCAGCGACATCCATAGCCCCTGATTTGACTCCAATATCGGTTGTGGTCGCTTTATTTTCATGTAACGACCCTCCACCCCTACCCCCTAAGGATACACACCTCCCTTGTCGAAAGGGGGATGAAATTTTTTTCAACAAACATCGAGAAATGCACTATCAATCTTATTGACCCTGAAAATAATTTATCCGACACAAATGGCGGCCGTTTAAAAATTCCACCGCACTGTTCCCGTGCATACCCTAGGGGTTACAGTCGTGTCTCACCCCCGCAGTGTTTGTTTCCGTTTCGCAAGGTGCACGTGTACAGAAGTGGTCATATTTGCTCTATGTATGGCTATTTGTATGCGAAACACACACACACACACAAACAGTCTACTTTATTTGTTAGAAGAAATACGAACTTGGCGTTACTACATTTCCAGACCACTCATATGTATTCAAATTACCGATATATAAGTGAAATGTGCAGAGCGGACAACAAAGGGGAGGATAATTTAAATAATTCTAAAACAGTTTGCGCAGAGAGTCGGGGAACGATTCCGGACCAACTATTCCGATTAATAATTGGCATGTTGGGGGGGGGGGGAGACGACGGAAGCCAAACCGCGCACAAACAGCGGCAGACAAACATTTCCTGTAATCACGCAAGGGCCGGCCTTTACATAATTAGGGATACGGTCAAATCTAAAATAAAAATAATAGACGATCGTGGAGAGAGAGAGAGAGAGAGGTAGAGGGATGAAGGTGGAAATACAAGTCGGAACGGATGTTTGCGGTTAATTACAGACTGTAATCCTAAATTATGGTCCGATTCACATTCGTGGAATTAGCTCCAACTCACCTCAGTGCACAGAATTACTCTGACAGAGGAAAAGACCAATCAGTTTTTACAAATGTTTTTTTTCCTCCTCTTTCACTGAACAAGTCAGTTTTCTTCTCGTTAATAAAGTGATCCTAAGCGGGCTAAGAACACTTTCTACCCCTTCAAATATTTACCTTTCCTTACAAAGTCCATCTACGACTACAAGGAGTGAAAATCGCCGACTCAATTACACTTCGGGGAGGGGGGGGACAAGGTCCATTTTAATTATATATATATATATATATATATATAAGTATCAGGCTGGGACTACCTCGTCCTGACGCTTACCGGGCGTGGTCGCTCTACCATCTGAGCTATCCCCCTGCCGACTCCAGCTCCGGCGCGAAATTCCCTCCATCCCCTTAGACCTGATGCAGGTTTTTTTCTTCACTAAATCACAATTATTACACGGCCCAAATGAAGAACTTTATTTTAAATTTATCAAGGGATTTTTTCAAATTCGAGATTATATAGAAAGGAAGCTTTCACCTGGCCCGGTCGAAATTTTTCCATCCTGATTCAACCGTGGCCTTTACGGATTTTTTTTCAAACTCCACTAAGTCCTTTTAAATATTCTGCTTATACCAAATCTTGGTTTCGCAGAGATAAATAATCTTCAAGTTTTTTTTACAGTGTTTTAATGAAAACTTCTTGTTAAATACTCGTAGTTGTATGATTTACCTGGAAAAATATTTCGGTTCCTTAAGGAGTAGGCTCTGCCATCTCCGTTTTTGAACTAAGTTTCCCACAAGCCGAGACACCTCGGCCTGTTCTGAGAGGTGTATGTTCCGGGGTCACGGTAAGAGTTGTCCGCTATTCCCATTGGAATAGTCTGCCAGCTGCCTCCTAAACTGCTCGAGGCTCGGAGAAGGTAATGCTGCGACCCCACAGCAAACTCCTCTCCCGCTATCCAGGGAAGGGCGTGGGACAAGTACCCAATGCCCGACCTACCTGATGCAGGTTTTTCAAGGCTTTGTCCTGCATTACTTTTAGGCGAATGCCGGGTAGGATCCTTAAACCATAGCCCGGGGGCCCCTAGTTAACCCTTGGCTACCTTCCCCTACCCTTCCGCACCCCCCCTTTCAAATCCCTTTCCTATGCTATAAGAGGGGAGTTGCCACTATGTGGATTACCCTATACATAGCCTGTCTACACCCCAAAAAAAAAAGTAGTCTCTCCGGCCATGAAGCTGCTGGTTATCCAGGGAGGTTACAGTAGCTAATCTTCTTCTGCTCTGCCCTTTAGCGACTTTGAATTCAAATCCGTGAAGCCCAGGGTAGGCAGCGTAGTTACCTAGGGTAGTGGGGGGACTTTCACCGCACTATAAAACCTTCATACCTTCCATATTAATTAGTTTCGATTTAAAAGACACAAAACACTCAGCATTTTGAATTGTTTCTTTGATGGTTCTTCCTCTTGATATTCTGAACCATACGACACACTCATTTAAGATATGGTCAGGGGTTTCAGGAGCTGGACCACATTCACATAAATTCACCTTGAATAGGGTGTCATTAAAAGGACCGTGAGCAGAGAGAAATCTAACAATTTCTTTGGTTGGGCATAGATGTTTAATATTTCTTCTAATCTGTTTGATTTGGTTGAATCCTGCCATCTAAATTTCCATTCTTCTATCAAGCAGTTATTTAGTAACATTCTTTACTGGTTGTAGCTTGTGAGGAGCCTTTTCTCTAAATTCTCGAATTGAAAAAATTCTAAAATTACCTGGATCAATTTACATACTTACAAAAATCCGCCACATAAGCAGGAGGTTCCGGGTTCGATTTAAATGTCCCACGGACAGAGGATCAATTCACGTTGATGCGCCGATCTGTTTATTTCTCCTTACAATTTTGTTCCGAGACAGTCTGTAAAAATAAGAATGAAAGCATGGCGAATATAATTGCATTTTATTTTTGTATAAAGGACTGTAAATTTTTTAAAATAAAAATACAGGAAAAAATATTTTTTTTCCGTCTTAATATTAATAATTAAAAGTGTCTGACAATACTTCAATGTCACAATATATAACAAAATAGGACAAAATTTAATACAAAAAAACTGGCCAAATTTCAATCACATAACGTCTCGACCTTAATTCAGGACCTCATCAGGTACACAACGCACTTGGAGTATTATAAATCCAGAAATAAGATTAAAATATATTTAAACAAAAATTGAAAATAAATTTTTTCATTAACTAATACAAAAATTTATCGATTTTATATTTTTATTCATATATATTGTAGTGAATGACGACCTTAAGTGGCCGCCCTTGTGTCCACCGCAAGCCTGAGGAGGCCTGAGTATGAATACATTAGGCGTGCACGTGTTTCTGCCTGAGAAGGCCAAAAGAAATCGCGGGTTCGCACCCTTTTTTTTTACATCGTTTGTGGAGGCGGAGTAGATATAAAGACTCCGAACCCGGGTAAGGGACGGACAGACGCTGGGAGACGGGGACGCAGGCAGAGAGGCAGACGGGGACGGAGACGCAGGGAAAAGCAGGCAGACGGAGAGGCAGACAGAGAGACGCAGAGAGACAGGGAGACGGAGACGCAGAGGTTTTGAGGGACGTCCATCGCGGGGAGGCCGAAGAAGGAGATCGTGTGCTGACGCCACAACTAAAGTAAGCATCACAATATATGTCAAGTACATTCAAAAGTAGAATTCTTTTACACAGTGCGGAAATAGGCTCTGTTCTTGAGTAGCTACCGAACCGTCCACATTACCCTGTTGAGAAGGAGGACTTTTTAATCAAGCCGGAGCTAATTTTAATTTTATGCAGACCAATGCTGGCGCCCAACAATATTTTTTTAATGTATTTTTTGTAGTTTGAATGTAATAAAGTTTATTTTTTTTAATATTAAGTAATAAAAAGGCAAATCATTACAATATATATATATAAATTTTTAATAGAATTTCAAGGGCAATCTGTATTGTAACCAAAATGAAATTTTTGCCATCATTATTTTAATATATATATATATTTAATATAAACAAAAAAACAGTCCTCAAAGAAGCTTAGTTTATTATTAAAACTCACAATAAAAACACAGAGGCTTTCTGCCGTTTCAAAGCCATCATCATGTGTAACATTGGATATTCATAGCCACCAGCTTAAGACAACAACAGCAGTTTCATGTTAAAGCAATCAGTAAATGAACATCAGCCAATTTTTTTAAAGTCAGGAAAAAAACCAGATTTGATTGAATTGATGACGACGTTTCGTCACTTTAATTTGCGACCTCATAATCAGGTTCAAGTTCAAATTTCAGCCACGGCAGTCAAAATAAATTTATTTTTTTTTAAAAAAAAAAGACTTGAACCTGATGATGTCGCAAATTAAAACGATGAAACGTTCTCAAGTCAATCAAATATTTTTATTTCTGACTTTAAAAAAATTTGACTGATGTGTATTTATTTATTAGTTTTCTCAATAGTCAGAATACATATATATATATATATATAATTATTATCGCAATAAATTGTATATTTTAATTAATGCTACGTACCTGTGATTTTAAAAGTAAAAACCATTTCACCATAATTGAATCTCCGTTAAAACCGTAAACATCTTAACATAAAAATTTGTACGGCCTTCTAGCATCTAACACTGATACCAACCTTATATCTTAAAAGTTACTAACAAAGGAATGTACAGTATTATCATAGTATTTTAAAAATAAAAATAGGATAAAACCCAGAGTGACCGAAACGGAGAAATCAGTTATTTTACGAGCTTCTACGACGCCACGGGGAAACCGACACGTGTTCACCTGTCTATAGGGAGGTGTTTTAATTTAACATTTGTAGTGTAAAATCAGTCTAAATATTCCAGAAACGGGATGTGTTTCTAAGTGAGGGAATAAGTTTACTTTTCGTCCTGTAAACCGTATCTAGATTCCTCAACCTTCCGCTAGCAGGCCGAGAGGATTTCTTACTTTCGAAAGGTTTGCCATGTTCGCCGGGCAGCCGCCAGGTAGATCAGGAGGGGTGGTCTGGATGCTCCGCGGGGCTGCAGAAGTGCCAGGGGTGGGGGCAAGAACAAACCAACCGGTCCGACGGCAAACAGAAACAGCAGCCAAACTTGTAAACAATGGGTAATATCGTCCTCACAAAACACACTCACGGATGAAAGAGAAACTTCTAGGAGTCCGGTGACATCTTTTCCGTTTCCTTCTCCAACACTGTAAAGTCTTAGATCTTTAGTGTTTAAAAGATACTTTCAACGCTGAATTCATCATGTACATCGTCACCATGCCGCAAAGGAACGTGTTATTTTTTTTCTCTCTTCCGATAATTCTTATTTGAAATTAAAAAATTTACGTCTGATTGAAAATTAATAATAAAAAAATATAGACAAACAGAGACGAAATAAGTGTTAATAGATATATACCACACAACGTTTTTTGGGAACCTTGTTCCTTTTTTTTTTTTCAGGTGTGAAGAAGAGCCCTCGAGCGACACAACTGCACTCGTCAAGTTGACAAAACTCAAAATTGCCCTTTACCGTGCCTCGACCCGTTTAGGAGGCAGCTGGCCGACTGTTCCAATGGTTTTGTCAACCGTCGACTGCAGTTGTGTCGCTCTAGACTGTCCTTATCACCTGAAGAATGAGAACAAGGCCTCCCATAAACGATGTTCTGTGGTATTTATATCACCACTTCTTTTTTCTGTATTTTTCTATCTTTCTTTCATTTTTTAAATTTTTTTGTTTGAGTTGTTGTTTCAATTACTCCTCTAATTTGACAATTTTAAATGTCATAAACATCACGTAAAAATTAAATTTTAAAATTATAAAGCATAAAATTGTTACATAGAACTGTAATAAAGTTTACTGCGTTATCAAACTGCCATCCGCTATCCTTGAGGCTAAATTGCAGTCGTACCAATACCTTAACTATTTTTAAAAAAAAATTATTTGCGTAAAAAACCGGCTCAAAATATTTTTGATCCCCCCTACCCCCTCCCCCCCTCGGAAACTGGTTAAATAACTTTGAAGCAATCCCAATTTAAAAATAGTTAAATCCGGTTTATTTTTACGAGCCATGATATAAAATGGTAAAGACTAAATAAAGTATATTTTTACCATAACTGTGTCGCGTTCTGAATAATTTATTGAAACACAACGTTTTAATAGGGAGTCTGCCTTGCTATAACGCTCAGGTGAAGGAAGTGCGGGTCCAGAGCCAAGGCAGAACGCTGATTGGTCCATTCTACCCCATAGTTTCTATTCGACTCTGCGGCCTTTTATCAAGTCCCGCCGTTCTGTCTCTTGATATAGAAAATGATACTATTGGATAAATTATATCTATCCGCTTTATAAATCTTTTATGGTGAACAGCTGAGATTTTCACTTCCTGTTAATTAATTTTGCAACGGCTGGAAGAACTCGCGCGGAGTTAATAATTCCCGTTAAAATTCCTGCCATGAAGGCATTACAAACCTTCCCACTAGTTTCTTTCCGCTGCGTTTGTAAAGGTTTTCCCCGCGGCGTCGAGAGTGGCGCCGTATCATCTCCTCCTTACACAACACAACCACGTCGTTTTCTATTATTATTTTCTTTTTTTTAAAAAAAAAGAAAACAAATTGAGGGGAAAAAAAGAAGAATGAAAAGAAATCGTTTACAGGTCCGTTGGTTCCCCGCGAGAGCACTCGTGCAAATCGCTCTTGCGGGGGGGGGGGGGGGAGAAAGTTATTAAACTTTTGCTGACTCGCTATTACACGTCCATTAGAGCTGTGCTCCGAGGATAACACAGACAGGGGGGGGGGGGAGGAATCTCAATGGTGCCCAAAGCGAAATGAAGAAGGAGACGTGTCTGGGTGGGGGTTGCAAAGACGAGAGAGAAATCAATTTAAATCAGTTACAGGGACACTTCACTGTCTCAATTTCCCATAAACATATATAGGTTATACCGCAGAAAACATTAAAACTAGAATGTGTCACCATAAAACAGACATTAAAGGCCACAGCCAAAAGCAAAATTGACTAACCATGAATTAGATTTTTAATGATATTAAAATATTAAATAATAAGAAGATTCAAAAAATAAAAAACTTAGAATGGCAGAAGCAATTTATATTAATATAAACGGAAACAATATTGTTGATAATATAAACTAAGGTTTGGAAATAGAAAAACAACATGCATGGTGAGATACTTAAAATATATTGATAAGTAGAACAGCCAAAAATAATAAGAAATTGAAACCAATTATAAGTTGTTTTTTTCTAGGTTGATGTGTATTTGTTTACATGCATGTATAATCTACATATATGTACAGATTATTAAATAATAACTAACAACATGATGGATCGATCCTATAGTATCGATTGTAATAATACACACTGAACCACCTAAAGGAGCAGTTTAAGAACATAGTTTTATATTAGTGATTAAGTACCTATGGATACTAATATTCTTTAAAGTTATTGTGATTTTATTTATAGGTTATGCTGAAGGTTTTGCAATTAATTCGTATATATATATATATATATATTGTAATATACACAAATGGAGGTCGTTGATTAAATAAAAAATAATTAAAATTTACAAACAAAAGATTTAATGTGGCAATAATTTAAAACAATTTCATAAATATAAATATTAGATGTCAGGGTCTTTACTGGGTTTCATAACGGACATATTAATTATGTTTAAAAATCTTATTAACAAACAAATCTCAATTAAAAGAAAAGAAATTTACTTGACAATTAAACCAGAACGAAATTTAAAGTGAGAACGAAATTAAGCAGTAAAGAGATTAGAACGAATTAACAATTTAAACGGAGAACGAAATCTGACTTCTATCTTTCAATTACGTTTACATAATTAATTATTTTGTATTTTGTTACTCACATTTGCATACCTTTATTTTTCGAAATACACTATTGCGGGAT
This sequence comes from Zhengitettix transpicula, assembly GCA_037074705.1. Classification (NCBI taxonomy): domain Eukaryota; kingdom Metazoa; phylum Arthropoda; class Insecta; order Orthoptera; family Tetrigidae; genus Zhengitettix; species Zhengitettix transpicula. The sequence continues at coordinate 65,566,974 of CM073596.1, forward strand.
TTTACACTGATTCTAAGACTCACAGATTATACACTGATTCTAATCAAAATTTATATGATGTCAGGAACTCGGATGATCCTCCCTTTTTGTTGTTGTCAGCTTCGTGTTGACTGCTTGCCTTAGGTGAATTCCGTGGTCTGTAGATTTTCCAGTCTTTACTGCTTTGGACTCAAACCGAAATTTTACTATTTCTGGCCGGCTATGTTTTACTTTGTCCTAAGAAATGTCCAGTCACCAACCAACTCTGTTAAATCCTAAACGCCGACTCTGTTGAATTCTCGTCACCAACTAACAGTTAAACATCGACGATGTCTTTCCGCGAACTCAACTATCGTCTCGCATTTTAGCGCGCATACGCCATTTTCGGACCTTCCGACAAAGGAACAGAGCTGGGCTACATTGTCGTTATGTTCTGGAAACTCCGCCGCAATAATAGATTTCTCAAACAATTTAGATTTTTATGTTCAAACAATTAATGTCCTAATTAATTGGCATTACAATATATATATATATATAAGAAGTAACGTTTGATTGTTGATTCAGGTTGAATATAACAAAGGAGTTGAAACCTTCCAACTAATTACTTAATAAAATTAAAAACTAGCGAGACTGTTTTCGGGTTTTACTGCTCGTCACCAGTCAACAGTCCTTTTTACCATCATGTCTAAGCGGGACAGTTGTCCATCCAGTAACTTGTCTCGTCAAGAGACCACAGGATGTCAGAACTGGAAAATGCAACGTTTAGTTGGCAAACCTGCGTGGCTATGAACTTCACGTTCAGTACATCAAAATAAATTTACATAGTAGTAAATAAACAAACAATTTATTTATTCAGACGCTTTCGTCCGACGGTTATCAGCAACTGTAAAAAAAAAACACACATATACCCAAATTAATATCTGAGAAAATCCATATCCGACAGTTGTCAATATGTCTGGTTATAGACATAAAAACAGATTTGAAAAAATATAACAAAATAATCTTGTCTTCTTTAAAATGTGGGGTTTTTTTAATGCTCGTTTGTCACACGTAACGCGCATTGCAGTGGCAATAGTTTATTTTGTAAATGTTCACCAAAATTTTGAAGCTCACTTTTCTATTTGTACTTCTATTAAGGGTGCAGTGGAACAGTTTAATAGCATCCTTTCATCATTTTTAGAAAGTTTTCGTTTTATTGTCAACATATTCTTAATTCCTACATATAACAAACATTTAAACATCCCTATTTTTTTGTAACTTCATTTCTTTACTCTCTTAATATATTTAGTTATAATATTCACACATTTTTAAATCCAAAAAAAATATTATGGTACTTCAGAAACACGATGTATTAATGAAATTCTAATTTCATCATAAAAATGATTAACAATTATAACAATCAAGCATCATATTTAAATTAATTAACAAAAATAGCAGCTTAAGAGCCAGGAAAAAGTTTTAAGTATTCAATTTGAAACGTAATAAATAATCAAGCACATGAAGTTTCGTCCCTGATTCGGACATCTTCAGTGTGTGCACATGTTACATTCAATTATAATTTATAATAAGAAAATTTCTAACGTGCAGTTTGCCCACTAGTTGCAGCCGAAATGTTTATTATAATAAGTTCTAAGTGAATCTAACATCTACACACCTGAGAGACATTGAGAGGATTCTCTCGCAGGTAACCAGCGAGGGATGTTCTCTCGCAGGCAGAACCTTGTAGGAGTGATACGAAGGGGCTACCTTTGGGGATGCCTCCTCCTCTCTCCGTTTTTGAACTAAGGTTCCCACAAGCCGAGGCCTGTTCTGAGAGGTGTATGTTCCAGGGTCGCAGACCTTGGGCCTACGGTAAGAGTTGCTCGCTGTTCCCATTGGAACAGTCGGCCAACTGCCTCCTAAACTGGTCGAGGCACGGAGAAGGGAATGCTGCGTCCCCACACCAAACTCCTCTCCCGTTATCGGAAGGGCGTGGGACAAGTACCCAATGCCCGACCTACCTGATGCAGGTGTTTCTATGGTTTTCTCTGCATTTCTTTAGGCGAATGCCAGGTAGGATCCTTAAAATATAGCCCGGGGGCCCCTAGTTAACCCTTGGCTACCTTTCTCTACCCTTCCGCATCCCCCGTTTCAAATCCCTTCCTCTGCTATTAAAGGGGAGTTGCCACTATGTGGATTACCCTCATGTAGCCTGTTTCCCTAAAAAAAAATACACACCTGAAGATGTCAGAATCAGGGACGAAACGCCGTGTTTGATATTTTTATTATGTAATTATTGTATTAAATACGACGTTTCGTCCGTAATACTCGGAACTCCTCGGGCATTCGATGTTAATTAGGAGACACTGAATATTAATTTAACTACATTGTGGTAAAGATTATATTTAACATCAAGTTGTATGTTTATCTATTATATATATATATATATATATATAATTGATCTATCTAAAATATCATAGTTTTTAATTTAATCACTTCTAATATTTGTTAAATTCTAAACTGTTTTTGAAAACAATTCAATAGTTTTTTTAATTTAAAAAAAAACTTAATCTTACTATGAAGTGGAAGCCGAGGAAGGTTAATAGATGTTTATGGCAGTTGCACCTTGTATTTCCCGAGCTGAGGTCAGTCCCCCAAAGCTCCCGGTGTCTTCAAGGGCGAGGGTCGGGAAGGGCGTGGGCGTGGATTATTGGACTCAGGGTGATTTAGAGAATTTAGCAAGTCAGTTGAGAGAGGAAGAACACGGAGACGGGGCGAAATGCCGGGCATTTACTTGGTAATTAAACTTAAGTGCACCTCGTGGGTCCTTAACTCTCCAAGGTAAGTACGACTCTGGATCCAATCAAAGTTACTACTCCAGGCAGACTACATCAGATGTTGCTCAAGTTGCTTCACACTTTGTTATTATCATCATGTTTATTAATAACTAGCTGGGTACCCGGCGTTGCCCGAGATGTCATTTATCTATAACCCCCGATATGACTCCAATTTCGGCTGCATTTGCGCAATTTTTATGTAACGCTACTCGAACCCTAATCATTATAATTAACTCTGAAAAATATTACTTCAACTCAAATATCTGCCGTGTTTGCATGTTCCAAAATTTGCACCCCGCTACCCCTGCATCTGAGGGGGTAAATGCCAATTTGAATGTCGTAACTAAACACAGTGACTTCCATAACCTTTGATTTGACTCCAATCTCGGTTGTATTCGCGTTATTTTACTGTAAAGCATCTCCACCCCCAAACCCCGAAGGGTGTCCTTTTCACAGGGCGTAGGGGATGAAAACTGTATTCAGATAACATTGGTAGATACACTATCAATATCTTTGACCCCTAAAAATATTTATCCGACTCAAATACAGGCTGTTTTAGTATGTTTAAATATTTCCACCCCCGCTTCTGGGGGTGGAAGACGCGTCTCACCCCGACAGTGTTTGTTTCCTGGTCGCAAAGACACACGTGTACGAAATTTGGTGAAAATTGATCGATTGGTGTAGATTTTTATTTTATTTAGGAAACGTTTGTATGGGAAATAGAAAAGGGCTGTTTTTAGGGTTTTCCCGGAAATTATTCGATGTTTTCTCGCCTTTTAAACCTTCCCTAGACCTCCACGAACATTTCAAGACTAAGATAAGATAAATCCCTTCAGCCGTTCTCGAGTTTTAGTGAGACTAACGAACAGCAAATCATTTTTATATATATAGAAGATAGTCAGGCTCGAGAGTAACACAACTTGTATTTAATTATTAAAAAAAATCAACATAAATATATTCCCTAGTTCCGTATAACAGAATTCACCACTGTTAATTATTTTTACGTTACGATACCTGACTTTATCGTGCTGGTTGCGTCCACTAGGATCTGCCTTGGCTGTTGTGGGTGGAGCTTCACAAACTACGTCACTGTGACGTCATCCAGCATTCTCCCGAAAACACGTCTGCAGAATAAAACTAGAAAAATAAACACACACACACAAATTTTAATCACACGAACAATTAGGTAACTATTACACAATTAATAATATTCCTCTAAACATATTTAATATTTGTTTTGAGCATTGACCACTTCAATAATATATTTATTAGCGGGCATTGTTTTTAACCGAACATGAAAGCAATACAGACCATATCGATATTTTTCCTTTCATTACCAAGTGCGACCGCGAGTATTAGAAATCTTTCTCACCTTCCAAAAATACTCGTCTCGATATTTTCCTCGTGTCTCCATGAAAAAACATTTCGTGGCATTTATAATTATTTAAACTCATTACGCAGCTCCGCCATGAACGATTCTCTTTGCCGCTTCTAAAGATAACACACATCCGTCCAGAGGCAATCTTTTATCAGCTTCACACAATACGATATTTTCGTCGATAATATTCAATTATCGCACACACACACACACACACACTCAGTATTAACGCAACTAAGTTGAAAAATCATTTTCAAAACGTACGTGATGTTATTCTTATTTCATTTTTTATATAAATATAAATATTCGAAGTTATTCAAAATCGCGGCTCGCATGCCAAAGATAATTTCACTCGATCAGAGATACTGCTCTTATCAGGCGTGATCGTCCTTGATCCTTGGATTTGCCATTAAGAAATGAATTTAATTAAATCATTTTAACAAATTAATGGCTGTCTGAGATTGCCATGTCACCTTATTAATAATAATAATATATTGCTGTTGTTTTTTCGTACGAGTATTCAGTGCTCAGTCCGTCCAACTTATAAATATTTAAAAAAAAAATGTCTTTATCATATCAATGATGGTACTTGTTCCATTGACTTTCTTACACTTATTGAAATTCAAATGTAATTTATTGTAACAACGTTTAATTTCTGTTTAACTAGCGTTGCCCGGGTATTTATTTAAATTAGCCTGAAGAAGGAATTGATTCTCTTGTTAAAACATTTCATGTATCCAGCAGCCTAACCCCCTCGGCTTCAAATAAACCAGGATTACGACTGACGGGTACTTTAACAACTCGGGAACTCTCCTACTACATGAAATAAGAGTGTCTAAAAAAATTCACGCCGAATTAAAAGTGAAAAAATACTCGCTAACTTAAAAAAGACTGAAAAAAAATACTCCTGGTACCTTAAAAGAGGTAAAGAAATATACCACTGTGATCAAAAAGTAAGGTGAAATTGCCATTTAAAACTCCCGGGTATTAGGAAGGCACCTAGGTTGGTAGGACTGTCTATAATATTTGCCAAGCGTCAGTTTGTTTAAAAGGTTTAATTATCTCAGAGTCACACGTGTGTGTTTTTTGTAAACAACCAAAAGTGAATTTTGAAATGGGTGATTATGTTGAGCCAAAGAACTAGCATCAAATTTTGTTTGCGGAACGAATATTCTTGTGCGGGGACACGTTGAAGGCCTTTGGTGATCAAACTATGGCACGTTTATAAGTGGTACAAGGAGTTCAAAGACGACCATCAACGTCTACCGACGAGGGCCACGTCCATGGACAATTAGAGATCTCGCTGATGGTGTTGGAACATCATTTGGCTCAGCCTTGAACCGTTTTGAAGAATGTTTTGTGTGTCTCAAAAGCGTCAAGTCTCGATTGGCGTCGCGTTGATGTGTGTGAATCTTTGCATGGCGTCATTACTGGAGACGAGACCCTGAAACCACCGACCAATCCAGCGAATAGCAAGGTCATGGCGACATTCGTGGTGTGGTGCACTGTCAAGTCCTTCCGCCGGGCCAAACTGACGACAAAGGATATTATCTTGGATCCTTCATCAGGATAATGCACCACGTCACACTGCGTTGATTCTTCGCAACCACCGTATGCGACTTCTGGCTGTTCAGCAAACTCCAGAGACCAATGCGGGGACGCCGTTTTGACACGATTGAGGAGATAAAAACCGAATCGAAGAAGGTCTTGAAGGCTATACCGGGAAAAAGACTATTCCGACTGTTTCGAGGACTGGAAAAAACCTTTGGAAAAAGTGCGTTTTATCGGACGGGGGTGACTCTGAAGGGGGATGAAACTGATTTGGAAGAATAAATAAAGAATTTATATTTTATAAATAAATTCACCTTACTTTTTGTTCACAGTGGTAAACTAAATAAAAACCAAAAATATACCTGGTACCTTAAGAAAGTCAAAAATAAATCCGGAATCTACTTCTCGTCAACCACGTCCACCTTCACGACGAGGAACATTAAATTTCATCAACCACCGTGGTCAATGCGGCGACTCAGCGACTTCTATAGCCCTGGATTCGACACCAATCTTATTTGCATTATTTTTTATTTAAAATCATTCCAACCCCCTCCCCCATCCCCCCCTTGACGGTGCTTCCCTCTGTTGTCCTCTCGAGTTGAAATTAAACACTTGAAGCTTGTAGGGGTAACACAATCAAATTCCGTGAACCGCCCCCCCCACCCCCATAAAACGTTTTATTCGACTATAATAATGGCCGTTGAGGAATATTAAAATGTCACCCCCGCTGGGAGTTGCCTTAACGCTTCCAAAAAAGGTCGAAAGAAGCCTTGGCAAATTTAACATCATTGAAAATATTCTCATGATTTATTAATTACATATTGATATTTAAGGTTAAATTATAAATAAACCACAGCCTATGCTTAACGTCAGAAAAATGATTTTTAATAATAAGAAATTACACAACGTTTCGTCGCTATTTGCGACCTCTTCAGGTAAGAATATTATCTTATCACCTGAAGAGGTCGCAAATAGCGACGAAACTTTGTGTAAGTTCTTGTTAAAAATCATTTCCTGGCCTTGTTAATTAAATTACACTCATTTTTTTAGTCGTTAATGTATCACATGTGTGTAGCGTTGATAAAGTCCCAGAGACGGAACGAAACGTTTGTGTGTGTGTTCGCAGAGTTTCACTGTAAATGAAACTTTACAGTATATTAAATATCCATTTTTCCCTGGGCTTATTGTCTAATGTATTTTTATTTTATTATACTTAAATGTCATATGAAATTAGTATTTGTTATTACAATACACGGGGTTGGCGGTCGGGTAAACTCGGGTTAGAACAGAAGAAGTGCTTTTACAACGGTATATATATATAGATATAGATATATACATATGTGTTATTTCCACACTTAAAAAGTGAGTCTTGTGAGCGAAATGAGACAGGATTAATCCTTACTGTGATTAGAAACTACGTGCTAGAGGCTCAATCTGTCGCTGTTACTTTCTTTTCGTTATACGAAAATAATAAGGTCCTGTATTGAGTGGTGGTTATGTAGGTCGAGGGACGATATTATCGAGTTTCTGACGACCATCAGAGGACGTCGTCCTGCCTTGATGAGGTAAAGGAGTTTGGGTGCGCGCGTCTGGTGAGCAAATTAGCATTTCATACGACGTCGGTTGGTTGGTTGGTTGGTTGGTTGGTTGGAGGATACTGTTTCCCCTTCTCCATTACGTTGATTATATCGCAAACTAGCGTTTCCGGCAAAACACGGCAGACAGAGAGACATCTGCCGATACATGCTCCACGTGCGGCAACACCCGAAAAACAAATTTCTCTGGAGATGGTCCATTAATAGCTCCTCATTCATTACTTCTCTACCTACAACTGTCAATGTATATATATATATATATATATATATATATATATATATATATATGATGTAATGATTAAAAAGGTGTTTTTCAATTTGCCCCACGTTGGGCGCCATTTATGTAATAATTAAAAAGGTGGTCTTAATTAATAGGAATAATTAACAAAATTATTAAGTCTTTAGAAGTTTATTGTTGATAATTACACATTATACAAGCCCTGCCGAATTCCATCAATTTAACAAACAAATATTTGAAATTTTCATTTTATTAATTCGTGGCGTTCTATGAAAATACAGCTTTATAATTTTACAATCAACGACGTTGAATTTGTCATTATCTCAGGGTCACCACTGGGTTTGATAGGAAGAACAAATACAAAGAGCTAAAAAATTAACAATCCAAACTCATTGAAGTTAATGGAATACAATACTAAAGTAAAAGAAAACGAATGAAAAGAAAAACGCGAACGAAATCTGACTATACCCTTTAATTACCGTTTACAATCATTAATAATTGTTTTGTACTCACAACAGTTCGGACTCTTGCAGCTTGAAGTCAACACATACTAAACAGGCCATTCATTACTCACTGATTCTACACTTTAGATTCTGAACACACGCAGTAGTTGATCTGGATCTCTGCTATCCTGGAACCTGGATTAGCCACCGCTCAGCCAGCCCTCGGACGTAGGCCTCCTCAAAGTCCCTCTATGCGAAAATTAGTTCAGTCTGTGAAGCAAAACTTCTGCTTCCAAACTCTCCGTCAAAACTGTTTACCTGCGTTTTATGTTAACTATTGTTGGACTTCCTGGATCCGCAGACTTTTACTGTGTTTTATCTCTCGCAGACTCTTTTTATGTATCCTTTCTCGACCCGGGCTCGACGCAGACTGAGTTCTCTAAGCGCGCGGTCTCCAGTCTCCATTGTTAACAAAAAAAAAGACCCGCTGCGATTGTCGCCTTTAAGCTCCCGTACCGCCAACAATTCAATTATATTAAAAACAATTAATAGCCTGTTTAATTGGTATATATATATAACCACTACCATGTCAGTGTTCCTACGCCATGTTTGAAATGAGGATCAACTCGACAAAGGGCTGAACAGGTTTAATACAAAATATTCCCCCCTCCAAGAGTCAACATTCCACATTGAAATCAATACAAGTAGATGAGACTATCATGAATAATGGCTGACGGAAAATTTTATTAAGTGATGCTGAATTTACCCCCCCCCCCAAAAAAAAATTAACAAAAATTAGCTTTTCAGTTTAGTCAACTGATTTTTTGCAGTTGTGTCGCTCTAGGCTCTTATTTAATAACACACCTGAATGAGAGGAAACAAGGGTGTGGTATTTATATTATCACTTATTTTGTCTGTATTTGACCATCTTTCTTATTATTAAAAAATATTTATCATCGTTGAATCCGCTGTCGTGGGGGCCAACAAATGGAACGCCAGAAGTGATTTGTCGCTCGCTACAGTAGAATACAGAGAGGGGAATGAATGGGGATGGACCTGGAGCAAATTAATCTGTTCATCGTTATTAAATGTTATGGAGAAGCTCGCTTCGGTTAACGACGGTCAAAGCTTTAGTGAGACTCAAAGCGTGTTCCTTGAATACTGCACAAACCCCCCCGGGTGCCTCCAAAGCACTGACGCGGTGTTCGTCAGCAACTTGGCTCATTGTCGGCGCAACAATACGTTAGTTATCTCGTAACACTGGCGCCTGATTCGCGCTGGAAATTCAGTCGGAGCGCGCGCGGCAACACTGACTACTGGTAGGCTGAAGAGAGACCCTCTGGATCCACCTTTTCCACCCGAAAAATATATATATGGCAGAAATATTAATCACTCGTCCAAGTCCTTGATTCCTCACCATCAGATTCGTTCTTCTTCGACTTGCTGAAACCCATTTACAATGCTTCCACCATCATCTCATCGTTGATCAAAGATCTTAGCAGTTTCGGTTGAAATATTTTCAGTGTATTTACACTTGAGTTGCAGGTTCACTGTACCGGAAGATCTTGGGTTCTATTGGCAGTTGGCGAATCCCTTCCTAGCAGCCCCCAACACGATGCGAAATAGTTTTTAAAAAAATGATACTTTCCCATGTCGACCTTCTACCCTAAACGGTGTCAGAGATATTTCACTGTATCTGCTTGTGGTAATTGTACTGGTGGGGACAAGTTTCTCTTCAGTATAAATTTTGATTATTCAGGTATTGGAGTAAAAAAATTAAAAAAGGCAAAGAAAAGTAAAAAATAAAAGCAAGGAAAAACAGGCAGAGATCACGTGAAAGGTGAGAAAATAAATGTAGAGACATACTCCAAGCAAAGTAAAAAAAAAGAAAAATAGAAAGAAAGAGGCAGTGTGGAAGAAACAAGTTAGGTGAAAGAGATGACGTCAGGATGTAGAAACTCCAACGTTTCGAACAGTAGGGGTGGAAAAAACTGTCCGTCATCAGGGAGAGAAGAACACTCAGACGCGCAACATGAGAGAGTCCGATTATTCAGGTATTGGAGTAAAAAGTGAAAAAAGGCAAAGAAAAGTAAAAAATAAAAGCAAGGAAAAACAGACAGAGATGACGTGAAAGGTGAGAAAATAGATGTAGAGACATACTCCAAACAAATAATAATAAAAAAATAGAAAGAAAGAGGCAGTGTGCAAGAAACAAGTTAGGTCAAAGAGATGACGTCCGGATGTAGAAACTCCAACGTTTCGAACAGTAGGGGAAAAAAACTGTGCGTCATCAGGGAGAGAAGAACACTCAGACGCGCAACATGAGAGAGTCTGATTATTCAGGTATTGGAGTAAAAAGTGAAAAAAGGCAAAGAAAAGTAAAAAATAAAAGCAAGGAAAAACAGACAGAGATGACGTGAAAGGTGAGAAAATAAATGTAGAGATTTACTCCAAACAAATAAAAAAGGAAAATAGAAAGGAAGAGGCAGTGTGCAAGAAACAAGTTAGGTTAAAGAGATGACGTCAGCAAGTTCAGAGAAAGATGTAGAAACTCCAACGTTTCGAACAGTAGGGGTGGAAAAAACTGTCCGTCATCAGGGAGAGAAGAACACTCAGACGCGCAACATGAGAGAGTCCGATTATTCAGGTATTGGAGTAAAAAGTGAAAAAAGGCAAAGAAAAGTAAAAAATAAAAGCAAGGAAAAAGAGGCAGAGATGACGTGAAAGGTGAGAAAATAGATGTAGAGACATACTACAAGCAAATTAAATAAAAAAGGAAAATAGAAAGGAAGAGACAGTGTGCAAGAAACAAGTTAGGTTAAAGAGATGACGTCAGGAAGTTCAGAGAAAGATGTAGAAACTCCAACGTTTCGAACAGTAGGGAAAAAAAAACTGTCCGTCATCAGGGAGAGAAGAACACTCAGACGCGCAACATGAGAGAGTCCGATTATTCAGGTATTGGAGTAAAAAGTGAAAAAAGGCAAAGAAAAGTAAAGAATAAAAGCAAGGAAAAACAGAAGAAAAAACCAGGCAGAGATGACGTGAAAGGTGAGAAAATAGATGTAAAGACATACTCCAAGCAAATAATAAAAAAAAAATAGAAAGAAAGAGGCAGTGTACAATAAACAAGTTAGGTTAAAGAGATGACGTCAGGATGTAGAAACTCCAACGTTTCGAACAGTAGGGAAAAAAAACTGTCCGTCATCAGGGAGAGAAGAACACTCAGACGCGCAACATGAGAGAGTCCGATTATTCAGGTATTGGAGAAAAAAGTGAAGAAAGGCAAAGAAAAGTAAAGAATAAAAGCAAGGATAAACAGAAGAAAAAACCAGGCAGAGATGACGTGAAAGGTGAGAAAATAGATGTAGAGACATACTCCAAGCAAATTAAAAATAAAAAGGAAAAATAGAAAGAAAGAGGCAGTGTGCAAGAAACAAGTTAGGTTAAAGAGATGACGTCAGGATGTAGAAACTCCAACGTTTCGAACAGTAGGGGAAAAAAAACTGTCCGTCATCAGGGAGAGAAGAACACTCAGACGCGCAACATGAGAGAGTCCGATTATTCAGGTATTGGAGAAAAAAGTGAAGAAAGGCAAAGAAAAGTAAAGAATAAAAGCAAGGATAAACAGAAGAAAAAACCAGGCAGAGATGACGTGAAAGGTGAGAAAATAGATGTAGAGACATACTCCAAGCAAATTAAAAATAAAAAGGAAAAATAGAAAGAAAGAGGCAGTGTGCAAGAAACAAGTTAGGTTAAAGAGATGACGTCAGGATGTAGAAACTCCAACGTTTCGAACAGTAGGGGAAAAAAAACTGTCCGTCATCAGGGAGAGAAGAACACTCAGACGCGCAACATGAGAGAGTCCGATTATTCAGGTATTGGAGTAAAAAGTGAAGAAAGGCAAAGAAAAGTAAAGAATAAAAGCAAGGAAAAACAGAAGAAAAAACCAGGCAGAAATCACGTGAAAGGTGAGAAAATAGATGTAGAGACATACTCCAAGCAAATTAAATAAAAAAGGAAAATAGAAAGGAAGAGGCAGTGTGAAAGAAACAAGTTAGGTCAAAGACATGACGTCAGGAAGTAGAAACTCCAACGTTTCGAACAGTAGGGGGAAAAAAACTGTCCGTCATCAGGGAGAGAAGAACACTCAGACGCGCAACATGAGAGAGTCCGATTATTCAGGTATTGGAGTAAAAAGTGAAGAAAGGCAAAGAAAAGTAAAGAATAAAAGCAAGGAAAAACAGAAGAAAAAACCAGGCAGAAATCACGTGAAAGGTGAGAAAATAGATGTAGAGACATACTCCAAGCAAATTAAATAAAAAAGGAAAATAGAAAGGAAGAGGCAGTGTGAAAGAAACAAGTTAGGTCAAAGACATGACGTCAGGAAGTAGAAACTCCAACGTTTCGAACAGTAGGGGGAAAAAAACTGTCCGTCATCAGGGAGAGAAGAACACTCAGACACGCAACATGAGAGAGTCCGATTATTCAGGTATTGGAGTAAAAAGTGAAAAAAGGCAAAGAAAAGTAAAGAATAAAAGCAAGGAAAAACAGAAGAAAAAACCAGGCAGAGATGACGTGAAAGGTGAGAAAATAAATGTAAAGATATACTCCAAGCAAATAATAAAAAAAATATAAAGAAAGAAGCAGTGTGCAAGAAACAAGTTAGGTCAAAGAGACGACGTCAGGATGTAGAAACTCCAACGTTTCGAACAGTAGGGGAAAAAAAACTGTCCGTAATCAGGGAGAGAAGAACACCCAGACGCGCAACATGAGAGAGTCCGAATACTCATTAGTGGGGGAGAGGCAGACTTACTAAATTCGGCCTGGTCCTAAAAGTGTGTGTAGTGAGAGTTGTCGGCTGCTCCCATTGGAACAGTCGGCCAGCTGCCTCCTAAGCTGGTCGAGGCACGTAGAACGGGGAAATGCTGCGTCTCGCGTATTCTGAAGGGGCGTCGGACAAGTACCCAAGAGCCCGACCTACCTGATGCAGATTTTTCTAGGGTTTTCCCTGCTTCACCTTTAAGCGAATTGCCGGGTTGGTTTCCCCTTTTTTCAATACCTGTAAGAGGGGGATTGCCACTATGTGGATTACCCTGTGAGCCTCTGCGCCAGTCTCATCCTCCGTGATTATCTCCGGCGCTCGGCCGGTGGACTGTGAGCGAGCAATGAGCGGGGGAGTGTGTAAAGTCTCTGCCTGTTACACGCCGAGGGGGAGTTTCCTGAATATTGCGGCGCAGACAATCGCTGGATTAGCCGGCCTGGGTCGCAGGTTAATGAATCCACGGCAGCCCCTGTATGATGGACGATATTACTGCAGCCCGCTGATATAACTCACCCCCCCCCCCCACATGCACAGGTGGAATAGTCTCAATACCGTGGCGGATGTAATGAAAAACAAAGGATTTCCCAAGTTAATCTAGGAGGGATGTAGGAGGAAAAACATTCTCGGGTTACAACAATGACAATTATATTTTCATTATTATATTACAACAATTCCTTGGAAAAATGTGCCGCCGTCGTCACAAGGTTATGGGGGGGGGATGTAATTATATATAAATAAATGGGATGAGGGGGATTGGAGGTTCCGATGCATTATTAAGATATTTAACTTCATTCACTTAGTCATTGAACTCTGAAAAAAGTATTTAATCGTTTCGTTGTAGTGAAATTAATTGCAATAATTAAATATTTTGTATTTTTTAAATGAAAAATTAATTAATAAGAAGAAAGAAAAGCCAAATACAGAGAAGAAGAAGAAGTGAGATTATAAATACCACAGCAACGTTTCTGGGAGCCTTCTTCCTCCTTTCTTCATGTTTATAAAGAAACCGCAACAGCATAGAGAGAGACAACTGCAGTAGTCACTTGAGCAAACTCAAAATCGGTTTCTTTAGTAAATTAAATTTATTATTAATTTAATATTGTCAGTATTAATTTTTTTTCCATCAGACGTAATTTTAATCTTTAGTGAACGTTGACAGTTTGAAATTAAACTCGGGCTTCTTCAAGGCTTGTACTTAAAGGTTCTTTTCGTTTGGCCGATGTAACAAACGTCACAGTTAGATCCATGACTTTAACATAAAGAATATTGGAAGTGGAAAACGTGTTAATAAGTTGAATTAATTTCATATATATAATTTAAATATGTTTAATAATAATAATAATGATAGCCAAATACAGACAAAATGAGTGGTGATACACTGCAACGTTTCTGGGATCCTTGTCACCTTTCTTCAGGTGTTAAAAGGAGCCAAGGGTTAACACAACTGCACCGGATTTACTTTTTTTTTAGTTTTGTCTACTGATTAGGTAAAAAGAAATTATTTAGAGAATTTCACATAAATAAGCCTAACATAAATATGGAAAACTTAGAAATTAATTAACACCAACAACAGCCTCAAATAAAGACAGAATATAGAAAATAATTAACACTAGTATAAACCTTAAATAAAGATAGAAAATATATTAAAAATAATTAACACCAGTATAGGCCTCAAATAAAGATAGAAACTATAGAAAGTTAATTAACACTATTATAAACCTTAAGTAAATATGGAAAATTAATTAACACTATTATAAACGTTAAATAAAGACAGAAAATATATAAAAAATCATTAACACTAGTATAGGCCTCAAGGAAAGATAGAAAATATAGAAAATTAATTAACACTATTATAAACCTTAAATAAAGACATAAAATGTAGAAAATAATTAACACTAGTATAAAACCTTAAATAAAGATAGAAAACATATAAAAAATAATTAACACCAGTATAGGCCTCAAATAAAGATAGAAAATATTTAAAAATAATTAACACCAGTATAGGCCTCATATAAAGATAGAAACTATAGAAAATTAATTAACACTATTATAAACCTTAAATAAGGACAGAAAATATAGAAAATAATTAACACTAGTATAAACCTTAAATAAAGATAGAAAATATAGAAATTAAATAACACTAGTATAAACCTTAAATAAAGATAGACAATATAGACAATAATTAACACTAGTATAAACCTTAAATAAAGATAGAAAATATAGAAAATTAATTAACACCAGTATAGGCCTCATATAAAGATAGAAAATATATAAATTAATTAACACCAACATTAGCCTCAAATAAAGATAGAAACTATAGAAAATTAATTAACACTAGTATAAACCTTAAATAAAGATAGAAAATATAGAAAATAATTAACACTAGTATAAACCTTAAATAAAGATAGAAAATATAGAAGTTAATTAACACTAGTATAAACCTTAAATAAAGATAGACAATATAGACAATAATTAACACTAGTATAAACCTTAAATAAAGATAGAAAATATAGAAAATTAATTAACACCAGTATAGGCCTCATATAAAGATAGAAAATATATAAATTAATTAACACCAACATTAGCCTCAAATAAAGATAGAAACTATAGAAAATTAATTAACACTAGTATAAACCTTAAATAAAGATAGAAAATATAGAAAATAATTAACACTAGTATAAACCTTAAATAAAGATAGAAAATATAGAAGTTAATTAACACTAGTATAAACCTTAAATAAAGATAGACAATATAGACAATAATTAACACTAGTATAAACCTTAAATAAAGATAGAAAATATAGAAAATTAATTAACACCAGTATAGGCCTCATATAAAGATAGAAAATATATAAATTAATTAACACCAACATTAGCCTCAAATAAAGATAGAAACTATAGAAAATTAATTAACACTAGTATAAACCTTAAATAAAGATAGAAAATATAGAAAATAATTAACACTAGTATAAACCTTAAATAAAGATAGAAAATATAGAAATTAATTAACACTAGTATAAACCTTAAATAAAGATAGAAAATATAGAAAATAATTAACACTAGTATAAACCTTAAATAAAGATAGAAAATATAGAAAATTAATTAACACCAGTATAGGCCTCATATAAAGATAGAAAATATATAAATTAATTAACACCAACATTAGCCTCAAATAAAGATAGAAACTATAGAAAATTAATTAACACTAGTATAAACCTTAAATAAAGATAGAAAATATAGAAAATAATTAACACTAGTATAAACCTTAAATAAAGATAGAAAATATAGAAATTAAATAACACTAGTATAAACCTTAAATAAAGATAGAAAATATAGACAATAATTAACACTAGCATAAACCTTAAATAAAGATAGAAAATATTTAAAAATAATTAACACCAGTATAGGCCTCATATAAAGATAGAAAATATATAAATTAATTAACACCAACATTAGCCTCAAATAAAGATAGAAACTATAGAAAATTAATTAACACTAGTATAAACCTTAAATAAAGATAGAAAATATAGAAAATAATTAACACTAGTATAAACCTTAAATAAAGATAGAAAATATAGAAATTAATTAACACTAGTATAAACCTTAAATAAAGATAGAAAATATAGAAAATAATTAACACTAGTATAAACCTTAAATAAAGATAGAAAATATAGAAATTAAATAACACTAGTATAAACCTTAAATAAAGATAGACAATATAGACAATAATTAACACTAGCATAAACCTTAAATAAAGATAGAAAATATTTAAAAATAATTAACACCAGTATAGGCCTCATATAAAGATAGAAAATATATAAATTAATTAACACCAACATTAGCCTCAAATAAAGATAGAAACTATAGAAAATTAATTAACACTAGTATAAACCTTAAATAAAGATAGAAAATATAGAAAATAATTAACACTAGTATAAACCTTAAATAAAGATAGAAAATATAGAAAATTAATTAACACTATTATAAACCTTAAATAAAGACATGAAATGTAGAAAATAATTAACACTAGTATAGGCCTCAAGTAAAGATAGAAAATATAGAAAATAATTAACACTAGTATAAACCTTAAATAAAGATAGAAAACTTAGAAATTAATTAACACCTCAAATAAAGACAGAAAATATAGAAAATAATTAACACTAGTACAAACATTTAATGAATATAGAAAATATGACAAATAATTAACACTATTATAGGCCTTAAATAAATATGGAAAACTTAGAAATTAATTAACACTAACATAAGCCTCAAATAAAGATAGAAAATATGACAATTAACACTAGCGTAGGCCTTAAATAAATATGGAAAACTTAGAAATTAATTAACACCAACATAAGCCTCAAATAAAGATAGAAAATATATAAATTAATTAACACTATTATAAACCTTAAATAAAGACAGAATATATATATATATATAAAAAAAGTAGTTAACACTATTATAAACCTTAAATAAAGACATGAAATGTAGAAAATAATTAACTAGTATAGATAGGGCTCAAGTAAAGATAGAAAATATAGAAAATTAATTAACACTATTATAAACCTTAAATAAAGATAGAAAATATATAAAAAAAATAGTTAACACTAGTATAAACCTTAAATAAAGATAGAAAACTTAGAAATTAATTAACACCTCAAATAAAGACAGAAAATATAGAAAATAATTAACACTAGTATAAACCTTAAATAAAGATAGACAATATAGACAATAATTAACACTAGTATAAACCTTAAATAAAGATAGAAAATATTTAAAAATAATTAACACCAGTATAGGACTCATATAAAGATAGAAAATATATAAATTAATTAACACCAACATTAGCCTCAAATAAAGATAGAAACTATAGAAAATTAATTAACACTATTATAAACCTTAAATAAAGACATGAAATGTAGAAAATAATTAACATTAGTATAGGCCTCAAGTAAAGATAGAAAATATAGACAATAATTAACACTAGTATAAACCTTAAATAAAGATAGAAAATATTTTAAAATAATTAACACCAGTATAGGACTCATATAAAGATAGAAAATATATAAATTAATTAACACTATTATAAACCTTAAATAAAGACAGAAAATATATAAAAAAATAATTAAAACTAGTATAAACCTTAAATAAAGATAGAAAATATATAAAAAATAATTATCCCTATTATAGGCCTCAAATAAATATGGAAAATATATAAGTTTATTAATTAACGTAGGTCTAAAATAATTACAGAAAAGAGGTTAAAAAGTATTTTTGATTAACTCTTTGCACTTGTCACTTCACTGCACTGCTTTGCCTCTGATATTTAGCTTAATCCCAAAAACCAAACCCTTATTAAATATGATTTTAAATACAACTTCCCTTCACTTAAATTCTTATTAATCTTACATCCAACCGCTACCATATGAGATAGACGTTTCTCTGTGGTCGAGCACAGTCGCTCTTAGGTGATTATTATTTCCGTACTGTGCGTACTTGTTAGTTTAGTTTTACGAATTGTCCAATCCAATTTACTGTAAAGCCCCAGAAAAATGTTGGTACTGTTTCACAGGGAAATCTTTGTCTTGTCTGTGCTATGCCCATGGCGTGTGTGTGTGTGTGTGAGCGTCTCAATAACTCACAGAGGACTACGGGCGGGAAAAGAAAGTGGATGTGACGACCATGGAAGAGGAAATTGTCGCTTTATCTCCTCAAAACAAAAATAGAAAGAGAGATAGTCAAAGACTTTCAGTGATGTGACCCAGTTTTTATTCCGAGTGTTTCGTTTATTTCGACCTTTTACTCAGCTTCGCTCTCTTTGATCTGTATTTCTGATTTCAACTCGTATTACACGAGAATGTAAGGTCGTTATATGTATATATATATATATATATTCAGCCCCACCATCCCCGTGTTGCTCTAAAATCTACTTATTTTACAACTCGCTTAGTGTCTCTGTTGGTCTTTTCTGCTCTCTGGTTTGTCTGTTACGTGCCCTAGAGCTTGCAGGTTCCTCGTCGCTCTGTTTCGTGACGTCACTCATCCGTCCGTCGTTTGTCCTCGTGTGTGTGTGTGTGTGTGTGTGTGTTGCGTAATTATATAATTTTTATGACCAATGTGGGTGCCCAGCGTTGCACGGGTGGTCATTCTTTATCACATCATTTTCTATGTTTATTTTATCCTTACATGTGTAATTTCTCTAAATAATAATTGTTTTTACACTTATCCGTTGAAAAAAATAAAGCCAGTGCAGTTGTGTCGCTCTAGGCTCCTCTTAACACCTGAAGAAAGGCTCAAGGATCCCAGAAACGTCGTTGTTTGGTATTTATATTATCCCTAATCTTCTCTGTCTTTCTCTATTTTTATTATCATTAAAAATATTTATCTTATATATATATATGATTTATTTAACTTATTAACACGTTTTCCAATACCAATATTCTTTATGAAACAAAAAAAAAATCATTTATCAAATTGATGACGTTTGTTATATTGGCCAAACGAAAGGAACTTTAAATACGACGATTAAAGAGCCCGAGTTTAATTTCAAACTGTCAACGTTCACCAACGATTAAAATTACGTCTAATTGAAAATTAATAAATTATTAAATTAGTAATAAATTTAATTTACTCAAAAAGAAACAACTCTTTTGAGTTTTCTCAACTGACCACTGCAGTTGTCTCTCTCTATGCTGTTGCGTTTTTTTTATAAACATGAAGAAAGCAGGAAACAAGGCTCTGAATAAAAAATTAACTATGACAATATTAAATTAATAATAAATTTAATTTTCCCCACCAATCAAAAAAAAAACCTCTGTTGTGTTTCGTCAAGTGACTAGTACAGTTGTGTCTCTCTATGCTGTTTTTTTTTTTATAAACCTGAAGAAAGGAACAAGGTATCGCAGAAACGTTGCTGTCGTATTTATATTAGCACTTCTTTTGTCCTAATGTTGACCTCTAATTATTTATAATTGTACCATCCGATAATTACATTGCTATTTTATGTAATGACGTGTCCTGATTTTTCCTCATACGAGGACCAGTAGAATAAAATAAATAAAATCAAAATACGTTCCCTTTGACTGTGTTTTAACACCGCTGCTAGGAAAAGGAGATTAAAAAGGGGGGGGGGTCACCCCAGTGCATCAATTTCTACTTTCGAAGCCTTCGACGACTCCGGGGGAGTGGTAGGGTTGGAGGAAGATTGAACAAGACACATTCGTGAGGGAGAAGGAATCTATACACGAGGCTGGAAGTTTAAGAAAAATGGAAGGTAAAAGGAGAACCGGGCGGAGGAGGTCAGGGACTAGAAGAATCTTTTCAGATCCCACAAGAACACACAGGAATCTTCGCTCAGGGCGGGGAAGACACCGGGCCGTATCTGCATAGATTGTCAAGGGAGCGGAAAGGGTCGGAGGGAAGGGAAGGGGAGGGGGGGGGATTCTCAGACAGACGAAGATACACAAAGCCTGGCGCGGTTCCTTCGCGGATCCGTGTGCACACATTGTGGAGTGGGAGGCAATAAAAAGAAAGAAAAGTGATGTATCGTGAGGGGATGGTTTCCTACCACAGGCTTCCTCCAAGACTTGGAGTTAGTAAGAATATTCTACTGCAAGGTCGCTGGAGTTTTACTCACCACTGGAGTTTCCCCTAATAATTAACTCCTTTTGTTGTTGTTTATACTGCAATAGTGTTTAGTGTGTTATTTCGTAACTTGGTTACTCTTTGTTCACCTTTCCGTTGTTTCGATGACGTAGCAGCGGGGCCTGGACTTTCCAAGGTTCCTCGTCGTTCAGTTTTCGTGTCCATCGTTTCTGTGTTTGTGCTCTGCTTCCTCCTTCTACAATAAATATATAAAGTACAGAAATTAATTAACACTGGCATAAGCCTAAAATAAATACAGAAAATATAGAAATTAATTAACACTAATTTAGGCCAAAAATAAATAAAGAAAATATAAAATATAATTACCACTGACATAGGCCTAAAATAAATATAGAAACTATTTAACACTAAGTTAAAAATCAAATAAATATAGAAAATATAAATTAATTAACGATAAATTAAGCCTAAAATAAGAACACAAAATATAAAAATTAATAACATTAATTTAGGTCTAAAATAAATACAGAAAATATAAAATTTAATTCATACTAATATAGGCCTAAAATATAAATAGAATATATGATAATTAAATAGCTCTAACGTAGGCCTAATAAAATAATTATAGAAAATGTAGAAATTAATTAACACAAACCTAAAAATAAAATAAAATAAAAATGAGAAAATATATAAATTAATTAACTCTAACCTAAAAATAATATAAAATAAATACAGAAAATATAGAAATTAATTAACACCAATTTAAGCCTAAAATAAATACAGAAAATATGGAAATTAATTAACAATAACTTAGACCTAAAATAAAATAAATATAGAAAATATAAAATTTAATTAACACTGACATAGGCCTAAAATAAATTTAGAAATTAATTAACACTAACGGAGCCCTGAAATGAATACAGAAAATATAAACTTTAAATAACATTAACGTAGGGCTAAAATAAGAATTTAAAACATAATAAATAATTAACACTAACTGAGGCCTGAAATGAATACAGAAAATAGAAAATTTAATTAACACTAACATAGGCCTAAAATAAATATAGAAAATATAGAAATTAAGTAACGATAACTTAGGCTCAAAATAAATATAGAGAATATAGAAATTAATTAATACTAACTGAGGCCTGAAATGAATACAGAAAATATAAAATTTAATTAACACTAACTGAGACCTAAATTAAATCCATAAAATATAGAAATTATTTATCATAATCTTAAAAATAAAATAAATATAGAAAATATAGAAATTAATTAAGACTAACTGAGGCTTGAAATGAATACAGAAAATATAAACTTTAATTAACATTAACGTAGGGCTAAAATAAGAATTTAAAATATAATAAATAATTAAGACTAACTGAGGCCTGAAATGAATACAGAAAATATAAAATTTAATTAACACTAAAATAGGCCTAAAATGAATACAGAAAATATAAAATTTAATTAACACTAAAATAGGCCTAAAATAAATATAGAAAATATAGAAATTAAGTAACACTAACTTAACAATAAAATAAAATAAATATAGGAAATATAGAAATTAATTAACGATAACTTAGGCTCAAAGTAAATATAGAGAATATAGAAATTAATTAACAGTAACCTTAAAATAAAATAAAATAAGTATAGAAAATGTAGAAATTAATTAACGATAACTTAGACACAAAATAAATATAGACAATATAGAAATTAATTAATACTAACCTAAAAAGAAAAGAAAATAAATATAGAAAATATATAATTTAATTAACACTAACCTAAAAATGAAATGAAATAAATACAGAATTAATTAACACTAACGTCAAAACAAAATAAAATAAATATAGAGAATATAGAAATTAATTAACACTAACCTAAAAATAAAATAAAATAAATATAGAGAATATAGAAATTAAGTAACACTAACCTAAAAATGAATTGAAATAAATATAGAGAATATAGAAATTAATTAACACTAACCTAAAAAAAAATATAGAGAATATAGAAATTAAGTAACGATAACTTAGGCTCAAAATAAATATAGAGAATATAGAAATTAATTAACACTAACCTAAAAATAAAATAAAATAAATATAGAGAATATAGAAATTAAGTAACGATAACTTAGGCTCAAAATAAATATAGAGAATATAGAAATTAATAAACACTAACCTAAAAATAAAATAAAATAAATATAGAGAATATATAAATTAAGTAACGATAACTTAGGCTCAAAATAAATATAGAGTATATAGAAATTAATTAACACTAACCTAAAAATGAAATGAAATAAATATAGAGAATATAGAAATTAATTAACACTAACCAAAAAATAAAATAAAATAAATATAAAGAATATAGAAATTAATTAACACTAACCTAAAAATGAAATGAAATAAATTTAGAGAATATAGAAATTAATTAACACTAACCTAAAAATAAAATAAAATAAATACAGAAAAAAATATAAATTAATTAACACTAACGTCAAAACAAAATAAATATAGAAAATGTGGTAATTAATTAAGATTAACTTAAAAATATTATAAATTAAATATAATAAATATGCAAATTAATTAACACTAACTTAAGGCCAAAATATATTTTAGTGTTAATTAATTTCTACATTTTCCATATTTATTTTAGGCTTATGCTAGTGTCAATTAATTATATGTATGTGTATTATCTGTAATTTGTAATATGGCCACCGGACGTTTCCTAATGCAATTAACTAAATCTATCTGTTACAACGTACATACGTCCTTCCTATTCATGTCTGTTAAACTTATTAATTACGTCATTACGCAGTGACACTTTACACGTCATTGACATGTTTCTTTTACGTTTTTATTTAACATGTTTCTGGATCAACTTTATTTTTAATTTCGCTGTTCAACACCGTGCTTCAGAGCTAATTAGAATCTCGTTGACACAGTGAGCCTGGCCTCGTTGTCACACCCCCCCCCTCCCCCCACCCCCTCCCTTCTGAGAACTGTTGTGAGGCCACCAGATGTCGATGAGGATTTGTGCAGGTTGAATTATCCAGGGGGGGGGGGGGGGCGTTGCGTTGCAGGGTCGACTGATTTCGGGCCCGAGGTACAGGGTGGAAACTGTTTAGTAATCTCGTCAGACAGGGAGGGTCAAGTGGACCGTGACACTGGTGGTGGGGGCGGGGGGGGGGCGGGGCAGGGAGGAATCGAACACACGACCCGGAGCCAATGTTGACCGTCAAACCTCCCAGAATACGGGTTTAACCACCTTCTATAGACTCTATCAAATAAATACTATGAAAAGACCACAAAACCCCCCGACGGCTCACGTCACGAAATAAAAATGTCCTCGTGAGGTTCCTCTGGTAATAAAACTCTCCTTGACGGGATACTAAATGTTTATCGCAGAGCGCGGGGATCGGACAAGCATCAAACAACAGTTTAACGTCTTTATTTGAATGAAGAAAACAACAATTGATGACCTCACACAGACACTTCTTATTTATTACTTTATCGACGTTTCGATACCTATTTGTATCATCTTCAGGGTCTTTTTCTTCAGAGGAAGCTTGCATGAGAGTTGCAACTCCCCTTTAGAAGCGTAGGAAGGGATTTTTAAAGTTGTAGAGGAAGGTGGCAAAGGGTAAACTAGGGTTTAAGGACCCTACCCAGCAATTCACCTAAAAGTGATGGAGGACAACCTGCAACAGGTACGACGGCGGGCTCTCGATACTCGTCCAACGTCCTTCTCCGCATGTGCTTCGGACCAGCAGCTTTCGAGGCAGCTGGCCGACCGTTCCAGTGGGAACAGATAACAATGTGTAAATATTTCCTCTTTAGGAAAATACCTGAAGGAAAATGAAGTAACGGTTAATCACCTCTTAAAGGTTCTCTTTTCAAATTAAATCAAAAAATCGTTCCTATTTTCATACTTTAAATTTACTGTAAGTTTAAAATCTTTCCTTCACCACAGATGATGTCACTAGCCTCGAAAGATGTATTTTAAAAAAAAATTACTTATGGCGAAAATCGATAAGCAAGTATGACAAAACTAATATATCAGTGAATAAGTCATTAGTAAACGGATATTTAATGTAAGCTCCTTGATTAATGGGGAGAAAAAAACATGGCGGCTCATTTAATAATAAGGAAGACAGCCAAATACAAAACAAAAATAACTGATGATCCGTAAATACCACACAAACGTTTCTGGGAGCCTTGTTCCTTTCTTCAGGTGTAGAAAGAAAAAAAAAACCACAAGCAAGAGCCTAGAGCGACACAACTGCACTATTCAAGCTTCCTTATATTATTTATATCATCACTTCTTTTGACTGTATTTGTCTATCTTTATTATTATATTATGAATTTATTTTAATCATACGTTAATTTGTCATATAAATTTCTTCCTTGACGTCCATTGATGTTTAATGTAATTTTAAGCTCCTTGATTAATGGGGGGGGGGGGAAACATGGTGGCTCATTTAGTAAATACAAAAAATAATAAGGAAGGTAGCCATATGCAAAACAAAATAACTGATGACGTAAATACCACACAACGTTTCTCCCTTTGAAAGGGGGGGATGTGGAAGGGTAGAGGAAGGTAGCCAAGGGTTAACTAGGGGCCCCCGGGATATAGTTTAAGGATCCTACCCGGCAATTCGCCTAAAAGTGATCCAGGGAAAACACCTAGAAGAACCTGCATCAGGTAGGTCGGGCATTGGGTACTTGTCCCACGCCCTTCCGATAGCTGTGGGGACGCAGAATTCCTTTCTCCGTGCCTCGACCAGTTTAGGAGGCAGCTGGCCGACTGTTCCAATGGGAACAGCGAACAACTCTTACCGTATGCCCAAGGTCTGTGACCCCCAGGAACATACACCTCTCAGAACAGGCCGAGGTGCCTTGGCACGTGGGAACCTTAGTTCAAGAACGGAGAGAGGAGGAGGCATCCCCTAAAGGTAGCCATTTCCGTGTCTCCATCCTACAAGTTTCTGTCTGCGAGAGAACATCCCTCGCAGGTACTGCCTGCAGCCGAGGTATTTTTTGCATTATATATATATATATATATATATATATTCCTAATATCTCTGAGCAGAGAGATAAAATGCTATTGGCTGCCAGTCACGAGGATGGAAGGGAATTTTAATCGCATTTCCTCTCGATAATTAGACGCATAAACACTGACGGCTGACAATTTTATAATCCATTTTTTGGATTAGCAGGCGCTCTTTCTGCCTGCATCCCTCACACTCACACACACACACTAACACACACACACACACACACACACGTAACACGTAATCGAAAATATCCGGCGCTGTTCCGACATATTAGGTAATCAATTTCCAGTGGCACATCCCCTCTCAGACAGCACCATAAATTTTATATTGTTTCCCCATCCACTCCCCCCCCCACCCCCACCACCACCATTTTGCGTGAGAAGATAACATTATTTTTTTAAAAAATTGACGTATGTAAGACGAGTTCAACCCCCTGTTAACTGTGAGGGTGATGGAGCCTCCCTAATGCACTTCCACCCCCATCCACGCCCAATATGAGGGTAAATGCATAATAAGTGCAAAAGTGTTACGGGATTAATTCGTAATTTAGCGGCGGCGGCGGCGATATTTCGTATTAATCCGCAATCAATTTTCGAAATAGCATCGCAGGACAAAGCGTCAATTAAATGTCGCATAACAGGGGTTGAAGTGGGACTGGCCAATTTTTTAACAACATCAAATAAAAAGGTCGTGAAATGGGGCGGTTAAAATATTAATTAATCTTCTTTTGGGAGAAAATTGCATCATTATGTAATATCTCTGCTGCATTCTCATCCTGTAATTCAATTTCTTAACCTCTTTGGTTGAGCGTTGTTTGAAAGAATTTCTCCTGTTCTCGGTAAATATTTTCTTCTTCTTTTTCGGACTTGAATTATCTTTGGACATGATTTAGTGTTCGTCAGGAAGGGAAAACATATAAAAAGTATTTATTCTCCAGAGATTTCCCAAAATATTCAACCTCTTTGCTTTAAATAATTTTTCTTGTTCTCTGTAAATTTTTTTTTATCTTTTGTGGCCTTGAATTAGCTTTGAACATGACTTCGTGTCCGTCAGGAAGGGAAAACATATAAAAAGTATTTATTCTCCAGAGATTTTCCAAAATATTCAACCTCTTTGCTTTAAATAATTTTTCCTGTTCTCTGTAAATATTTTTTCCTTCTTTTGCGGCCTTGAATTATCTTTGCACATGACTTCGTGACCGTCAGGAAGGGAAAACATATAAAAGGTATTTATTCTCCATTGATTTTCCAAAATATTCAACCTCTTTGCTTTAAATAATTTTTCTTGTTCTCTGTAAATATTTTTTCGTTCTTTTTCGGCCTTGAATTATCTTTTGACATGATTTAGTGTCCGTCAGGAAGTGAAAACATATAAAAAGTATTTATTCTCCAGAGATTTCCCAAAATATTCAACCTCTTTGCTTTAAATAATTTTTCTTGTTATCTGTAAATATTTTTTTATTCTTTTGTGGTCTTGAATTATCTTTGGAACTGATTTAGTGTCCGTCAGGAAGGGAAAACATATAAAAAGTATTTATTCTCCAGAGATTTCCCAAAATATTCAACCTCTTTGCTTTAAATAATTTTTCTTTTTCTCTGTAAATATTTTTTTATTCTTTTGTGGCCTTGAATTATCTTTGGACATGATTTAGTGTTCGTCAGGAAGGGAAAACATATTAAAAGTATTTATTCTCCAGAGATTTCCCCAAAATATTCAACCTCTTTGCTTTAAATAATTTTTCTTGTTCTCTGTAAATATTTTTTCCTTCTTTTGAGGCCTTGAATTATCTTTGGACATGATTTAGTGTTCATCAGGAAGGGAAAACATATAAAAAGTAATTATTCTCCAGAGATATCCCAAAATATTCAACTTCTTTGCTTTAAATAATTTTTCTTCTTCTCTGTAAATATTTTTTTCTTCTTTTTCGGCCTTGAATTATCTTTGGACATGATTTAGTGTTCGTCAGGAACGGAAAACATATAAAAAGTATTTATTCTCCAGAGATTTCCTAAAATGTTCAACCTCTTTTTTTTAAATAATTTTTCTTGTTCTCTGTAAATATTTTTTTATTCTTTTGTGGCCTTGAATTATCTTTGGACATGATTTAATGTTCGTCAGGAAGGGAAAACATATAAAAAGTATTTATTCTCCAGAGATTTCCCAAAATACTCAACCTCTTTGCTTTAAATAATTTTTCTTGTTCTCCGTAAATATTTTTTTAGTCTTTTGTGACCGTGAATTATCTTTGGACATGATTTAGTGTTCGTCAGGAAGGGAAAACATATAAAAAGTATTTATTCTCCAGAGATTTCCCAAAATATTCAACCTCTTTGCTTTAAATAATTTTTCTTGTTCTCTGTAAATATTTTTTCCTTCTTTTTCGGGCTTGAATTATCTTTGGACATGACTTAGAGTCTATCTGGAAGGGAAAACTTATAAAAAGTATTAATTCTCCAGAGATTTCCCAAAATATTCAACCTCTTTGCTTTAAATAATTTTTCTTGTTCTCAGTAAATATTTTTTCCTTCTTTTTCGGCCTTGAATTATCTTTGGACATGATTTAGTGTTCGTCAGGAAGGGAAAACATATAAAAATTATTTAATTTCCAGGAGATTTCCCAAAATATTCAACCTCTTTGCTTTAAATAATTTTTCTTGTTCTCTGTAAATATTTTATCCTTCTTTTGTGGCCTTGAATTATCTTTGGACATGATTTAGTGTTCGTCAGGAAGGGAAAACATACAAAAAGTATTTATTCTCCAGAGATTTCCCAAAATATTCAACCTCTTTGCTTTAAATAATTTTTCTTGTTCTCTGTAAATATTTTTTCCTTCTTTTGTGGCCTTGAATTATCTTTGGACATGATTTAGTGTTCGTCAGGAAGGGAAAACATATAAAAAGTATTTATTCTCCAGAGATTTTCCAAAATATTCAACCTCTTTGCTTTAAATAATTTTTCTTGTTCTCTGTAAATATTTTTTCCTTCTTTTGAGGCCTTGAATTATCTTTGGACATGATTTGCCAAAGGATATTCCATGACTTTATCACGCAGTAAATTATAATAGGTAATAATTACCTAAGATGACGGACAACTGTATTAAATTAAAGATAACAAAAGGCATCCAGAGAGATATTTTTGCTATTATCCGTTGTTGCTGGACTCCGTCGCCGTCGGGTTTTGTGCGCGCGGGGATGGTTTGTTACGGATGCTGAATGATTGAGCGAGCGCGGGGGGGACCAGCTGCATTATTAGCGTCTCTGACCACAGAGTCTATTAAAGCACGATCGCTGGACTAGGAGGGGAAATTCTCTCGTCGCCTTCGTAACATAATAAACTCTTATAACATTCAGGACTCAATTCATTTAAAGAAGGCCGTGCATATTAGTGTGCTTGAATTAATCACGCTTCTCCGTCACCATGGCAACTAAACAGAAACAAAGACGACGAAACACACGCCCAGAGATATAGCCACACTTCTTCTTATTATTATTATTATCAACTTATAAGTGTAATAAAACAATTTTATGACCTCACACGGACACTTTGTATTTTTTCTTATTACGACGACGTTTCGAGACCTTTCTGTATCTTCTTCAGGTATTTTCGTACAGGTATTTGTTGTTTTCTTTGTGTGTGTGTGTGTGTGTATTTTAGTCTAGTCAATTGTAAATACCTCCTCTGTAGGAAAAATACGTGAAGAAGGTTACAAAAAATGGGTATCGAAACGTCGTCATGATTAAAAAGTGTCTGTATGAGGTCATCAGTCGTTTCACATTTCCACTTTTCTTCGACTATACAATATGGTAAAATATGTTTCCTAATTATGGTAGTTTTAGTAACTTAAACTCTATGATATTAACCCTTTAGTGCAGTGTTGCCAAGTGTGCTTATTTTCCACAGCGTTTTGTTGGATAGCGTTGACTGTTAATATCAAACCAAAGGTCAAAATTAAAGGAGACGCCATTGTAATAATGTCTTGTTGTTGTTGTGTCTTCACACTTACTCAATTCCGATTGGTCCGAATGTTAAGATGGATTCTAATGCCGGTCTCGCTTCCAATCACGGCCGGTGCCGGGAGTGGCTTTGAAATGCACGATTCTGATTGGTCGTGATATCGCTGGAGACAAATAAATATCAACGATGTGTTATAAGAGCTGGAATATTCAAAATACGCAACTCTCACTGGTAGAACGTAAATTACACAGAATAAATCAATCTACTACGTAAGTCTATAGATAGCTGTCTGTCAGGGCTGTTCTCTCGCAGGCAGATCCTTGTAGGAGTGACACGAAGGGGCTACCTTTGAGGATGCCTCCTTCTCTCTCCGTGTTTGAACTAAGGTTCCCACAAGCCGAGGCACCTCTGCCTGTTTTGAGAGGTGTATGTTCCGGAGTCACAGGCCTTGGGCATACGGTAAGAGCTGTTATCTGTTCCCATTGGAACTGTCGGCCAGCTGCCTCCTAAACTGGTCGAGGCACGGAGAAGGGAATGCTGCGTCCCCACAGCAAACTCCTCTCCCACTATCGGAAGGGCGTGGGACAAGGACCCAATGCCCGACCTACCTGATGCAGGTTATTCTAGGGTTTTCCCTGCATTTCTTTAGGGGAATGCCGGGTAGGATCCTTAAACCATAGCCCGGGGGCTCCTAGTTAACCCCTGGCTACCTTCCTCTACCCTTCCGCATCCCCCCTTTCAAATCCCCTTCCTATTCTATTAAAGGGGAGTTGCCACCATGTGGATTACCCTCATGAAGCTTGTTGCCCCCCAAAAAAAGTCTAATGCCGCGATCACAGCCAGCGAGGGGCTGGAGGAGTGAACATTCAACAACGCCGCGCTCTGATTGGTCCAGAAAAACTGTTGGTTGTAAAATTAATAAATTAGCTGTTTAACGACGTGTCACTACGCGTCCTCAAGACTGTGAAGGGGTTGTAATAGGGGATTAATATCAACAGTTATGACAAACTAGAGGAGGAGGACGTGACAGTCCATGATCGTGCAACGTGCAGCGACGACGACGTCATCACAGTCGCGAGGGGAGGAGGAACAACGCCTCGACCCTCATTGGTCAAGAGTAAAACATGTTGGTGATGAAGCTTATTAAACAACCTCCCTTGAGACGCTTTAATACGCATATCCTTGGCCTGTGACGGACAGCGTGGATTATCATCATCATCGACCAAAGATCACTTTAAACGATATTAAGGTAGATGTCATCGCGTAACGTCTTGGGCCTTTCAATATATTCA
This sequence comes from Zhengitettix transpicula, assembly GCA_037074705.1. Classification (NCBI taxonomy): domain Eukaryota; kingdom Metazoa; phylum Arthropoda; class Insecta; order Orthoptera; family Tetrigidae; genus Zhengitettix; species Zhengitettix transpicula. The sequence continues at coordinate 65,597,693 of CM073596.1, forward strand.
CACAACAAATACTCAATCTCTGATTGGCCCGAAATATCAAGATGGCGTCTTCCCGCTTATTCACAGCCGGGGCACTGTTGGAGTGAACTTTGCTAGTACGCGACTCTGATTGGCCAAGAAAAGTTGCTGCGAGACAAGAAAATGACCAATGACGACGTGTCCACGGAGTTATTTCTAGGGGTAATCAGCCTATGAGAGGTTGGAGGATTCTTAACACGCAGCTCTGATTAGTGGAACATGCGGATGCCGCGAGCACAGCAAGATGGAGGACGAGTGAACAACATCCAACGCCGCACTCTGATTGGTCCAGAGAAACTGTAGTTTGTTGTCAAATTAATAAATAACCGTTTAGTGACGTGTCAATACGCGTCCTCAGGACTGTGGGGGTTGTAATACTCACGTACACGTAGGTTCTAGTCCTTGCCCAACTCTGAAGGAAGGTGGTGTGGGGGGGGAAGTAACACACGGGGAGGGATCTTCCAGGCACCGTAGAACGATACATCAAGCCCCCCATCCCCCCCCCCCGCCATATTGATCCCTCCAGCCGGAAAAACCTTCATTGCTAAACGGAACTGTTAGTTGCCGCTCTTCCAACGACGACTCTACTCTGTCACGGTTCACACCATGTGCTCGACCGCTTATAACAATTACGGGGGGAGGCAGGGGGGGGGGGAAATCTTCACAAGTGTGCTGGAGACACTAACCCCCGCCCCCCCCTTCCCTGCTGTAAGAGGCCAGACGTGACAAGCGATTTCGCCCGAGGTTCTGCGACACTTCCACGTGTTAAGTGTTAAATTTATTTTGAAGATATTTTTTTTTTAAGTCTCATAAATATTTAAACATAGTAAAAAAATATATTAAGAACAACGTTGACATAGTAATTTTCAATCAGAGGTAAATTTTTCTTCTTTTTTTCAACTTCCACACACCTGAAGATGTTCCAAATTAGTGACGAAACGTCGTGCTTCAATGTTTATTACGTTCTAAACTGAATAATAAATTTTTAAAAAATATATGGCATTGTAATTTTCAATTAAAAGTAATTTTTCAATAATTTTAAACATCCACACACCTGAAGATGTTCCAAATCAGTGACGAAACGTCGTGTATCAATGTTTATTACGTTCGGAATTAAATAATAATTTTTTTTAGGAAATATAAAATTTTAATTTTCAATCAGAGGTAAATTTTTTATTCTTTTAAGCATCCACTCATCTGAAGATGTTCCAAATCAGTGACGAAACGTCGTGTTTCAATGTTTGTTACGTTCGAAATTGAATAATACATTTTTTAAAAAAAATATGGCATTGTAATTTTCAATTAAAAGTATATTTATCATTTTTTTAAACCTCGATACACTTGAAGATGTTCAAATCAGTGACGAAACGTCGTCTTTTCAATATTTATTACGGTCGAAACTGAAGATTAAATATTTTTTTTAGTAATTATGAAGGACAGCATCGACATTTTCAGATAAAATGAGACACACAGATTGTGAAGCCGGTTATATAGGTCAGACCAGGCGGTCTTTATAAACTAGGTTAAGAGAACATAAAAAATATTCTGGTTTGTCGAAACATATTTGTTGTTAAAGAATGATAAAAAAGAATTAATATAGATTGTTAAGGGATGAAGCGACAAATTTAGTACGTTTATTTTGAATATAAGTTGATGACGAACCCCTCTTAATAAACTGGTTTTCATTGCACTGTTAAATAACATGTCTTCTCTTCGACGGATGGAAGCGATGGAAAAAAATCTGGCCTGCGTGTTTTCCCTTGGAGCCAGAGGCTGCGTGGGCGGGCGGGATTCCATCCCAGCAAAGCTGCCCGAGGAAGAAAATCTGATTTTAAGTGGCTGCAGGCAGGGGAGGAGAACAGCCCCTGCGCGAAACGTAGGCCGCTTATATTAATCTGGTTACTGCTGCACAGAACAGGGGGTGGCACGGGGGAAGTAACTGCTGGTGGTGGAGGTTGCAATTGGGGGTTCCCGCATGACATAAGTATACACTGCTATTAATAATAAGAAGAAGAACAACAAGAAAATAAGGAATTAAAAATAATTACTCTACCATTTAATTAATTAATGTTTTTTCTCTCTCTTTGTGTTGCAGAGAAGAATTTGAAGAACTATTTCTGAGTCCAGGTTCCAGTCATGTAACGTCATACAAGAAACAACAGGTAAGGGCGCTGCTGCCTCACGGGACGGTTCTGTAGTCGTTCATTACACAATCAAAGAAATTTTGAAGAGAAAAAAAAATTACTTCTGGTTGAAAAATAATAAATAATAAGGAAGACAGAGCAAATACAGACAAGTGAAGTGGTGATGATCATGTAAACACCAACGGAAACGTTTCCGGAAGCCTTGTTGCTTTCTTCGGGTGCAGAAAAACACAAGAGCAATAGAGAGAGAGAGGGGAGAGGGAGGGAGAGAGACGGGAGAGGGGGGAGAATGAGGGAGAGGGGGAGAGGGGGAGAGAAGAAGAGGGAGAGGGAAGGAGGGAGGGAAGGAGGGAGAGAGACGGGGAGAGGGGGAGAATGAGGGAGAGAGGGGAGAGGGGGAAAGGGAAAGGAAGAGATAGGGCTGAGAGGGAGAAGAAGAGGGAGAGGGAGGGAGGGAAGGAGGGAGAGAGACGGGGAGAGGTGGGAGAATGAGGGAGAGAGGGGGAGGGAACGGGAAAGGAAGAGAGAGGGCTGAGAGGGAGAGGGAGAGAGAAGAAGAGGGAGAGGGAGGGAGGGAGGGAGACGGGGAGAGGGGGAGAATGAAGGAGAGATGGGAGAGGGGGAGGGAACGGGAAAGGAAGAGAGAGGGCTGAGAGGGAGAGGGAGAGAGGAGAGGGAGGGGAAAGGGAGAGGGAGAGAGGAATGGGGAGAGGAAGAAGCGGAGAGAGACAGGCAGAGAGAGAGAGAACTGCACTGCAAATAGATTTTTTTGAGTAAATTAATATTTTATTTATTTACTTAATAATGTTATTATTTAATTTTCAATCAGACGTAATTTTTTTCACAATCATTTTTATCTTTAGTGAACGTTGCCAGTTTGTAGTTAGACTTACGTTGTTTAATTCTTATATTTTGAAAATTCTTTTTGTTCGGCCGATATAACAAACGTCGCAATTTGATCAATTAGTTTCATAAAGAATATTGACAGTGGAAATCATAGTAAATAAGTTAATTAAATTAAATGTACTGTATATATATATATATATATATATATATATATATATATATATATTGTAACATTCAATTAATAAAGGAATTAATTTATTTTTAATTTAAAAGAATTTGCAGAATTCGAGCCCCAACGTTGTGGTAGCCATTTTGTAATAATCAATTAATGGGCTTTAATTAAATGAAATTATCAACAAGAATTTAAAACATATAATTATTTATTTCCACTTTGTTGCTTTAACTCACAAACAATTACAATTTAAAATTTTACATCTCAGGGTCTCTACTGGCTCTGATAATGGACACAACAAACTGTTTTAAAAACCTTATTAATTATTTAATTAAATTAACGTGATTATTTCAAAATGGCTACCACAACGTGGGGCTCGAATTCTGCAAATTCTTTTAAATTAAAAATAAATTCATTCCTTTATTAATTGAATATTACAAAATGGCGCCCAACGTGGGGCGCCAATTTGGAAGTAAAAAATTATATTTTTTATAATTCTTGTTGATTATTTCATTTAATTAAAAGCCTATTATTTAATTTTTACAATATATATGTATATATATTATATTTTTAATAAGACAGAAATACATAGATGATGTAAACACCACACAGCAACGTTTCTGGGGGATCCTTGTTCCCTGTTCTCTTCAGGGTGCTAAGAAGAGAGCCTGGAGCGACACAACTGCACTCGTCAGCTGACAAAAAACTCAAAATTGTCCTTCTCTGTGCCTGGACCAGGTTTAGGAGGGCAGCTGGCCGACTGTTCCAATGGATTTGCCTGACTGACGACTGCAGTTGTGTCGCTCTAGGTTGTCCTTAGCACACCTGAAGAAAGGGAACAAGGCCTCCCAGATACTCAAAACTCAGTTTCTAATTGGAACAGTCGGCCAGCTGCCCCTTTCTAAAACCTGGTCGAGGCTCGACGGAGAAGGGGGAATTTTGAGCAGTGCAGTTGTGTCGCTCCAGGCACTCTTCTCAGCTTCCTGAAGAGAACAGCGGACAAGGATCCCCCAGGAACGTTGCTGGTGTGGTGTTTACATCATCCCGTTTGTACCTGGCTGACTGACTCTTATTAAAACATCACTGAGGCTGACTGTGGCAGTGACGTAGGCGAAATCAATCTACAGGGAGGCTGAGAAGGGAGTGAGAAGGGTAGATTTCTGGTCCAGCAACACCAAACAGTGGTGGAGGATGGATGCAGGCGTTTCTCTTACATGGACAAGGAATACAAAGTTAAAAAAAAACAACGGTGGGAGGAAAAAAGGTGCAAGACAGGGACTGTGCAGTGACAATAAATACAAGAATACCCCCGCCCACCCCCACCCACCCCCTGGTTCCTTTTACAGGGAGAAACTTACCTGAAAAATTTATGGACTTCGGTTCTCCCGTGGGAAGAAAACGGCGAGTCCGCTTCTTCCTCTTTAAACAACCCTGTGACGCAACAATCCACGTGCTTCGGACGAGTCACTCAAGCAGCAGAAATGGGGGATAAATAAATTAACATCAGCCATTTTTTAATTCAGAAAAAAAAAATTATTAATGAAAAAATTAAACAACGTTTCGTCGCTTTTTCTGTGTGTGTGTGAGACATCATCAGGGTTCAAGTTTTAAACTACAGCTACAATTTCAGTCGCAAAATAAGCGACGAAACGGTTGTTTAATTTCACATTAATATAAATTCTTTTTTTTCCTGAATTAAAAAATGGCTGATGTTAATTTATTTCTTAGTTTTCTCAATACTTTTCTTAACCGCCCCGTTTGGCCTATTTATTTAAGGCTTCCGTACAAGTCTTTTTTTGCATGTGTGTGTTTCCCACTTAAATAATTTCTTAGAGAACTTTCGGCTCAACGTCCATAAATCTTCATTGTTTACGATCCTGTACCGTAAGCAAACGTACAAAGTGACGTCGATTATTAAATATTTTTAAAATCCCGGAATTTGTTATACGGAAATTAAGCTGGTTAATGTAATTTTTAAAGTCTCACCACAAAAAAATATTTACCTTCCCCCGGCCCCCTCCTCCTTTAAAAATACCGGATTTTTATTTAATAAATATTTCAGGTTGGCAGAACTGCGTGTCACTGATATCTCGCCCCCCCCCCCCCCAGCGGTTACCACGCACGTAAGAGCTTAAGTAAGCCCCCGTGTGGCAGGCTGCCGAGCAACGAGCCGAGCATGAGTCAGTGCGCATGCGCCACACGTGCACCAGGGTTGCTCGCCGTGGGCTTCGGGCTGTTGTCGAAACATAGAAGGGAAGTTCGGCGCGTGGACGTCGTAGTGTGGACGAGGACCGAGCCGACGAACCGATTTCCTTGCCTTATATCAAATATTCTAAACTCTTTGTCTTGTATCCTTTGCTACGTTTGTTGCTTTACTTAAATAGAAAGGGGACATGAAAGTGAGTGGTCGCAAGGGATTCACCCTTGAACTAGTTAAAATACTGAGGGACAGCCCTGTTCATATGGGATCTAGTCTTCAGTGGATGTTACTTCAGTTCATGAGGAAGCTTTCAGCCATTTTCAAAACCATTTTAAAAAACTGTATATATATAAATAAAGGTAAGGGTGCAATAATTTTCACACAGGCCACACCTGTACTAAGAGAACCATATGAGTAACATCAAGCATAATTCGAAAACAAACACTGTACTTCTTCCAAAATCATGAAAACCATAATTATTCTATTGTTTTTTTTTAAAAAAAAATTACATTTCATGAGGCTATTTGATCAGTTTCATCCTGATTACATGAAATATTACACGAGGTTAGTTTCATTATTAATTGTTATATCAATTTTCTATTGAATATTCAAGAAACTTTCATTGATATTGTGAAGAACCCTTTTTATTTTTTAACGTATGTGTTTTCAGAATCTTGAAAATGGCGTAAAAGTGGCCGAAAGCTTGAATATATCCAGTAAATTACTCCCATGGATGTTAGTAATTGACCCCTGTTGCTGTATCTCTGAGCCACATCTAGCTTAGTTTAGTTGTAGCAATGAGTCTCGTAATTGTTCAATATCATATTTAATTTCTAACCATTTGGTTGACGACGCTGTATGTGAAGCATGTCTTGAAGATGCTCGGCTACTTTCTCGCTGTTCGTGTACGTGCTCGGCTCGGCTCGGCTCGGCTCGGCTCGGTAGTCTCCGTTGGCACTAGAGCAAGGTTCGGCTGATTGCTCGGTAGTCTGAACGGGGGGGGGGGGGGTGGCTTTAACTTTCTAAAACCAACGATATTTTTGATATAAGCAAAAAGAGGTTCTTTTTTTAAAAAAAAAAAAGTTACCCAGTATTTTTGTGTCACAACTGTTATTTATTTTATATACTTAAAAAATCTCCCTTTTTTGACGTACAAGTGTAGCTAGTAGCTGGCACACACTCACACACACGTGTGCAAAGAGGAAAAAGAAGAAGAAGAAGAGAATTTGTATGGGAACTACAAATAAAAAAAATTGGCTAATCGTATGTTCAACGATAAAGTAACTTCCGCGGATCACAATGCAGATCCCTTGGAGAAGATAAGGGGGAACCTTTACGCTTCAATATTATTCATTCTGGGGTTAAAAGAATAATTTATCACGGACTCGTGAAGAAGTTTGATTTTTTTTTTTGGCGATGCCATTCGCGCTTTTGATAGACTAAAATAACAACTCTTTCTCAAGCAGCAGCAGTAGTAGTAATATTTTAACGCACCAGGAGTGCGGAGGGGGGGGGGTGAGAGGAGGGATGAACTTCCCCTTTAGCACGGAGTTTTGACAAGGCTGCAAAATAAGAATTTCCTTCAGCTGTCAATAAGGCACGGAGAATAAAGAAAATAAAGAAATGGCGATGGGGGGAGGGGAGGGGAGGGGGGAAGGTCGATGTGTGTGTGTGTGTGTGAGATCGACTTCGGCTGACAGGTGATAAAAGGTAAAAGATTTCTTAATACTTGTAGAAAAAACCGAGACCAGTCGTTTCAGTTTCACTGGGAACAAATAATAAGCCTCGGGAATATATATATATATATTGTAATGATTACATGGGAGATGTAATTTAAATCGCCCCACGTTGAGTCGCCAAAAATGTAATGAATAAAATGATTAATTAAATGATTTACCCCCACGTTGGGCGCCAAACTGTATTAATTAATTTCAATTTATTCATTACATTTAAGACGACTCAACGTGGGGCTGATTTAAATTATATCTCCCATGTAATCATTACATTTTTTGGCGCCCAACGTGGGGGCCAATCATATAATTAATCTTTGTATTCATTACAATTTTTGGCTCCCAACGTGGGGCGATTTACTTATATCTCACATGTGTTCATTACAATATATACATAAAGTTACCCTGTATTTTTGCGTCACACTGTTATTTAATTTATATACTTAAAGAATGACCTGTTTGTCGTATATATATATATATGAAATAATTGTATTGTTCCCTACAACGAACCACTTGATTTAATTACATTGATGAGACTGACATTTATTAATTAGCGAGGAAGATTAAAGAGGAAACACATGACTATGGAGAAGGTGACATAGATTAACGTAGCTGCTATTTGTAGGTAGAAATAAAATACATCTCTGTGTGAATGTAAAAAAAAGAGACCGACAAAGAAGACTGATGTAAAATACTGAAGTAAGAAAAATAATAATAATAAATTATTAATCAGTCCACGGTTTATTTCGTTAAGAAAGTTTACAATCGAGAGCTTTGGACTTTACAGTCAACCACGCGTCCATCTTGTCACATGTCGCTTCCATTTTGTTAAATACTATTCTAAACGACTGGTTCATTGTAACGTTCTCCTCCATAATGAAATATCAAGCAGACGTACCCCGCTATTTAGATGGCCCCACGTTGGGCGCCAATATGTATTCTACTCTTAAATTGTTATTATTACTAGCTGGGTGCCCGGCGTTGCTCGTGTACTTATTTATACAAACTCGAAAAAGTATTTAATTGAATACTTAAATATATTCCTTGAGTATATAATTGAGGATATAATCGTCACTCAGTCTTCATACATTACGAAATATTACATTGATGGAATTGTTAGCTAGACTCACAACTAATACAGCGCAAGGATGGTAAAGTAATTCGTATTCTTCTTTATTACCATTCGATGCAGTATTGCTGTATAAAATATTTCAGCTTTATTTCATTCCTAATAAAGGAGATATTTCCTTTGTTCGTTGCGTAGTAACGTCTTTCTCTCGCGTGACGTCATTGTCCCTTTGCGCGCAGTAATTTAATATTTAATGATCACGGTTTTTAATTATAATTCTTTCCACCTTTATGCTATGGGTTTGTCACCCCCTCAGTACCGTTTCTCGTGTTTTGAAGAATATGTGTACCAATTTTTGTTGCATTCTGTCCACGCGATAAAATTTGTATAAAGAACAACGTAAATACATACATACATACAAATATACATCCTTTTTTATTATATAGGTTATTATACTTTCTACATAAAGGTTCTGTTAATTATTTATTGTAGTCACGCCTTGGTACCTTTGTGCGGCGGTGTAGCGCATCTTCGGCACAAGTAAATTACATTAAATCACACTCCAAAGATGTTTATCTGGCACAAAAAAACAAAACCTGTTGCTTAGCAACCACCATTACTCTTCTTCCTTTACTAATATACTATCATCACCTAAGTAAATTACCACCTTTATATACACACGTGTGAGTGCACGGAGGAAGGCAGTGGTATGGTAACCTTCTCTGAAGCTGCCGATATTTGCCGTCGTCTGAAGGCTGCGTGCGACTTTAATCAGGACTTTCCCACTTTAGAGTCAATGCACAACAAACACACACACACACACGTGTCGCAGGAGCTTCAAAAGGAAACTTTACTGTCGTCTTTGACGGAGACAAAAGCAGAGACTCATTAAAGACACCTACAGGGGAAACGAACATCACGGCTACGGTGGTCGGAGGGAGGTGACCCCACTCTCGACTTTTCGTCGTGCATTATATATATATATATATATATATATATATATACATATATATATTGTAATGATTTGCCTTTTCATTACTTAATATAAAAAATAAACTTTATTCCAAGAAAATACAAAAAATACAAAAGTACATTTATAAACAATATTGTTGGGCGCCAGCATTGGTCTGCATAAAATTAAAATTAGCTCCGGCTTCATTAAAAAGTCCTCCTTCTCCACAGGGTAATGTGGGCGGTTCGGTAGCTACTCAAGAACAGAGTCCATCTCCGCACTGTGTAAAAGAATTCCACTTTTGAATGTACTTTACGTGTATTGTGATGCTTACTTTAACTTGTGGCGTCAGCACACGGTCTCCTTCTTCGGCCTCCCCGCGATGGACGTCCCTCAAAACCTCCGCGTCTCCGTCTCCCCGCGTCTCCCTGTCTCTCTGTCTGCCTTTCCGTCCCCGTCTGCCTCCTCTGTCTGCGTCCCCGTCTCCCTGCGTCTCCCTGTCTCTCTGTCTGCCTCTCCGTCCCCGTCTGCCTCCTCTGCCTGCGTCCCCGTCTCCCTGCGTCTCCCTGTCTCTCTGTCTGCCTCTCCGTCCCCGTCTGCCTCCTCTGCCTGCGTCCCCGTCTCCCTGCGTCTCCCTGTCTCTCTGTCTGCTTCTCCGTCCCCCGTCTGCCTCCTCTGCCTGCGTCTCCGTCAACCCTGCGTCTCCCTGTCTGCCTGCGTCTCTCCGTCTCCCTGCTTTTCCCTGCGTCTCCGTCCCCGTCTGCCTGCGTCTCCTACTCGGGTTCGGAGTATTTATAAGTACTCCGCCCCCACAAACGATGTAAAAAAAAGGGACGCGAACCCGCGATTTCTTTTGGCCTTCTCAGGCAGAAACACGTGCACGCCTAATGTATTCATACTCAGGCCTTCTCAGGCCCGCGGCCCTTAAGGTTGTTATTCACTACAATATATATATATATATATATTGTAATGATTAACAGGTTGGCTTTATTTAATTTAATTTAAAGAATTTGCCTCAGGTTGAAGCACCATTTTAGGTAATAATCAAATGGAAGACTTTTATTAAATGAAAAGTTTAAACAATTTACACACAAAGCTTTCAAAGATAATTACCATCAAAATTGGTCCTCTCTCAGGGCCTCTACTGGGTTCGATAATGAACGCAAAAAGAAATGATTTATAACATCTTATTAACAAAACAGTTGACAATTTACCTAAACAAGATGTCGATAGAACGAAATAAATTAAAAAGTAAATAAATTAACTTTGATTGACAATTAAAAGAGAACGAAATCTGACTTTATCCTTTAATTAGCATTTACAATGTTAATCAAAGTTATGTTACTTACGGACCGTTGGTCTGGTACCAGGACAATCAATTTTACAGTCTTTAATTATTTAATATCAGGCCTTGGTTTACACTGATTCTACACTTCATTGTATTCCGTTGACTGCTTCACTCCACAGTAATTTACCAATGTTATTCCTCCTCGAAAATTGTACAAAGTTCTATTTTGACGAAACTGGTATTACTTTACAATATTCTCTGGAGAATGTTTTACTCTGCTCAATTTTCTAAAAGACCGTTCGTGTCTCTGCAACGTTTTCACCGTCGGCCGCTTCTATTCTCCAATGATTCACCAACTTTATTATACTATGCTCTGACCTCTGTACAATCCAGACCACAACGACCAACTGACTATGCTTTAGCGCGCGTAAAGCGCCGTTCCGCGCTCTCAATAATAGGAACAACCAGTCATTGTCGCTCGGATCACCTTGCCGCTATAATACAAGCTTTTCGCTAAACTATTCAAATTTATTTCAAAATAATTAATTGATTAATTAATTGGCATTACAATATATATCTATATATATATATAAATGAATTGCTGTTCGTTAGTCTCACTAAAACTCGAGAACTGCTGAACGGATTTACCTTATCTTAGTCTTGAAATGTTCGTGGAGGTCTAGGGAAGGTTTAAAAGGCGAGAAAAAATCGAATAATTTCCGGGAAACCCCTAAATACAACCCTTTTCTATTTCCCATACAAACGTTCTCTAAATAAAATACAAATCTACACCAGTCGAGCAATTTTCACCAAATTTCGTGCACGTGTGTCTTTGCGACCAGGAAACAAACACTGTCGGGGTGAGACGCGTCTTCCACCCCCAGAAGCGGGGGTGGAAATATTTAAACATACTAAAACAGCCGATATTTCAGTCGGATAAATATTTTTAGGGGTCAAAGATATTGATAGTGTTTCTACCAATGTTATGTGAATACAATTTTCATCCCCTACGCCCTGTGAAAAGGACACCCTTCGGATTTGGGGTGGAGATGCTTTACAGTAAAATAACGCTAATACAACCGAGATTGGAGTCAAATCAAAGGTTATGGAAGTCACTGTGTTTAGTTACGACATTCAACTTGGCATTTACCCCTCAGATGCAGGGGTAGCGGGGTGAAAATTTTGGAACATGCAAACACGGCAGATATTTGCGTTGAAGAAATATTTTTCAGAGTTAATTGTAATTAATTAGGGTTCGAGTAGCGTTACATAAAAATTGCGCAAAAGCAGCCGAAATTGGAGTCATATTGGGGGTTATAGATAAATGACATCTCGGGCAACGCCGGGCACCCAGCTAGTATATATATATATATATATATATATATATATATATATATATATGTTGTGGCTTGTCAATTATAACTTTATCTACTAGCTGGAGTATAAGAAGAAAAAGGGAGACGATGTAATATCTGCTATTGATTGTTGAGGGAGATCTTTGGTGGGGAGATATAATAATGGCGGACAAGGGAGAAATAATATTGATTAAAATATTTGTTTAAGTTTAAAAATTGTAGACTCCAATGCTGACTAGCTAGTAATTCAAACTACGGGCACAAATAGTGTCACAATATAATATATATGTATACGTGTGTGTGTGTGTGTCGCTGTAAAGATCACGTGGTATGATCTGAAGCGTTGATTCGTTCCCCGGTGACTTGGGACGTTTTTTTTCTGTCAATTATTAATTTTTTTTCCGAATGAAGACCTGTTTATAAAAAGTATTGTTAATACTCCAAGTCTTAATTTACTCCCAGCAAGTCCTGATGAAGTCATAAATTAGGGACGAAACGTTGTGTAAATTTATTTGTTGTCAATTATTAATTATTTTCTGAATTAAGACCAGTTTATTCATTGATTGATAAATGTTATTTAATTTTTAACTGTTGTTCCTCTGCCAAGCGGTGACGGTGCTTGGTCCTCATTACCCCCGATACGGACGACCAGCTTGGAGAAATATATCTCATAATCTTCTCAAACTATATTTACGCAAGAGGAGAATAAATTCAGTCAAGCTGAATGGACAACCTGCGTTGATTAAACTCAGTCCCAATATTCTTTGTCTTGGCACGTCCTCATTTGAATTTCCCTTCGTCCCGAGCCGTCAGCTACAGGACGACGACGCAGGGGGGTAGATTGTGTCACTGACCCTGGCACGACACAGTTAGTTTCTCCTTCTCCTTCCTCCCCCAGACCGTTACGTAAACTCTCAACCGCCTTCCTATCGACCGCGGCCTTCCGCTTCCATATTTGATGCGTCGCTGCCTTCAGGATCTATCACAAATTCTCTTTATTGTCACGCAAGGGCGCGGCGGTTCTCTATCTATTTCTGTGTAAGTGATTGGTGACGAGGTCACGGCCGACTCCACAGACTTTCGCTCACTCGCTCAGAGAGTGAGAACACTCGCAGCCGTCTCCAAGGAATGCACAAACACGGTCAGAGAGTCTCCTCATCCAAAGACACACACACACACTGCGGTCGATAGGATCAATTCAAGGAATGATGACGACCAGAGGAATAAATCGATCTATTATGAAAAATTTAGAAGGCATTACATTCCCCGACGTAAGATCTTTGTCGTAGTTTCGACCCTGTGCCGCCGAAGTGTGTCTGTTTGAAATAAATACTTTAATTTTGTCAGCGACTGTTCTTTCATGGTTGCTGCAGTCCTCCATATCCTGTACAGAATCAAGACAATGGCCGGTATGATTTTAGACAGTGGAAACCAATTCGACCATTTCTTCGACCTAGTGTGTCTGAGATCGACCGTGCAATAAATCAGTTTTGTATTATTATTTTTTGAATGAGAATTTGCGAGTCGGATTTGCTTAACCTGACTGTATAAGGTCTTTGTGTGTTATTAATAGAAATACAACGCGTAGACGAGTGAGTGAGGGCGAAGAGAGGCTTCGAAACGACCTTTTCAGAGATTCGTTTTCCGTCTGTTTTATTTTGTGTACAGAGTTGAAATGGAGACTCCGGCTTTCAGATTCAAAAAATCCCTCAAAGTCTCGCTTTTATGTGAGACGTAAAAATCTAATGGTAATTGGCTTCGTCAGCGGAGTTACTTCTAAAGCAGCCTGCGTTCTATTCAAAATCGTTACTTTTTTTTACATTTACGAGATTCGTGAGTAGTTGTTTGGTTTTTTTTGGTAAAAAGTAGGTTTTACTTTTTATTTAAACGTAGATGCTTACTTTATGTAACGGTTTCCGATTTCATCTTCAAATGGCGTACATCCCTTAATGCGGGGGGCTCGTAAAAAGTGTAAATCTCCAGTGAAACATGGCGGAGTGATAAAATATACTTTACGGCTTCCAGTCGTAAAATGCGTTACGATCAGCTAATCCCCTCCGTAATTACAGGTGTCGGTCCTAGCTCCACAATTCTCTCTACTTTGGGTGTAAGGCGTTGTGGGTTATTGACCAACTAAACGGTGAGTCCGTACACACGTTAACGTGTATATTACTTTACGTACATCTTAACTGTGGTAGTTACAGAGTGTTTGATAACCTAAATCAGAGTGTCCGGGTTATTCCGTATCACTAGAAAACCTTCATAAAGCTGATTTTCGGTTTCATCACACCAAGACACCCACCTCCGGTTACACCCAGTGGTGCTTCACAGTTGGGTTTTAGAGTCATGTAGGGGGGGGGGGTGCGAGGTCTGGACGGAGCCGACAATAAATTGTTCGCCTAGTTGGATATTTGAAGCAGTCGACCCCCAACAAGCACACAGCCAGCGCCCTCTGGGAAATGTGAAAGTACGACGCAGATGAGTGCCACTACGAGATACTCTTTCCGTTCTTGTGACATTAAACTCAATCCCACCGCACTACCTGCTCCACAGTGTCTACGTGCATCAACGATACAAAGAAAAATTACGCCATGTAATTTCATCGTGTGGTGAGTTTATTTTGAAATTTGCACGTTACAATATGTGAGACCTAAAGCCGTAAAGTATTTTTACAGACATGACACGAGCCACTCAGTTACTAACGACAACATGGAGGGAAGGGCTGACAAGGGACGCTGACCGCTTTGGAATCGTGGAAGATGGCCGGAGGACACCGCACTAGGACCACATTTTCGCGTTCTGTAGACTTCTTCTTCTTGCGTTTTCCCTTTCCTTTCCCGCCACTACCTTTTTTCTTATCGCCTTTTCCTCCTCCCTTGCCAACTTCTACCGTGCCTCCTTCTCCCTTACCTCCTTCTCCCTTGCCTCCTTCTCCCTTGCCTCCTTCTCCCTTCTTTGTTCCGTTCTTCTTTCCACCATTTTTATTTCCGCCATTTTTCTTTCCGCCGTCTTTCTTTCCGCCGTCTTTCTTTCCGCCGTCTTTCTTTCCGCCGTCTTTCTTTCCGCCGTCTTTCTTTCCGCCGTCTTTCTTTTTGTCGTAGCTACTATCCCTAATGCCAGCTTCAGGTTGGGAGGGCGTCAAATTGTTGATATTGGACGGCTCTCCTTGGACTTGTCCATCTTTGATCTTCTTGATAGAACGGCGAATGCAGGGGTGCTTGGTCCGAGGTTTGCAGCTCTTGGGAACGTCTGCTGGGGTGTCCTCTTTTGGCTTCACGGGCTTCCGTTCGCACTTTCTCTTTTGCACAGATGACAGATTTCTCTTGGCTTCCAGCGGCATATCGGGTGTGTAGCACTCGCGCCTGTTCTTCCCCGTCGAGGTGTAGGACTCTCGTCGTTTCTTCCCCGTCGTGGAGTAGGATTCTCGTCTGTTCTTTTCCGCACTCCTGGCTGGTGGCTGCGCCGAAGACACGGACTCGCGCTTCTTCTTCTTGACGTCGCCGGTAACTTCGTCGCGCCCTTTGTCAACCAAACGTGGCAAGTCCGCCGGAGCCCGAGGCTGGCGCTGTTTCCTGTCATCCGGTTCCGGCGACCACGGCGTCTGCTCCGTGATGCTAATGTTGCTGGAATCGCACTTCTTCCTGCGCGGAGGCGGCGCCTCCTCGGGCGTGCGGCAGACCTGCGAGGTGCGGGTGCGGCAGACCTGCGAGGTGCGGGTGCGGCAGACCTGCGGGGTGCGGGTGCGGCACGGGGGGCCGGGCAGCTCCAGCTGCGTGGACGGCTGGCGGCTGGGGTAGCGATGTCTGTAGACGGAGTCCGACGCCTTCGGGCACGGCCCGGCGAGGCAGGGTCTGCTGCGGTTGGCGCCGCAGGACACGTCCTTGGCCTGGCGTCTGCGGCAGGTCACCGACTGCACGCCGCAGCGCCCCCGCTGGGCTTCCAGGTACTCGATGGGCACACATACCGTCACGGGCACGGGGAGGCACATCGTCACGACGCCTGCCTCGTCGGAGTCGGCCACTGGAAACGACGGCGCCTGGAAGTTGTTGGCCACCGAGAGGATGGTGCCGACGCCCACATTGCAGGTCTTGCACCGTCCGCACTTTTTCTTAGCTTTCTCCATGTTCTGTGCTTGCAGGAGGTCGGCAGCCCGCGGTGATGACCCCACTGGCCCTCGGAGTGCCGCTGACCGTGGTCACCGTGCTGGGCCTCCTGCTCAACGGCTACATCCTGCTGGTCGTCCTGCTCACCAAACAGGTAAATAGTAATTAAGAATTTAACCACTCGTGCCGATGGAGTAAATACAGTTAATTATGTTTGTGCGTTCTCTGACTTGATGTATTAGCAACGGACATCGCAACAGGACATTATGTATCGTTCAACTACATTGTTGAGTTGATCACCTCTCGTACCGCGCTGTTACACGGTTAACAATTCTCCATCACGGTGTACGTTATTTAATTTATCAATTTACTCCGCATTATTCTTTTCTACGTCTAAAATATTTTGTAGCCTGAAAAGAATGATGAGAAATATGGTGAGAATATCCAGGCGTAAAAATTAAGAAATTATTTATTTAACAGCCCAATGATTCGTTCCGTGTGTATCTGACAGCTGCGCGTCCCCAATAAACCCCTTATTATTTTCCGAAACGTTAAACACGATCCCCCTTTCTGACGTCAGCACTGCCCTTGCGACTAATGAAAGTTGTACTTTGTCTCACTACCACACTAAATTCAAATTACAATACAATCCGTAATACTTGAGTCGCAACTGCATAATTCTGTTCAAGTGAATTCATGGCCTCTTAATAAATATATATATGCGCAGAGCACATAATCGTATTACGTGAATGGTCGCTGTAGCGCACAACACAATAGACAAAGTTAGTTAACAGAAACATGTGATGGTATATTTGCGGGTAATTTAGAGCCATCAGACGTTCACAGATGCAACAACAACTGTTCCTTTTCCTGTCTAGAAAATCTGTTTTAGTACTTACAATAAATTCGCCATGAGTGGACAACTCACTATCAAGAATATTATTCGTTCCCTATAAAGGATCGATACATAGGTAGAAAGTTTTCAAACGCCTTATTTAGGAAGAGAAATGTTTAAGAGTTGTTGGGATACAACAAGGCTGAATTGAGTAAAAAAATATGGATATTTATGGAAAAATCCTTCACATAGGGTTTGGTTATATTTTTTTTTCTCCCAAAAACCACAATCGTATTGTCTTAGAGAAAAAAAAAAGTCGGCCTGTATAACGTAAATTTTTAACTGAAAATTTATATTTCAAAATGATGAAACTTGACTGGGAAATTTTCTGTGTGTTTACTTGCTGTTACATAACCAAGAAAAGAAAACAAATAAATATTAAACCAAAAGAACAAGTACTGGTTACTAGGACGCAAGTCACAACCTCTCCTTAGAAAATAAACTACTACTATATAAAACCATAATTATACCAATATGGAGCTACGGGATGTGCCAGTAAGTCAAATACTGCAATAATGCAAAGATGCCTGTCTAAAATATTAAGAGCCATCGTTAACGCCCTCTGGTACATAACAAATGAACAAATACACAATGACTTAAAAATACCAACTGTTATGGAAACTGCCCCTGTCAAAAGAGTGGTCAGTCACCACGAAAAGCTTAAATCCATTATTACAACCACTACTAGCAAAATGATGAAACAAGAAGACTGAAAAGAAAAATGGCGAGCACATCTCTAGACAAGATTTAGAAGTTCTCTTCGCTGGAGGGGATCTCATCGTGACATAATGTATGATATGTAAATAACATGTCATTGCTACCACATTAGCTTATAGATTAAAATGTAATCTGATTGCTGATAAATATAATATTTAAAAAAACTTGCTGTGGAAAATATGAAAGTAGTTACAGTAAAAGTTAAGTACATTATACAGGGGGAAAAAATACAAACGGAGCGTTTGTGACTAAAATATATGAAATTAATATCAGCATGGAAAGTTATAGGAAAGGAAAAGAAATACAAGAACACAAGCTGCCTACTCACATCTTCTCCACGCGACAAACTAAAGAGACTACAAATAACACTAAAAAACTGGTAAAATTATCAGTATTTATTATAAGCCACTCTTCACATAATATATATAAATATAGTGGTAATTAAAAGGCAATTAGTAATTAATAATTTAAAAAATTTGGACTCCAGTTGTTAGCGGCTGAAACACACAAGTTACACACAACAATGGGCAATAATGCAACAGATTGAAGGTATTGTAGGCCGTTGGCTCGCTGGATGCAATGTGTAGAGACTTTAGCAGAGACCAGAAGCACAGCAGAATAAAGTAAAGATTGCAGATTACAGCAGTTATCGTCAAAGTATAACTATGTAAAGTCTTCGTTGAGAGATTGCGTAATAAAGTTGTTAAATTATTGCAGTAGTAAAGCAAACCAACAGTGATGTGTAGAGTCAGTGTAAACAATGGCCTGTTATAGAGTGTAACGTGCGTGTGTGTAAATGTTTTGAACGAGCCCAAAAATTGCCCTGGTACCAGAAACTGTAAGTCACATCATATTTGTAAACCAATCATTAAAGATAATTTTCGTCAGATTTCGTGTTTTCGAATATCGTTCACATTTTTATGTTTGCATTGTAAATAATACATTGAAGTCGAGAATAGCTTCATAGAAAATTTGATTGTTTAAATATTTTCTTTATTTAAAGGCCCAGTAAAGACCCTGAGAGAGAGAGGGGGGGAGAGACTGAGAGAGACAGAGATCTTTGAATTTGTAAAACAGTTACGCACTTTGTTGGTAGTCAATGCGTTTGGTAGAAATGCCACACACAGACATATTAAGACGTTGTCGAATTGTGTGTGTATATGGGGAAAAAAAAACTGGTCTAGAATTAAGCTTTAACACATTTTTTTTTGGTAGAGAGAGAAACAGAGAGTGATACAGAGAGAGACAGAGAGAGAGAGTAAACGTTGATTGTAAAACACTAATAAATAATATAAATTACGCGGTAACTGTTGTAAAATTCAACGGATAACTATTTTTAAATTTAAATATTTGTCAAATTAATAAATTAATTTCTTTGTTCATTTAAAAAATTCTTATTTATTATTAAATATCCTTTCATTTTAAATTTTAATTATTTAAATTGATGCATTAACGTTTTATTTAATTGGCTATCCTTGTTATCACTACAATATATATATATATATATATATATATATGAACCTAACACAGTCTCTACATAATATTTCAAAAGATCACGATAATTATTCATTAATTTGTAACAAATAAAGTGAGAAAAAAATTCATGTGTGTGTATTACGCTAAAGAATAGATTTTTCTGTGTGTATTTTAAATCCGGTAATTAAGAACTGAATCACAAATTTTACAATATGTAAGTAGAATATATTATTACTACAAATTTTCTATTGGGCATTTTTTTTTACAAGGAAAGAAAAAAAAGGATTATCAATAAAACAACTGTTACCCTAAAACAATTATTGCGTGGATAAAGCAAACTTCAAAGCGAAACAGCACAGAGGTCGTAGAATCAAACTTTTATATACTTATAAATGTTTGGGTGGGGAGGGGGGGAGGTTCACTGTAAAAAGAATCCTAAACAAAAAAAAATGGAAATAAATACGTTTGTCTATATTTTTAATGAAATGATTATTTAACTAAAAAACTAAACTTTTCTATGTTTGATAATAACTCTTTGCTTAAATCCATATTTGATTTCAAATAAAATTAATTAAAGGATGAATAAGAAAGGCAGCCAATACAGACAAAAAAAAAGAGTAATATAAATACCACACAGCAACGTTTCTGGGATCCTTGTTCCTTTCGTCAGGTGCTAACTGCACAACTGCACTGGTCAGTTGATTTTTTTTTCATTTTAAAATTAATTTAAAATAAGATGACAGAAAAAAATATTGATTGGTCGAAATAATTGTTGGGATATCATCTTATTTTTAATTAATTTCCTTGTAAGCAAAATATGGGATATTTTGCCCTAAAATAAAATAAAACCTAATTTGGTATCATCGGAAATGAGTACTTTTTCGTTTATGGGTAATTATTTGATTTAAAGAAATTAAATAAAGTCTATGAACACCCGGAAATATAAATTCAAAATAAAACAGTGCTAACGTACCGTACACGTCGTGACGTCATCCATGCCAGTCGGGTAACGATGTCAAACTACCAATTTCAAGTACTCGTATCTCCCGCAATTTAGGTAATAATTTTTATTCACACGTTTTTATTTTACCTTGCAAAAAAAAAATGTGTTAAAGCTTAATTCTAGACCAGTTTTTTTCCCCCATATACACACACACAATTCGACAACGTCTTAATATGTGTGTGTGTGTGTGTGTGTGGCATTTCTACCAAACGCATTGACTACCAACAAAGTACGTAGCTGTTTTACAAATTCAAAGATCGCTGTGTATATCCATGCTTTATAATACGATAATATTGTACGACATGATTGAAAAATTAAAACTTCAAAACCTAACTTCTCATAAGTATAAATCGTGACCATAATAAACAGTGACGTCCTAACCTCAATTCAGCTACTCAAAAAATCCAAAAAAAAAAACTACATGGAGCTGAATATTTAGATAATTTCGAAAAACGTAATTTGCGACACCAATCTAAAAAAATAAAAATAAATCTCCGTTGTAATAAACTAAATAATTTTCTTTCACTTACCCAATCGAATGAAGAAAATAATATAAATTCGTTCAATAAAGCCAGAGATGAGCCACTATCTAATTCGCACATCGTCTTTGCAATGACACAGTGCTGCCAAAGCTCTCGTCGGAACAACACCAACAAAAAAGTTACCAGAAGTTGTTGATCTGTAACAAAAACAATTCCGTCTTTTAAATTCCTTAAATATAACACAATGGAATAGTTTGTTTTTTTTCCCCGCGTTATGTACAATATTACACTACGAACATAAAATTATACTTTTTTGTTATTGTGAAACATTATTATTACTAAATTACGCCATGTTTCTGTCCTCATGTTGGCCCCCTCTGTAGGCAAAGATAACAGTTAATAGATATTATAAAGATATTATGGTAGGGGAAAAAGAAGTATTTATAATTATGAATAAGCTATACATTTATTATGATATTCATATATTTTATATAATTTTATATATAATATACATATATTATTGGCTGTTTTAGCATCAAGTTTATCTACAAAGTCATTATTATTATTATTCAAATCAATATAATCCTACTTTAGCTTTGAATACAACCAAGAAGAAATTTTTATATCCCATAGATATATTAAATTAAGCTCCATTTCTTCGTATTAAAGTATTTGGAATACCAGTCCCAAAGTCAATAAACATTGTTTGTTTTTTTGTCATATACATATTTGTACTATGAAGGTAATTAAAAAACTACATTACATATCAATTTTCTGGCTTATTGGATAATATATTTATTTTTAATTAAACTGAAAAACTATAAATATACATATAATAGATATTTAATAATTTATCATGAATCGTCTAACAAAAAAATATGAATTTTCTTTTATATTAAAATATTGTATTTGATCTAATTTAATATAAGAAAAAATTATTTACGCCTATTTCGTTGCGTGGAAATATTCAAATATTCAAGGTCAATTATAATTATGTCTTTTGGGTTCTGACGTCACGCAATTTGCAAACACTCCCCCCCCCCCCGCACCGCCCTTATTTATGCATTATATGCCAGAGAAATATTCCACATAGAAATTGATTTGTTTTAAATCAATCTTTATTTACTTTGAAGTCCAACTGAAGGGAAAATCCTTTATTAAACTACTAATATCTGAATAATTGAAGTCTTAAAAATGAAAGGAAATATTCGATATAGAAATTAATTTGTATTAAATCGAACCCGTTACTTATTTTAAGGTGCAAATGAAGGAAAATCCTTTACTAAATTACTAACACTTGAGTAATTAAATCTGAAAAATGATCGGAAATATTGAAAAATCATTTCTATTAATCGTTTTTTCTTTATTTTGAAACTGAAAATTGAATATTTAAATATGAAAACTGAAGGGATGTATTCAATATAGAAATTAATTGGTATAAAACAGTCCTTTCAATATTTTGAGGGCTGAAAATTGAATATTTAAATATTAAAACTGAAGGGCTGTAATAAATATGGAAATTAATTTGTATAAAATAGTTCTTTCATTAATTTGAGGGCTGAAAATTGAATATTTAAATATGAAAACTGAAGGGATGCATCCAATATAAAAATTAATCAGTATAAAATAGTTCTTTAAATATTTTGAAACTGAAAATTTAATATTTAAATATGAAAACTGAAGGGATGCATCCACTATAGAAATTAATCAGTATAAAATAGTTCTTTAATTTTTTTGAGGGCTGAAAATTTAATATTTAAATATGAAAACTGAAGGGATGCATTCAATATAGAAATTAATTAGTATAAAATAGTTCTTTCATTATTTTGAGGGCTGTAAATTGAATATTTAAATAAGAGAACTGAAAGGATGCATTAAATATAAATTGTTCGGGCCTTTTTTTGAGTCTGAAATAAAGGAAAATCCTTTGCTAAAACCTGATGACTTGAATATTTAAATATGAAAATCAATATTGATAGTAATTGGAATTAATTTTGAGGCTCAATTAAAGGAAAAATCGTGCGGAAATTGACAAAAATAATTGAAACATTAAATCTGAAGGAGTATGTGCAATATATATATATATATTTAAAACGTGTAATAAATTGTTTTATTATGAAAAATGCGTGCAAATGAACGACATTACTTAGGAATTATTCCCGGCTGACGTCACTGCGACGTCACGCAGATGTGACGTCACGTCCGTGTTTCGTAACCTTCGTTCGCCGTATTGGAGAATTATTTTGATGTTCTTACCTTAATATTGGGACTAGGAGTGCACGGAATTTGAAAAAGTGTCACTTGAAATTTTCTGTAACTGAATAGTGATCGAATTAGAGTCTAAAATTAACGTTGAATTTATAATCGTGGCGACAACTCACACCCACAGTCAGCAAGAGCGTTTGTAAAATTTACCTGTTATCACTTTTTAACACTTATTCGTTTCCCAAAAATTTACAGTCGTCCTAATTGTTTGGTACTGTGAATTTTTTTATTTTTTTTTTAGACTTTTGTGCGAGAAACACAAGAACATTGGTTCCGTTTTGGAAACGGAACGTGATGCGTTCAAGCCATGTTTTCTTAACTAACTCTGGAAGATATTACAATTTCGACGGACAGAGATTAAAAACACAACTAACAAGCACAGAATCTCCATTTTATTTTTTAAATAAACTATCTTCGGATCTTGATCTTCAATGGTGGTCCCTTCCAGATAAATAATGTTATATTAATAAATGGAGATGTATTCGCTAATGTGTAGATATTAAAGTCAAAATAGTAACTTATTTTATTTCAGATGTGTAAAGAATAATTATTTCCCACTTTTTAAATAAACTTAGTATATTTAAATTGAATATAAAAAAATCAATCTGATATTCTCGTCAATTTTTGCATTTTTATAGAATAAAAATAAATGTTATATTTGTTGAAAAATGGAGAAGCTAAATTGTCCAGTTGATGGAAAATCCGTTGTTGACTCCCAAGTCGTCCACAGGTGTCGCGTCGTGCACGTAACGGCTTTTCCCAGGTATTAAACGGCAATATAAATAATAAATGTGAAAAAAAATTTACGTCTGATTTAAAAATAATGAATAATAATTACAGACAGAAAAAAGGGTAATGTAAATACCACACGACAACGTTTCTGGGATCCTTGTCACCAGCTTTTGAGTTTTGTCAAGTGACTAGTTAAGTTCTCTCTCTCTCTCTCTATCTATCTATCTATCTATCTATCTATCTATCTATCTATCTCTCTCTCTCTCTCTCTCTATATATATATATATATATATATATATATATATCTATATGTCTCTCTCTATGTCTCTATCTCTCGCTATCTCTCTACGTCTCTCTCTATCTCTCTATCTCTCTCTATCTCTCTATGTCTCTTTCTATCTCTCTATTTCTCTCTATGTCTCTCTCTATCTCTCTATGTCTCTCTCTATCTCTCTCTCTATATATATATATATATATGTCTCTCTCTATCTCTCTCTATATATATATCTATGTCTCTCTCTATCTCTCTCTCTCTCTCTCTCTATATATATATATATATATATATATATATATGTCTCTCTCTCTATTTCTGTCTATCTATCTCTATATATCTCTCTATCTCTCTCCATCTCTATCTCTCTCTATCTCTCTCTCTATCTCTCTCTCTATATACATCTCTCTATCTCTCTCTATCTATCTCTATCTATCTCTCTATCTCTCTCTATCTCTCTATCTCTCTCAATCTCTCTCTATCTATCTCTATATATATCTCTCTCTATCTCTCTCTCTCTCTCTCTCTATATATATATATATATATATATCTCTATCTCTCTCTATCTATCTCTATATATATCTCTCTATCTCTCTCTATCTCTATATATATCTCTCTATCTCTCTCTATATATCTCTCTCTCTATATATATATATCTCTCTATCTCTCTCTATCTATCTCTATATATCTCTCTCTATCTCTCTCTATCTCTATCTCTATATATATCTCTCTATCTCTCTCTATCTCTATCTCTCTCTATCTCTATCTCTCTCTATCTCTATCTCTCTCTATCTCTATCTCTCTCTATCTCTATCTCTCTCTCTCTCTATATATATATATATCTCTATCTATCTCTCTATCTATCTCTATCTATCTCTCTCTATCTCTCTCTATCTATCTCTATATATATATCTCTCTATCTCTATATATATATATATATCTCTATCTCTCTCATTCTCTATCTCTCTCTATATATATATATATATATATGTATATATCTATCTCTCTCTATCTCTATCTCTCTCCCCTCCCTCCCTCCCTCCCTCCCTCCCTCCCTCTTTCGCGGCTCTTAATATAATAAACCAACATTCAGTTTCGGAATTTTCCACTCATTTGACGCTCAGTTTTTAATCTGAGATGAAATCTGGAGCTCATATGAGTATTTTATTAGTCAGGGTAAAGCATGTATATATATATATATATATATATATATATATATATATTTTCCACAAATAAATTTTTATTCAAAGGGACTATTAAATAACGTCTGAGGCTTTCTCCCCATGTGGGTTACCTTCCAATTTCATTCACCCCGATCCCCTGGAGGTAGCAAGTCTATTATCGTAGGAAATAATACCGTGATTTTTTTTTTCGCTTGTTCCAGTCGATTCCAGAGATTTTGTAATAATAACCTGCTGCCGAGCTCAGCCACTCGTTTCCAATTTTCCTCCCCGGCTGCTGTTTGTTTCTTTACCTTTCTGGATATTTAATATCGACTCCCCGCTGCTTCGCTGACGTCGACGACCAACCAACTATTCCGTCTTAAATGATTTAATTTCACAGTTGGCTTGGCAAGTCCACCGAGTCTTATTTTTCTTCCAGCTCTGTCGCTACTGCATTAATATTTGATTGAGGGGCAAAAGAAATATCTGTCTCTCCATTTTCGTCCCCCCCCTCCCTCCCTCCCTCCCCAAGGGTCTTCAAAAGTATTATTGTTTTGGTTACGTCATTAAGCGTCTTATGGATTTATGTTACAGTCAGAGATGTGCCTGCGGAACCTGTACGGATTTGGACAATGGTGAGGTAACCTTATTATTTAGATTTGGGGGGTGTTGGGATTTCATTGTCAGGCAGTAGAAAGGTGAGCAGGAAAAAGACTCAACAGCAAAGATAAGGAAGAAAACAAGAAAAACATAAATATAATTAGGTCTGATTTATCAGTAATTCACATTAACTAGATTATTATTATTATTTTAGAATACTCTGAAAATGACGCTTAAATTTTCTTACTTGGAAGAAAAAAAATATTAAAAAATATAGAAATTAAATATACTGAAGAATATGGACATATTAAGATTATTTATTGCCTGTATTAATTATAAATTGAATATGACTAATCATAGAAATGTGCAGAAACATAATGATATTCATGCTCTTAGAGAGGATTTGTACATTCTTTGGGTAGAGATATTGGCAGCGGGAGGAGTAATCTCTGAGACTGAGATGTAGTGGCATCTTTGCCTTGATGGAAGAATGCTGTATTATTTCCTTGGTTGTGAACTACGTGAATAAATAATTTTAAAAGTTTCTGAATTAATAAATCAGTTAATGACCTTTTTATAGACACTTTACTTATTTATTTATAACGTCACGACGTTCCGATACGTGTTCGTGTCATCTTCAGGTATTAGTCCACACAGGAGATATTCGCAACATGATCAACATGTGGACTAATTACTGACTTGTAAGACTTTAGAATAATACCTGAAGAAGATACGAACACGTATCGAAACGTCGTAACGCTAAAAATAAATAAATAAAAATAATGTGTCTGATTTACTAAATATTTTAAGATGTATTTTTGTGAATACAATACGGGGGAGAAAAATTATCAAACGTGACCAAAATCAATTTGACTCCTGATGATGTTGCACGTAATCAACATAAATCTAATTAAGTCTGATTTATCAATAATTCCCATCATTATTTGGATAATTATTATTTTTGGTGGAAATTTGAATACCCTGAGGATGACGATTAAATTTTCTTTCTTGAAAAAAAAAAGGAAATATATATCCCTGAAGAGTAGAGGGGGTTGACTCACAGAAAGCTCGGACAGGGCATGTTTTAAATCTTAATTGCATCAAAAATTAGTTCTCTTAGAAACCAACAGATGTCTCTGGGGGGGCGGGTATAGTAAAGGTTATATATGCTACACGGGGCACTAAAGGGGGTTAAGGAAGAAGGGGTTTCCCAGTACTGAAATCACAAAGATACTCCAAAATAAAGGTTCCAAACAGAACAAATGATTGACGTATGGACTAATTACACATTGGTAAATCTGTTAGTCATCGTGAGAGAGTCCGCAGTCAATTCGTGACGTAACACTCATGTAGGGTCATGAATGGAAGAGTAGAGGAAAGAGAATATCTGACTGACTGCAATGGACGGTCAAAGAGAGTGAATAATAGTCAATGTAGACCGGGGGAACAGTTGTTTTTTTTTATATAAAAAAAAAATTAATCCGCGTTATTGTTGTTTCCTTGAAATCCTTGATTCTTGTCATCCTCCTGGAAAACTTACAAATTGAATCTCCCATCGTTGACAGAACAATTACCTCACAAGACTGTTGCATAAAGTAAAGATCATAATTGGTTTTTCTTTTCGGAAGAAAAGCCATACCACGCGACTCAAACCCTTTATTCTTCGCTGAGAGGATGACTGTCTTCCCAGAATGCGGGAGACAAAAGGAAAAGGACAAAACACCAAAAACAAAAAAAAAATGCGGCGAGGAACGAGACGTAATTACTTGGTCGAAAGGAAGCAGAAAAGACAACGAAACGTTGTGGTGGTGGTGGCGTTTCGTTGTTGTCGTCGTCGTCGTCGTCGCGGCGGTAAAAACCGGGAGACAGGGAAAGAAGAAAAGGAGGTGGTGGTGGGACTATTGACTGCCGCAACCAAAGGAGAACTTTAAGGGTGGGGGGGGTCTTAATTGAACTTGTGAAGTGGGCGGGGGGGAGGCCGTTGAAGAGAGAGACAAAGCTCGCGCTTTGCGGGCCCGGAAACCAAAGATTCTTACGGGGGCCGCGGAAGAAAAACACCTTAGAACATCATCTGCGGTGAGGAAAGTAAATACGACTCCTCATTGGACACGTTATCGTCGTGACAGGGGGAGGAATTTTCTTCCACAAGCATCTGTAAATCGCAAATATGGGGGGGAAAGAGGAATAATTAGGTCCAGGACTTTGTGACTTCACAGGGGACAGTACAATTAAAAGAAACGAAGTTTACTCGTCAATTAAACTGGAACATTTAAAATGAGACTATAGTTTAAGGATCCTACCTGGCATTCGCCTAAAGAAATGCAGAGAAAACCCTAGAAAAACGTGCATCAGGTAGGTCAGGCATTGGGTACTTGTCCCACGCCCTTCCGATAGCGGGAGAGGAGTTTGCTGTTGGGACGCAGCTTTCCCTTCTCCGTGCATCGACCCGTTTAGGAGGCAGCTGGTGAACTATTCCAATGGGAATAGCGGACAACTCTTACCGTATGCCCAACTCTTACCGTATACACCTCTCAGAACAGGCCGAGGTGCCTCGGCTTGTGGGAACCTTAGTTCAAAACCGGAGAGGAAAAGGCATCCCCAAAGGTAGCCCCTTCGTATCTCTCCTACAAGGTTCTGCCTGCGAGAGAACATCCCCCGCAGGTTACCTGCGAGAGAATCCTCTGGCAGGCTTCGTTAGACCAAGAAAAAGATGTTTTAGAGGACTTGAAGAAAATGAAGTCAAATCCGATGGTGAGATAAAGCCGAGAGAGGAGAGAAGATTGTGAAGGCAGCCAAAGCCCTCATCGGGGCTATAGAGCTTCGGAAGAAGAAGAAGAAATATCCAAACGTGTTATACCGGCCGATTATTGCGTCGAATAAATATATTTCGGGTTCAATGAGATTCAAAAAAAATTCTCTTGTGTATAAAGTCAACGCCTTCAGGGCGTGGGAAGGGACCAGCCCCCTTCAGGGTGGGGGTGGAGTGGCATTATGTTTAAAATAACGCAAAATCAACTGAGATTGTAGTCCAGCGTGTGACAACCCGGGCAACGCCGGGCACGCAGCCAGTCTGAATTGAGAACAATACCAGGAGGCTCCAGCGTGTGTGACGTAATACTGAAGGATTCTTTACCTGGCCTGAATTACGATTTATAATTCCCTGACCTTTGGTCTGAAGCAGCGAAGGTTGTGGAGAGTGGGAATGGGGGGGTAAGTTATCCTCCTTTTTGTGTGTCTGTCCACTCACCCTTGAATCTCTCGTACTTCGTTCAAACAACCCGTAATGGGAAAAGAAGTTGGAGTGGAAACTGGAGCGAGGGTCGAGTCTTCGTAAATAATTGATCGATTTCTAACGTCGCGTTCTCGTTCCTTAAAGTAACTCCTGATGCCACAGATCACTCACTTGTGTCCCCGTTGCCGAAAAGTGGGCCAACTGTCCTCACCCCCGCACGCATGCAACTGCGACTAAGTAAGGCACGTCGGCCAATCTGTCATCCTCTAATAAATAAAGTACACTGTACGAGAGTGTCTACACATCTTCACACGTAGAGTAAATTACACCAAATTTGGTACGCGTGTTTTTTTTTCAAACCAGAAACAAACACTGTGTGGGTAAGTCACGACTACGACCTCGCCCCCCCCCCCTCCCAGGGGCGAGGGTGGAAATTTTTCAAACATACTCAAACGGCCGATATTTACGTCGGATAACGCGCGGGTCAACGCGATAGTGTTTCTCCCGATGTTGTTTCCGAGTCATTTCAACCCCCTTTTCGTCATAGCAGGGGAGCATCCTCAGGGGGTTGACGGGCGTTACAGAAAAAAAAATTAAAGCGAAAACAAACGTGATTGGAGTTGAATCCAGGAGGGGTTATGGATGTCGCTGAGTTTAATTGTAACATTCAACATGTCCCGTTCAACCCCCCCATCAAGGGGCGGCGGGGGTTTGGAGATTTTCAAACATGTTAAAACGAGCCGATATTTACGTCGGATAAATATATTTTGGCGGGGGTTCAACACGACAGTGTTTCTCCCGATGTTGTTTCCGAGTCATTTCAACCCCCTTTTCGTCATAGTAGGGGAGCATCTTCAGGGGGTTGACGGGCGTTATATAAAAAAAAATTAAAGCGAAAACTAACGTGATTGGAGTTGAATGCAGGAGGGGTTATGGATGTCGCTGAGTTTAATTGTAACATTCAACTTGTCCCGTTCAACCCCCCCATCAAGGGGCGGCGGGGGTTTGGAAATTTTCAAACATGTTAAAACGGGCCGATATTTACGCCGGATAAATATATTTTGGCGGGAGTTCAACGCGATAGTGTTTCTCCCGATGTTGTTTCCGAGTCATTTCAACCCCCTTTTCGTCATAGTAGGGGAGCATCCTCAGGGGGTTGACGGGCGTTATATAAAAAAAATTAAAGCGAAAACTAACGTGATTGGAGTTGAATCCAGGAGGCGTTATGGATGTCGCTGAGTTTAATTATGGCAACCCCGGGCAACGCCGGGCAGTCACGTAGCTGTTTAATAGAATAAAGTGGATGTACTTAATGAGATATTGAGGATACTTCACTGTATAAGGATTTGTAATACTTTCTTTAGGAATATATATATATATATATATATATATATAATAGTCTCGCTGCCGTCCTCGAATTGACCTCGGTCAGTTCCACGAGAAATCGTATTCAATTTCCTCGAACGGATAAGTGAGTTTAATGTTTCACCGCCATGTTGTGAGGAAGATGGTCTTGCATTAAGGATGCCACGAGGAACAGAGAGACAGAGAGAGAGAGAGAGAGAGATAAAGAGAGATTCGTAGAGCCTCGTCGCTGTCATTGATTTTGATGAAGGCCCTTTGATGTCCTTCCGCTCGTTCGAGCTTGAAGGACGCTCATCGATGAATAAACGCTTCGATGGTCACTGGAATCTGCTTCCCCCCCTTTTTTTTTAATTTATTAGGAGGGCGACATCAAATGTGCCAAAGTGACGCGCGGTGATCGATTCCGTTTGGCCAATTAGTTTCGAGGATTCCAACACGCGTGACCATCCTCTGTGTGTTGTGAAATCCGTCATCAGGTGGGAGGCAGTCTCAGTCTTCTTCTTCCTCCAAGTTGGCCCAACCTGACTCACGAAATGTTAGGTCTTCCACTAGTTTTTGTTAAAAATAGCTCATACGATGTTTCATCCCCCTGATGAATGCAACAAGGGTCACGGACTAGTCGTGTGGCGTTTATTTTGTCTCCTCATTGGCTACTTCTTTATCTACTTGGTACCTCTTTCAGTTCCCGACTCCTCTCTACGTCTCTGGTGGCAGCACCCAGCGACGCTTTAACTCTGTTCCTCGTTTGTTCTCCTCCTTCGTTATCCTTACAGCAGGGATATTCTTAGTGGGAGGAGTAATCTCTGAGGTTTCTGAGCTGTGATATCTCTGCCTTGACGGAAGAATGCTTAGTTGTATGTTTTCCTCGGTTGTGAATAACCCTGAATAATTTTAAAAAGAATCACAGAAAAACGTTTATTTAATTTTAAATTAGAGATTATACGCTGTTATCTTCAGCAAAAACTCTGAAACGTTCGCAAAATCGGTGAATAACGTGGAATATCACAATATATATATATATATATATATATATAAATTACTTAATTAATTAATATATATAAATATTTAAATTATTATTAGCCTCGTACAGGCACAATAAGTGATCATATAAATACCATACAACGTTTCTGGAAGCCTTGTTCCTTTCTTCAGGTGCAGAAAAATAATATAAATATTTTATATATATATATATACATATATTGAACGAAAGGTCGTAGGAAGTATTTATCATACGCTCTTAATGTTGAAGATGTACGGCCATTACAATATATATATATATATATATATATATATATATATATAGAGAGAGAGAGAGAGAGAGAGAGAGAGAGAGAGAGAGAGAGAGAGAGAGAGAGAGAGAGAGAGATAGATAGATAGATAGATAGATATAAATATATATATATATATATATATATAGAGAGAGAGAGATATATATATATATATATATATATATATATATATAGATAGATAGATAGATAGATAGATAGATAGATAGATAGATAGATAGATAGATATGTACAATATTGGAGTTACTGGAAAATGTAAGAAGGAAAGGTGAGAGTAATCGATATAATAGATCGATAATGTGATCAACGGATCTGACCAGGTCATAGTTTAGTTTATCATGTTTGAATCCTTACTGTGTGATTCTGCGTGTTGTTTTTTTCCCCGTTATTTGGGGTCATTCAATGATCATAAATATGGCCAAAGATGTTACTCCTCTTGCGAAGAACTTTCTCTTTGCTTTGTAAAGGACGGATATTGGTATCGACTCTTGTACATTTTCTTATCTGTTTTGATAACGTCACCACTGGCTGTTGAGTGCAGGGGAGGGGATGCTGTGGAAGGTATGATGGTGGTGGGAGGCGGGCGGGCGGGGGTGGAAGGGGGTTGGCATCACGTCGTTGCGAAGCCAATATCCGGCCCGTAAAAGGCAGCAACAAACAAGCCCTCCTAATGAAAAGTAATTGGCCTGGCGGGGTGTGACGCGAATATTTTCTCTCGTACAGCACCTGACTTGTAGGGAGGTGGGGGGGGAGGGGGGGAGAAGGAGCGCCAGAGGGGAAGTCCGAAACGTGAACCTTCTTTTAACTGACAGCGAGTGACCTCAGTTGCTCAGGACGACTTGGAGGCGACTACCTCGAGGTCTGCAAGGGAGGAACGACTGTTGAAGATGCATCAAGGAACAGTCCCAGAGTTCTCCACGTGGACCACTCTCGGCGCTACAGAGGGTCTCGTACACAGACTTGCCCGAAGCAACGTTTTCCCGACAGGTGCGATTTTACGAAATGAAGCACATAATAGAGGCTGTCCCGGTCAAACCTCACACACTTCAGAGGCCCATGGAAAAAAATAAATAAACTACAGCAGACATGATAATGAAGTTGCACCACGTGCTTGAACATCTCAAAGAGTTTATTGAATAATTATCACTACACTAAAACGAGAAAAAAAAATCCGTCTGATTTAAAATTAATAATAATGAGGAAGATAGCCACATACAGACACAATAAGTGATAATATAAGTACCACACAACGTTTCTGGAAGCCTTGTTCCTTTCTTCAGGTGCAGAAAAAAAAACGCAAGAGCCTAGAGACAGACAACTGCTTGAGTCAAAACTAAAAAGCCTTGTTCAGTTTTGTCAACTGACTAGTGCGGTTGTGTCTCTCTACGCCCTTGCGGTTGTTGTTGTTTTTATTTAGCACCTGAAGAAATGAACAAGGCTTCCAGAAACGTTGTGCGGTATTTATATTATCACTTCCTCTGTCTGAATTTGGCTTTCTTTCTTCCTATTATCAGTACATGTGAAATACGACGAATATCGAATATCTGTATTCAATTCCTTACCATGTTTTTCGTAACAATACTCTGTAGTAATTTTTTTTTAGGGCAACAGGCTACATGAGGGTGATCCACATTGGGCAACTCCCCTTTAATAGCATAGGAAGGGATTTGAAAGGGGGGGATGCGGAAGGGTAGAGGAAGGTAGCCAAGGGTTAACTAGGGGCCCCCGGGCTATGGTTTAACGATCCTACCCGGCATTCGCCTAAAGAAATGCAGGGAAAACCCTAGGAAAACCTGCATCAGGTAGGTCGGGCATTGGGTACTTGTCCCACGCCCTTCCGATAGCGGGAGAGGAGTTTGTTGTGGGGACGCAGCATTCCCTTCTCCGTGCCTTGACCAGTTTAGGAGGCACCTGGCCGACTATTCCAATGGGAATAGCGGACAACTCTAACAGTATGCCCTCAAAGACTGTGTCCCCGGGAACATTCACCTCTCAGAACAGGCCGAGGTGCCTCGGCTTGTGGGAACCTTAGTTCAAAAACGGAGAGGAAAAGGCATACCCAAAGGTAGCCCCTTCGTATCTCTCCTAAAAGGTTCTGCCTGCGAGAGAATATCCCTCGCAGGTTACCTGCGAGAGAATCCTCTCGCAGGCACTGTTCCGACTCTGTAGTAAATTGTTGACGGTTCCTTTAAAGAATTAAGTGCACAGAGAGAGAGAGAGAGAGAGAGAGAGAGGAAAAGGTACTATGAAAATTAAAAATATACACGTGGTAACTTAAGACGTCGACCTCCACGTCCAGGACAATAAAATTTCGTTAACCTCAGCATGGTTAATGCGAGAATTAAACTCAGCGACTCTTATAACTCCGGATTTGACACCGATATCGGTATATTTTTTTTGCTTTATATTTAATGTGAACCCGTTCCACCACCACCATCCTTAGGATTATTATCTTTGTACTTACTTTACAAGACGCTCAAGTTCACCAAACGTAGAACGTCCATAGAATTTCTCCAATAATTGTATGGAAATTAGTAGAAATTTGACACTCGTCCTGCGTGTAAGACATTTTTTTTTCTTGAAATATAGGGACCGTTTCCGTCGTCCTATTTTCCAGACGTCTTGAAGTGGGCGTGTCTAATTTAATAGTTCCACCCTTTCCTTTCCTTTCCTTTCCTTGCTTCTCTTCCCGACGATGGAACTAGGTTAAACGGACTCGTAAATTTCGTTACGTCAGACGCTGACGGGAAACTTTGGTGCCACTCCATCAGAAGTACTTAGAAGCTACGCGAATGACAGTCCAAAGTTTCTGCCATGACTCACCCCCTCCTTTATCTTGCTTGCTTGTCCCTATTTTGCGGCAGACTTTCGATATTTCGAAGTTGTTGTTGTTTTTTTTCCTTTCAGGTGAAATGGCAGCCGATATTGACGTTGAGAAGGAAATTAAAACCTTCTGTTCTCTTTTCTTTTTTACGTTTCGCAACAAAAAATTCTTTCCTAACTAAAGACACGGAACTTTTATTAATTTTTATGACAAGTAGAATGGAGGCAGTTATTGACTTCGTCCAATTCAGTTTGAACCACGAAGGTGTTTTACCTGTATTTACCGTCGTTTCATGAAACCGCCCATCAGTAAACGACTTTCTGGCATTCGTATTTCTGGAAAGCAGGTCCATCGGGACGTTTCCCCTCTCGGCAACAATCGGGGTTATGTTGTGCCCGGCAAGATGCGGTCGGGTGCGCCTGACGTGTAGGTGACCCGCTACACTGCAGTGTTTGCAGGCCAGTTGGGCCTACAGGCGCTACTCCAGCATTCACAGAGCCTCGAAATGAAAAATTTACGTCTGATTTAAAATTAATAATAAGAGAGATAACCAAATACAGGCAAAATAAGTGATAATATAAATACCACAAAACGTTTCTGGAAGCCTTGTTCCTTTGTTTCGGTTTTTTTTTCTACACCTGAAGCAATGAACAAGGATCCCAGAAACGTTGAGTGGTATTTATATTATCACTTATTTTTTCTGTATTTGCCTTTCAAAGAACCTTCTTGAGTGTGTTCATTGCCGAAAAATAAATTTAATCAACTAACTTCAAAATAAGTTGCAGGAGAATCTAAGTTTTTTGTTAGTTATATCCCAAAATCATAAAATTAAATGGAATTATAAGGTTACTGTTTGGCAGCTGAGCCGAAAATACTTTGTAATGTGTAGAATGACGAAAAGAATACGTAGGAATAATTAGATAGACGAATGGAGGAAAAGACACTACACACGATACTAAGAAATTCGTCTGAGTAACTTTAAGGAGAGTAATGTTCGGGATACGATTCTGTTTATAAGATAGTCGTTACCTTTTTGAGTGTTCCGTTGTAATTTATTTATGAAATGACTATTTGAAATAGCATATAGATATATTAAATTCGACTAGGAAACTCGAGGTGCGAAACGACAATATACCCAATGCCTACCTGATGCAGGTTTTTCTAGAAATTTCCCTCCATTACTTTTAGGCGAATGCCGGGTAGGATCTTTAAACTATAGCCCGAGGGGCCCTAGTTAAGCCTTGGCTACCTTCCTCTACCCTTTCGCATCCCCCCTTTCAAATACCTTCCTATGCTATTAAAGGGGAGTTGCCACTATGAGGATCACCCTCATGTAGCCTGTTACCCTAAAAAATATTTAGACCTTGGACGTACGGTAAAAGTTGTTTGGTGTTTCCATTGGAACAGTCGGTCTAAGCTGGTTGAGGCACGGAGAAGAGGAATGCTGCGACTGCCGTATTCGGAAGGGCGAAGGACAAGTACCCAAGAGCCCGACCTGCGCGATGCTGGTTTTTCTTGGGTTTGTCCTGCATCACTTTCAGGTGAATGTCTGGGTAGGATCCTTAAACTACAGCCCGGGGGTCCCTTGCTTTCCTTCCTCTATCCTTTCAAATCCCTTCCTGTGCTGTTAAAGGGGACTTGCCACCACGTGGATTACCCTCATGTTTACCTGTTACCCCCCCCCCAAAAAAAAAAATGTTATAAAATATATAATTTACTCCGGAGGAATTTATAAGAGTAACAGGCTACATTAGGGTAATCCACATGATGGCAGCTCCACTTTAATAGCATAAAAGGAAGGGGGATGCGGAAGGGTAGAGGAAGGTAGCCAAGGGTTAACTAGGGACCCCCGGGCTATAGTTTAAGGATCTTACCCGGCAATGGCAGGGGAAACCCCTTAAAAAAACTTGCATCAGGTAGGTCGGACTCTTGAATACTCGTCCCACGGCCTTCCGAATACGGGTGACGCAGCATTCCCCTTCTCCGTGCCTCGACCTGTTTAGGAGGCAGCCGGCTGACTGTTCCAATGGGAAAAGCGGACAACTCTTACCGTATGCGACCCCGGAACATACACACCTAAAAACAATCCGAGGTGCCTCAGATTGTGGGGACTATAGTGCAAAAAAACAGAGAGAGAGGAGGAGGCATCCCCAGCTACTAATAAGATATTTGTCTGTCCCTAGAAACCGCCATTTATACGTTTTAACTATGAGAGGAGAAAAAAGTCGAGTTAAGGTTCCATATTTACATGTATGAAATTCTGAAGTTTAATTGAAAAAAAAAAGAGATTATTTTTATTGATAAATGTAAAACTTGGCACTTACCGAAAAGATACTCAAGTACTTGATACATTCCACACTGGGAATAATTTTGCTCCCATCGCTGACGTTATTACGAACTCTCTGACTTCTGGCAGAGGGAACCAACAATCGCAACTTCACAGTATCCGACGTGCAATCAAAGATTATAAATTAAAAGGAAGTGAGGTTTCGGAGCGTCCGTTGTCATGGCAACCGCGCCCACGAGACAGTTATCGTGTGAGGGGTAGTTAGCGGAACAGGGGGCGGGGGGGGGGGTTGCGTGTGACGGGAATTCAATAATTGCTAATATACTCCAGTAATTTTATTCATAAAGCCTGTTCCAGTTTTCAGTCAACGTCACCGCTGATGGAAGCTGCCAGTCAGAGTGTTTGGTTAAGCGGCTCCAAGGGTCATTTATCAGCTACAGAAGCTGGTCAGTGTCTCGGAGGCGCCATTACAGTTATTAAAAAGGGTTTCCAATGCAATAAATGTATTTAATTCGAGGATCCTGGACGCCATTTTCTTTCGCTCCATTCAAACTTTTCATCGACCCCCCCACCCCCACCCCGTATTATTTATTATCACGTTGCTGACGAACTCTGTCACATTAAGATCTTTATTCAACACCCAGATGGTTAAAAACAAGTTATTGGGTTGCCTCACCTGGCTCAAAACAATAAACAACTTAATCCACGACGTTTCGATGAGAGTCGGATTCCATCCATGGATCCATGGCTTGCTCTTCTTTATTGCTTCTCTATCTACCCCTATTAATTCTACGTCGAGAATTCCTTCTTCTTGTTGTTTATTGATTTTTCAGTTTTTCCGAATTAATTTGCCAGTATTAAATTTATTAATAATTTATTTTTAGAAGTTGTTGTTTATTGAAACACTGCCTTGTTTTTCTTCGCTTGGAGTAAATCTCTAAACCTTTCTTCCGATATTCTGGACTATATTTCATGTTATTTCATTTATATTATATTTATACGAGGGTGAATCAAATATAAACAAGACTTTATTTTTTTAAATATTTATTTTGATTTTAAACGCACAAACAATCATAGTTTATTTTTCTACATAATCTCCTGATTTATAAACACATTTTTCCCCGCGTATAGGTAATTTTTTAATTCCTTCCACGTAAAAAGAGTCAGGTCGTGTTTGTAGCCAATTGCGCACACGTGCTTCAACCTCATTATCGGTGCTGTGGAATTTTTGCCCTCCCAAAGCTTCCTTGAGAGGACCAAAGACATGGAAGTCGCAGGGAGACAGGTCTGGACTGTATGGAGGGTGATCCAGTGTCTCCCAACCCAGTTGCTCCAAAGCTTCCTTGAGAGGGGAGACAGGTCTGGAGTGTATGGAGGGTGATCCAGTGTCAGGGCTGCTGTATGGGGGCGAGCATTGTCATGGAAGGTCTCGTCTTGTGCGGCGATGTGCAAGTCTGACCTCAGTCAAAATTTGCCATTAATTGTTCTGCGCTCATGCAGGCCACGCTGGTCAAAACCTTGCCAGCCGATAATCGTGACTTGGCTTCCTCCACTCCATACTCGCTTGTTTCGACTCAGGGGTGTAGTGATGCACCCACGTTTCATCACAGGTGACAAAGTGAGAAAGAAATCGTGCAAGAAGAGGCTCACACACTTGAAAACGCTTCAGTTTCTGGTCAACTGTGAGAAGGACCTTGCGATACCCACCATAGCTCCTCTGAGAGTATAGAGTAACTTGTTCCAACCTCAATTGCAATATCCGAAGTTGTTGGACGCCCATCACCTTCAACAAGTTGACGAACACTGTCGATGTTGCCCGCTGTAATGCTGGTGCACGTTCACGGCCCTCCACGAACTGTTTATGCCCAGCAAACACTCCTCTAGCTCGCGACAGCGTCTCTTCCCCGAACTGTGTGCAGTCAATCTTCACAAGATTTCGGCCGCTTTTACACCTTCTGCAGCTACAAACTTGATAACAATACGTTGCGCAATAGAGGGAGGTGCCTCCTGCTCGGACGGACATCGTAACGATGGACACTGAGCGAGTCTATGATGATGAGTCACGTGCTTCCCCCCACTCCTGACACACCAACCTAACAGCCAATAACAGCGGAACGTTCTTCCATCACTATTGCGCGCGCAGGTCCTAAAGTCTCGTTTATATTTGATTCACCCTCGTATAATCTGTTCAAAAAACAACATCATGTAAAACGTTGTCAGTTGCACAGAAAGGTGTCTGGTTGGGATCCTCCGTCTTTAACAGGCTGCCACAATGAATCAGAAACACAACTGCACTCGTCAGTTGACAAAACACTCAAAAGCAAAATATCGGTTAAGTGACTGTTATTTTAATACAAATATTATAAATTAATCAAACCATTTTTTTTAAGTGGCATATAATTTTATTTTATTTTAATGTCAATAACATTAAAATGTGTGAAGATTAGTCCAGGAGGTTTCGGTTACATTAAACCATATTCTTCTGTAAATGATGATAATAAATTAATAAGAAAGATGGCGAAATACAGACAAAAAAAGGGGGGAGGGGGATAATATAAATACCACACAACAGCTTTTCAGTGTTTTGTCAACTGACCAGTGCAGTTGTGTCGCTCTAGGCTCTTCTTAGCACCTGTCGAAAGGAGGACAAGGATCCCAGAAACGTTGCTGTGTGGTGTTTATATTAACCCCTTTTTTTGTCTGTATTTGGCTGTCTTCCTTATTCATTTACTAGCGGGTGCCCGGCGTTGCCCGAGATGTCATTTATCCATAACCCCCGATACACTCCAATTTCGGTTGCTGTTGCGCTATTTTTATGTAACGCTCCTCGATCCTCTACCCCCACCCCTAGGCGTCCTCCCCTCTCATACTGAAAGGAGTTGAAATTATACACAAACTTCACCAGTACCAGTAGAAATACCATCAATTCCATTAACGCCTGCCGAATATTATTTCCACACGATCATCAACCGGTTAACATGTTTGAAAAATTACAACCCCTCGTTGGGAATGTTAAACGGTAATTCTAATGTCACAATTAAACTCATTGACATCCATAATACCTTTGAATTGAATCTAATCTCGGTTGTATTCGCGTTATTTTCTTGTAACGCCCGTCCACCCTTACCGTTAAGGGCGCATCCCTCCCAAGCCCGAAATGGGTTGAAATTAAACACGGAGAACGTGTAGGGAAATTTTATCAATACCATTGTTCCCGAAATATATTTATTTGATGCAAAATTCGGTTGGTGAACTTATTTTAAAGGTTCTACCCTCCGCCCAACCCTTCCTACCCAATCCTACAACCGCGCGTTGCCCAGATTGTCATAAATGAACTCAGCGACATCCATTACCTTTGATTTGACTCGAATCTCGGTATTTTTAGCGTTATTTACTTGCAACCCACCTCCACCGCCACCCCTTAATGTGCTCAACCCTCGTGCCACAATGGATTAAAATTAATAAAAATCACATGAGTAGAAATACTATAAATCTAATTAACGCTGAAAAATATTTATGCAACGCAAATATCGGACATTTTTAGCATGTTTGAAGATTATTATTATTATTATTATTATTATTATTATTATTATCTACAGATGAATATCGTTTAATGTAACCGAAACCTCCTGGATTAATCTTCACACTGTTAAAAAATGGGTTTGTGTAATTTATAATGTTTATATTACAATAACAGTCACTTAACCTCTATTTAGGCAAATAATATTGGAGCAGCTAACCAGAGAGAAACATTTACTCCGGTCGCTTCTCGGACGAAACAATTTGTAGGAGCGATATCGTTGGTGGGGGGGGGGGGAAAGAAAACGTTCCTCAATGCAGTCGGACAAAAGATCTGGAGCTAAATTGGATTCTGTAAGCGAGTGTGTGTGTGTGTGCGCGGGGGCGGGCGCGGGCGAGAGCGTTCAGATCTATTTCCGCTCACGCACCTGTAATCTCTGGTCTGTCGCCAGCGAGTAAATTCTCTTTCTCCTGTTGAGCGCGCGCGCAGTTGGGGGTGGGGGGGTGGTGAGGGGAGAGGAAGCTAAAAAAAAAAATTGAACCCCCTTGACGCAAAAGCAAGTGAGGTGACGACGACAGACACTCCATTGTTCCCCCCTTCGCAAAGATATCAACAATGCTGTCGGCTGCAGCATCTCTGCTTCCATATCTCTGCCGGGAAGTGAAAACAAAAGGACGTTGCGAACGACGACGACGACGACGACTCCATTTTGTTGTTAATTGCCGTTCAGAGATTTATTTTTTGTGTGGAATTTATCTGGTTGTTTACAATTATGAAGAGAGATTGATAAAAAGAATATTGAATTACATTCTTTGACTTATTGGACATTAATTAATGATGGCGTCAGCGAGGTGCTCAGATCTCCCACCAATACCTCATGGCGCCACTGTCGCGTTGTGAAGTATATAACGGTAATTCATCATCGTGGTGTAAGGTGTTAGTATTTGCCGTGGACTCGAGGGGTGGTTAATATTTGCGGTCGTGCACGTGCTTGCTCGCCGCCTCCCCCGCCCCCTCCTGAGGGAGAAATAGATCCTTCGAAATGGAACAAGGCGCGTAGCAGGAGGAAGGTAAGAAATCCCGGTGACGGCGGCAATCCCGTGTAATTCTAGAAGGCGGCGCTGCGATCACGTTCCTCCAGACTGGAGCCCGTAAATCGGCGGCGGAAATAAACAACCCTCAGCAAACAGCAGCCCCCGAGACCATCGACATCGCTCACTTCATTACAGTAATAACAAAAACAGCTCGGGCCGTCGCGACTAGGAAATGAAGCTGGGCTTTTATGGCAAAGACTCGACAGACTCCAGCAACAAGATGGCGTCTCTCACAGACGTGACCGTGTGACATTTCGAGGATTCAGTGGCCCCAATAAGGGAACAATGGCAACCCTGGGAAAAGTATAGGCTTGTAATTAGTCAGTGACTTTAAGCGAGGCGTTTGTTGCTCGGTCGTAAGCAACGTGTGTGCTACCGTAGTCTGGGGGCCAACTCCGGGTGATGAATTAATTTATTGTTATTAATTATTAGCTTATTTTTCGTAGAATTATAAATCTTCCGGAAGGCTCAATTTGAATTTTGAGTTTTCTCAACTGACCAGTGCAGTTGTGTCGCTCTAGGCTCTTCCTCGCACCTCCACCAAAACCATTCTTTTGCAGCTGAGGTGATACATGACATCAATAACTAATATTTTTGAATAAGAAAGATAGCCGGGGAATATTGGACAAGGCCTGCGAGGCCTATTCTCTCGCAGGCAATACCTGCGAGGGATATTCTCTCGCAGGCAGAACCTTAAAGGAGAGATACGAAGGGGCTACCTTTGGGGATGCCTTTTCCTCTCCGTTTTTGAACTAAGGTTCCCACAAGCCGAGGCACCTCGGCCTGTTCTGAGAGGTGTATGTTCCGGGGTCACAGTCTTTGAGGGCATACTGTAAGAGTTGTCCGCTATTCCCATTGGAATAGTCGACCAGCTGCCTCCTAAACTGGTCGAGGCACGGAGAAGGTAATGCTGCGTCCCCACAGCAAACTCCTCTCCCGCAATCGGAAGGGCGTGGGACAAGTACCCAATGCCCGACCTACCTGATGCAGATTTTTCTAGGGTTTTCCCTGCATTTCTTTAGGTGAATGCCCCGGGGTAGGATCCTTAAACCATAGCCCGGGGGCCCCTAGTTAACCCTTGGCTACCTTCCTCTACCCTTCCGCATCCACCTTTCAAATCCCTTCCTATGCTATTAAAGGGGAGTTGCCCAATGTGGATTACCCTCATGTAGCCTGTATACTCAAACTAACTCTGTTTCCATTGGAACAGTCGGCCAGCTGCCTCCCTAAACCGGTCGGGGCGCGAATAAAGGAATTTTCGAGTGTTGTCAACTGACGAGTGCAGTTGTGTCGCTCTAGGGTTCTTCTTAGCAACCTGAGGAAAGGGGACAAGGATCCCAGAAACGTTGTTGTGTGGTATTTATATTACCCCCCCCTCCCTTTTTTTGTCTGTTTTGGCTATGTTTCTTATTCAAAAATATTAGTTATTGATGTCATGTACCATCTCTGACTGCTTTCTACGTCCTTGAAGCTCAGCTGCTGGAGGTGCGAGGAAGAGTCTAGAGCGACACAACTGCACTAGTCACTTGACAAAACTCAAAATTAAAATAGAGCCTTCTGTCGTTGTGTTTTCTTCGCTGCTGAGGATTCCAAGACGCGTTGTCTGGTATTTATTATGTTTTTGTTTGTCTGCCTTTCTTCCTTTATTTCTTGTTCTTTATTAATGTCTGGAGTGATCCTGAAGTACTTAGTAAGATTTGACGGCTTTCCCGGTGAATCTGTTGAAGATAAAATTCTCACGTCTCAACTCGGGGCCAATGACGATCACAGTTAGCCTGGTGACGAAGGCTGGGCTTGCTGTCAAACCATTGAGACTCCCACGCGGCATCTTCACTTTGCGCAGGCGCAGACGGCCAACAGCCTGCTGCTGCTGCACCTCGCCGCGGTGGACGCGCTGCTGTGCGCGCTGTTCCTCCTGTTCCCCGCGCCGGGGCTGCTGCTGCAGCGCGTGGGCGGCGCCTGGCTGGGCGACGGCGAGGGCGCCGCGTGCGCGCTGCACGGCTTCCTGCTGACGCTGCTGCACCCGGTGGCGCTGTGGACCGTGTGCGGGCTGCACTGCGACCGCTACTGCGCCATCGCGGCGCCGCTGCACTACGGCGCCCTCGTCAGCGTGCGGCGCGTCGCCCTGGGGCTGGCCGGCGCCTGGCTGCTGGCGCTCGCGCTCTCGCTGCCGCCGCTGTTCCTCGCCGCCCCCACGTACAGCTACAGCGACGCCCAGGCCGGCTGCGGCCCCGACGCCAGCGGCGCCCTCTGGTACTCCGCGGCCTACACCGCCCTGGCGCTGCTGCTGCCGGCCGCGCTCATCCTCGCCTGCAACATCAAGGTTCTGCCATCAAACACACACTACAAAAAATATTAATATAGAAACTAAAACATATATATTGTAATGATTTGACTTTATCACCATATATAAGAAAAACTTTATTACATAAAAATACAAAAATACATTAAAAAAATTGATTGGGCGCCAGCAGCTATACATATAGACTGCTCCGGCTTGGTTATAAAACCTCCTTCTCTACAGGGTAATGTGGGTGGCTATTCATGAACAGAGCCTATTTCTGTACTCTGTAAAAAACCTTTAACTTCTGAAGGCACTTTACAGAAATGGTGATCCTTACTTTAACTTGTGGCGTCAGCCGACTTGCAGTGGATCACTAGTCTTGTAGTAAGCAGCACACCATCCTCTTCTTCGGCCTCCATGCGATGGACGTCTCTCCAAAACTTTTGTTCCTTCTTCCAACTCGCCAAAATTTCCACCCTCTCGCCTCTCTCACTCCACTTTCAGTCCTCTCTCTGTCTGTCTGTCTGTCTGTCTGCTTTTACCCGGGTTCGGAGTATATACCCT
This sequence comes from Zhengitettix transpicula, assembly GCA_037074705.1. Lineage (NCBI taxonomy): Eukaryota > Metazoa > Arthropoda > Insecta > Orthoptera > Tetrigidae > Zhengitettix > Zhengitettix transpicula. The sequence continues at coordinate 65,641,630 of CM073596.1, forward strand.
TACTCCGCCCCCTCCCCCAAACGATGCTAACAAAAAAGGGACGCGTACCCTCGGCTTCTTGGGGCCTCTCTGACGCACGTGGCCGTTTAATTTATTCCTTCACAGGCCCGCGGACACAAGGGCGGCCACTTACCGATGTTATTCACTACAATATATATATATTCATTTATCTTGATTTATTGTGGTCGTACAAAATTTTTTTTCCCACCCTAAATTCAACTGCCCCCCCCCCCCACTCCAACTCGTACGTCAGCTGCCCCAAGAACCAAGTCACTCCAAGAAGATTAAACGAACAATGGCCAAATGACGTCATGCCTCGGTCCAACGAGGTCTAACGCCTTTATTTGGTAGCACATCCAAGGAGGAATTCGTCCCCCCCCCTCCTACATACTCAAAATTCATACTCGTCATATAAAATTAGTAAAGGACAGTTTATATTTATATTTCGAAGAAGAAATCCTCGGCGGCAATCTGTATATAATTTTATATTTTAATAGTTAAAACGACATCAAAGATTGTTTGTTTGGCGGCGCCGATCACAATGGACGACAGCGACGGCGGGCTCTTATTGATATTAAATTAAAGGCCATCTTGTTGATAATTACATTTATGACGACCCTTAAAGTGGGGCAATTCAGCTTATTAATTTTTTTAAATTAACTATTCATATGGTCATTTTGGCGCCCAACGTGGGGCAAGTTAATTAATTAGGTCCTGTTAATCATTACAATATATATATATGGGGCGTGTTCCCGTCCACACTTTCCCGCAATGCCCCGTGCAACGAGCTTCGTGTCACTCAGGTGCTGATGATCGCCCGCTACCACCGGCACCGCATCGCGTCGGCCATCTTCGAGGTGGCGCTGTCGGCGCAGGTGACCATCATGCACCAGCGCAACCCTCTGCTGGGCAGCGCCGCCGCCCCCGCGGCCGTGGCGGCGAGGAGCCTGTACCGGGGGCGGAACGCGGTCCCTACGGTTCTGCAGCTGGTGGCGGCGTGCGTCGTCCTGTACGCGCCCTGGCACGGCGTGCTGCTGTGGGAGGCGGCCGCAGGCCCCCGCCGGCCCCCGAGGACGACGCCGTCGCTCCCGACGCCGCTGCTCGCGCTCGCCTCCGCGCTTCTGGCCTGTGCGCCCCCGGTCAACGGCCTCCTGTACGGCGTGCGCAGCAAACTCCTGCGGAAGACGTTCCAGAACTACTGGCGCAAGCAGATGTCCAAGAGCGAGATGAACCAGGTAACTGCCGGCCCCCGGAGCTTTTTTTTAAAAAAAAAAGGGGAGACAGGCTATGTATAGGGTAATCCACATAGTGGCAACTCCCCTCTTATAGCATAGGAAAGGGGGGAAGCGGAACGGTAGTGGAAGGTAGCCAAGGGTTAACTAGGGGCCCCCGGGCTATGGTTTAAGGATCCTACCCGGAAATACAGGGACGAAACGTTTGAAATTCAATATTATTTCCGACTGAAAGGCTAGTATTTTTATTAATTCATTCAAATATGAAGCCAGATTGTTAACTTATAATAAGACAGCACTGAGTGAAGGTCTTTACACGTTGTTTGTTAACCTCCTCTGAGGTCAGTGAGTTCCACGCTGCTCTCAGCCCAGTTGATTGGCTGTGTTGGGATACTCTGGTACCACCGGGTGCCTCTACAGCCGTGGTGAGAGGGTCGGATGTGTTGTTGTAGGAGATCCAGGCGAGGACGCCGTCCGCCTGCGGCTCCCGCCGCCCCTCGCTGACGCCCCTGGGGCTGCTGACGCGCCCGTGCGCCTCCCAGCTGCAGCGACGCCTGTCGGAGGCGTTGCTGGACCCGCACCGCGGCGCCGGCAGCCCGCTGACGCGCGGCAACGGCGACCGCCCCCGCATCCAGCGCATTGCCTCCGAGCTGGACTGGCGCCCCGCGGGGCTCGACGCCGCCCTCTCGCGTTCCTCCTTCCGCCCGCACGCCGTCAGCTGCAACACCTTGCGCGTCCCCGAGTCTGACGACGCCCCGCCGTCGTCGACGGTGACGGCAGTCCCGCGCGTCGCCGTGGTCGCCGCCGCCGCCGCCAACAAGCAGCAGACGCTGAGCAGCGCGAACCTGTTCCTGCAACGCGTCTTCGGCGCGGCCGCCGAGAAGGAGACGCCCGCCGTCGCCGCCATCCAGACGGTGCTGTCGACGCCGCGCCGGTCGCCCCGCATCCTCATCACGCGCGCCTACTCGGAGGAGAGCGACCACTCGCCGCCCCCGGCGCAGCGCAAGCACTCCACCTCCACCACGTCCCTGCTGGACCGTCGCTGGCGCCAGTCCCCGCCGGAGCAGGCGGCCGCGGCCATGACGACGACCAGCGAAGAGGCCGCCGGGCGCCAGGGAGACGACGACAGCGGCAGCAGCACCTCCGACGACGACGACGACTCGGACGCGTCCTCCGGAGGCCTCTACCTGTCTCTGGACGGGCCGTCGAGAGCCTGCACCGTGCCTCTGGACCACGAGTCGCAGAAGGGCAGCGTCCTGTCGTGGCCGGCGTCCAAGCGCTACTCGGCGTCCAACACGATGGTCCACCTGGCCAGGAGCCTCACAGACGTCAGCAGCGCACCGGAGTTCGTCCTGTAAACCGTGGCTGGAATGTGGCCGAGGATCTCAATCGTGACCTCGAAAACCCTCACAGTGACCATCCGGGCCAGTCTCGCAGACAGCAGGCCTGCAGAGTCGTACCACATAATAGATCGACAATGCCGATTTATCTCGACTTCTAAGTAAATCGATCCTGATTCCACAAAGGAAGAAAAAAGATCTACTGCGATCTTTGTTGACGATCTTCAAAGTGATTTCAATAACCGTGAAGGTGTCATTGTCGTTGTCCAAAACATTTCTCCCCGTTCTTACGGAATTATTTTGGTTCTCCTCGCTTAATAACACCAGTGGTATTATACAGACTCTTACCGTGAACCCAGGATCTGAGTCCTCGTCATAACACAGCGGCTGCAGTGCACGATCACAGCGCCTCAATGCGTGGTCCACTGCACACTTCAAGAAAGGTTTGAAGAACTGGCACAGTAACAAAATTCCACTTGACGCGTCTTTATGATCGTGAAACCAGGTGAATCAATAACGTGGACCATTCTGATGGTGGTGGGAGGGGCGGAAAGGAGGGAAGAAAAATCCCTGAAATAATGGAGAAAATTTTCAGTGTGATGGTTGGAGATTTCGTCACCCAAAATGAAACGGAATGTAATTCTCTGGAGTACCCGACCGAGAAGTGTCCGCCGATCACCTCGCCTACCTTCTGGAGCACATTGCAGCCACTCGAACGTACTGAATTACTCCTCCTAGTCATCGAAAACCACCAAGCAGAGACGTTAAAGTGTCACGAACCGGTCACTGGACAGAGATATAATTTACGTTACAACTTTAGTGTCGCGGAGTTGGTCTCCCAGAGTCTGTGGTACCTTCGCTACTGTCGGTTGTTTCGTGTACATGAAACGCACGTGACGCTGATTTCTTACCAAAGGCGAACTTTCTGTTGTGTTGAAACTGACTGATTGATTGATTGACGTCATGTGTTAGAGGTTTGAAAGTAGATAACACCAAATGTTTCTTCGTAGATGTCCGCCTCGCCTTCACCCTCAACTTTCCTCAAACCCAATCAAACAACAATAATAACCCGTCTGGTATGTTACAGGAGAACAAAATATAGGCGAGAGAATGAGACCCCCCCCCCCAAATACGGTTTACTGTTGCTGCTTCACGTTCATAGAGAACCAGGCTACATGACGGTGATCCACGTGGTGGCAACTCCCCTTTAATAGCATAGGAAGGGATTTGAAAAGGGGTATACGGAAGCGTAGAGGAAGGTAGCCAACGGTTAACTAGGGGGACTGTAGTTTAAAGGATCCTACCCGGCATTCGCCTAAAATTGATGTCAGGAAAACCCCTAGAAAACCTGCATCAGGTAGGTCGGACTCTTAGGAACTTGTCCCAAGCCAGAAAATGATTGTGATTGACCTCAGCTTTTCGTAGACATGGAAAAAAAAATTCCACATCCTTGTGGATCTGTAATCATTACTCAAAGGACATTTGTGACTATTAAAATAATATGCACCACAGAAAAAAAAAATTAAGTGATGATGATAAAAATACCGCACAACGTTTCTGGAAGGCCTTGTTCGCTTTCTTCAGGTGTAGAAAATTATGTTACAGCCACCGGGGTGACCAGTGCGGTTGTCTCTCTCTCTCTCTGTCTCTCTCTGTCCCCCTCTGTCTCTCTCTCTGTCTCTCTCTCTCTTTCTCTCTCTGTCTCTCTCTCTCTCTGTCTCTCTCTGTCTCTCTGTCCCTCTCTGTCTCTCTCTCTGTCTTTCTCTCTCTGTCTCTCTCCGTCTCTTTCGGTCTCTCTCTTTGTCTCTCTGCCTCTCTCTATTTATCTCTCTGTCCCTCTCTGTATCTCTCTCTGTCTCTCTCTCTCTGTCCCTCTCTGTCTCTCTCTGTCTTTCTCTCTCTCTTTCTTTCTCTGTCTCTCTCTGTCTTTCTCTCTGTCTCTTTCTGTCTCTCTCTTTCTCTATCTGTCTCTCTTTGTCTCTCTGTCTCTCTCTGTCTCTCTCTATTTCTCTCTCTGTCTCTCTCTCTTTCTCTCTCTAGGTTCTCGCGTGTTGTTTTCTGCAACCTGAAGAAAGGAACAAGGGGCTTCCAGAAACGTTGTGCGGTATCTATTTACATCATCCCTTAATTTTGTCGGTGTCTTTCTTATTCAATCAGACATTTGTGACTATTAGTTATCTGTGGAGCTGAAGCAGAAATATCTCTGTATTTGCGGTCTTCGTCGAAAAACAAATTAAACAGGTTTTTTTTTTGGACCGTGGAGAAATGGGGGAAGGGGACAAAACAATTGGGTTTTATGTAATACGACACTGAGGAATAATTGGCATACCAGATGGCGTTCCTGAGTGTGGCTTCATCCAACACTTCCCCTTGTCCTCCTCCTCCTCCTCACGACTTCTCTCCACCAACTGAGCGACAATCAGTCTATCTAAATGTGTATGTGTGCTTCGTCCTCCTCATCATTGCGGCCTAAATTAGCGCCACCCCCACCCCACTTTCTCACGCCTTTCTCCCCCCCCCCTGCCCCCCGCCCCCTGCTGCTACTCAAACATTGCGGTGTCTGTGTTCTGGGTTAGAGAATATTATATTTAAATATATATATATACACATAACAAGTAAGGCACATACACAACAACAAAAGAACCCCCCCCCCACACGTACGAGGTCTTTCCTTCTTTAAACATATCTCCTAGAATATTTTTGTACCAAAAAAGAAAGAAAGAGAACTCACTTTTTGCCCTGATGCTGAGTGCGAAACGTGTATATTTTTTGTAGACTTTTTTTCCCCCGAATTAAAAATATTTCGTCCTAAATAACCCTCAAATCCCGCACCCCCAGACCAATCCCCTTCATATTCTTGTTTCTTTCTTCCTTCGAAAGAAACTAAAGGTAAACACAAACGCCCCGTTTTTATTTTTATTTTTTAAAAATAAATAAATACAAATGTGATAATGTATATTTGTAAATGGATGATAACATCATTTGTTGTCGTTGTTGTTGTTGTTACTACTATTTTTCTTTTCATAGTTGACGCTTTGGAATCACCACAGTCACAACAACCCTTTAATGAGCTAGGAATGTGCCTGTAAATAAAAAGGAATTTTTTTTAAAAAAAAAAGAAAAACACGAGAAACTATTGTCAGTGTTTTGCATAAAACAAACCCCCCGCTCTTTAACCCCCTCTTCCCCCCCCCGCGCAACCCCTTCATTTACCACGCCAGAGTACCACACCTTTTCTCCGTCCATCCTCAGCAAAAACACAATCCAAAATGTATGAAACAAAAGAAAACAGAATATGTTTACAATAAAGATGTATGTTTAAAAATTATTATTTCTGCCCCTTCCCCCCCTTTTCCGTCCAACTGTTCCTCCTCATGTAGAAAATTATGTTACTGCCGGGGTGCAGTTGTGTCTCTCTCCTGGTTCTTGCGTGTGTTTTTTTTTCCCTGCACTTGAAGAAAGGAACAAGGGCTTCCAGAAACGTTGTGCGGTATTTATTATATCATCACTTATGTTTTTGCTGTCTTTCTTATTATAGACTAGCTGGAGGGTGCCCGGCGTTGCCCGAGATGTCAATTATCCATAACCCTCCCCCGCCCCCCTCCCGATATGACTCCAATTTCGTTTGCTTTTGCGCTATTTTCATGTAACGCTCATCGAACCCTATCCCTACAGTTGCTCACCTCCCATGCAGAAAGGGGAGAGGGGGGGGCTGAAGTCATTGACCAAATATATCGGCCATTTTTACATGTTACAAGATGACAACCCTCGCAAAAATGTGCGATAATAAAAAAGTATTTATTCCACGCAAAAATTGGCCGATTACATTTGTCTAGAAATTTCTACCCCCGCCCTCCACCACCTCCCGAACCCGTCGCGTTACCCAGGGTTGTCACAATTAGACTCAGCGACATTCATAGTCGCTGAATTGATTCGAATCTCGGTTGTTTATGCGTTCTTTTTTAATTTAACGTCCCTCCACCCCCACCCCTAAGCTTACTCCCATCACAGGGGTTGAAATTATACAGAAACAACATCGGTATAAAAACTATCAAAGTCATTAACCCCCAGGAAGAAATAATTATATAACGCAAATATCGACCGTTTAACATGTTTGAAAATTTCCACCCCCCCCCCTCCGAAACACTTGCGCTTGGGGGGACTTAAACGGCAAGTTGAATATCAAAATTAAACTCAGTGACAACTATAACCCCGGATTCGACTCCAATCTCGATAGTTTCTGCTTTTCCTTTTATGTAATGCCACTCCACGCCCACACTTAAAGGTGCATCCCCTCTCGAGCCCGAAAGGGGTTGAAATTATACACAGATAACATGTAGAGAAATTTTTATGAATCTCATTGATGCCGAAATATATTTATTCGAAGCAAAAATTGGCCGGTTAACATGTTTGGAAATTTCCTCCCTCGCCCAACTCCGCCAGGTCCCTCACACCCGCACACCACCACCACCAAACCCCGTGCATTGCCATAAATACATTCACCTATATCCATAACTCTGATTTTACTCGAGTCTGACCCCTAAAAATATTTACCCGACTAAAATATCGGCTGTTTTAGCATTTTTAATTATTTCCTCCACCGTCCACCCCCGCTTCTGGGGGTGGTAGACGCGTCTCATCTACACAGTGTTTGTTTTCTGGTCGCAAAGAACACGTGTACTAAATTTGGTGAAATTTTCTCTACCGGTGTAGATTTGTATTCTCCACCCCCTAAGGGTGCCCTTTCCCCAGGGTGTAGAGGATGAAAATTATATGCATATAACATCGGTAGAAACACTGTCAATATATTTGACTCCTTAAAATATTTATCCGACTCAAATATCGGCTATTTTAGCATGTTTAAATATTTCCACCCTCGCTCCTGGGGGTGGTAGACGCGTATCACCCCTCCAGTGTTTCTTTCCTGGTCGCAAAGAACACGTGTACGAAATTTGGTGAAATTTGCTCCACCGGCGTAGATTTGTATTCTCCACCCCATAACCCCTAAGGGTGCTCTTTCCCCAGGGTGTAGAGGATAAAAATTATATTCAGATAACATCGGTAGAAACACTATCAATATATTTGACTCCTAAAAATACTTATCCGACTCAAATATCGGCTGTTTTAGCATGTTTAAATATTTCCATCCCCGCTCCTGGGGGTGGTAGACGCGTCTCATCCAGACATTGTTTGTTTCCTGGTCGCAAAGAACACGTGTACGAAATTTGGTGAAATTTCCTCCAACGGTGTAGATTTGTATAAGGAACATACAAATATATATATATACAAACAAACAAACACTCATTTTCATTTATAAGAAGAAGAAGAAGATTTTCAACGCAGACGTAATTTTTGCATTTGTGAGTATCTGTGGAGCTGAAGCAGACATATCTCTGTATTTGCGGTCTTTGTCGAAAAGAAATGTGTTTTGTTTCCGTCCAACTGCTGCTGCTCCTCCTCGTCATCCTCCAGCGATTGTTCGTCTCGCTCGTTGTTTCCGCCGACTCTCGGGAGCACGTTTTAAGGTGAGGAAAGGTTGCGGGGGGGGGGGAAACAGTAAAGGGCGCGGCTTAAGTGGCACGCGGGTGGAGTCTGAAGGCCTTCTGTAATGTCGCCAGGGTAATCAACGTTATTGAAACAATCTGCCCCCCCCCCCCACACACACACACACACGGTGAAAGTAGTGAGACCTTTGTGACTGTGAATGGGTGCAGCCATTATTCCTGCTAATCAAGGATTATTGTGTGTCTCGATCGGGATATTCTTAATTAGCTACTTTGACTGTATAATATATTTCCACTTTCACAGCTGGGGTAGTTTCAATTGTCTGATTGAAAATGATGAATAATAAAGATAGCTAAATACAGACGAGAGAAGGGATCCTTGTGCCTTTTCCTCAGGTGCTGAGAAGAGCCTAGAGCGACACAACCGCACTGGTCAGTTGACAAACACTCGAACATTGTTTCCATTGGAACAGTCGGCCAGCTGCCTCCTAAACTGGTCGTGGCACTGAGAAGTGAATTTTTGTGAACTGACCAGTGCAGTTGTGTCGCTCCAGGCTCTTCTTAGCACCTCACTGAAGGAACAAGGATCCTAGAAACGTTGTGTGGTGTTTATATTAACCAACCCCCGCCCCCTCCCCCTATTTTTGTCTGTATTTGGCTGTCTTTATTATTCATTAGTTTCAATAAAGTTGATTGAGCGGGCGACATTATAAGAAAAATGCCTTCAGACTCCATCCGCATTAAAATAAATTATACAAACTTTTTTTTTACCTCTATTTAAAAAACGGAATAATAATTTATTGACAGCAACATAACCGTAAAGCTCAATATATTTGTCCTCGGAGTTCAACCGGGGTTCTGCATAATTATATTAGAACGCAACGTTTCGACTACTAAAAGCTCGGTCGTCATCTTCTAGGCTAAGTGCCAGAACCTTTTTTTTTTGTGTATACAGGCTACACGAGGGTAATCCACATGGTGGCAACTCCCCTTTAATAGCATAGGAAAGGGATTTGAAAGGGGGGGATGCGGTAGGGTAGAGGAAGGTAGCCAAGGGTTAACTAGGGGGCCCCCGGGCTATAGTTTAAGGATCCTAACCGGCATTCGCCTAAAAGTAATGCAGGACAAACCCTATAAAAAACCTGCATCAGATAGGTCGGGCATTTGGTACTTGTCCCACGCCCTTCCCTGGTTAGCGGGAGAAGAGTTTGCTGTGGGGACGCAGCTTACCCCTCGCCATGCCTTGGCCAGTTTAGGAGGCAGCTGGCCGACTGTTCCAATGGGAATAGCGGACAACTCTTACCGTATGCCCAAGGTCTGTGACCCCGGAACATACAACCTCTCAGAACAGACCGAGGTGCCTCGGCATTTCCATTGCATATTATATATATCCTCCACTGAATCATCACGCTGTGAGAGCCAATCAGCGCTCAGTCAACAGTTCGCCTCAGCCATGTCAGCATCAGTCGAAAGGCCGGCCATTCACCGAGGTACATTACCCCCAGCAGATGACGACAGAGCTTTTTAGTCGTCGAAACGTTGCGTTCTAATATAATTATGCAGAACCCCGGTTGAACTCCGAAGAACAATATAGTGAACAACTACACCGGGAAAGGCTTCAATCTTAACCTTAAAGCTACTTTTGAAAGTCAAATTACTTGTAAAGACACATTCATTATTATAATTATCACTGAAACAAGTCTCAACTTGACAAATAAAAAATTTAAATTCTTTATTTTATTATTATTATTATTGTTTGTGATCTCCTTTTTTTTTGATTTATTAGACAAAACTTTTATCTTACGATTATTTGTTGTTACATAAAATATTATAATTATTATAATGTACATAATTAACATGGAAACTTGGCACTTAAGTTAATCCAGCAATTAACATAAATTTTTGCAAATTTTTCTTGTATTTTACTTTGGGTGTCTGAGCGTGGGTACTTTGTTGAGTTATGAGGGATCGCTGGTGTTGTTCAATATGATGGGATTGGTGGGTGGCGTCTGCGGGTTTGAGGATTGGGTGGGTTAGGAGGTGCCAGAGTGTTCTGGGGGAAGGATGAGGTCGATGGGGCGTTTTCTCTTAGGCGACATGCGTGAGGGTTGCTGTGGAATTGCTGGATCGTGGTGTTGGGGTGATTGAAGGTGCTTTTGATTAATGAGGTTACGGATTTGGTGATTATTGAGTTGACTCGGGGAAGTTTAATGTTGTGGTGGATGATGGAAGGTACCATGGAGAGTTGGTGATGGTGCGAAGGATTATGTTTTGTTTGGTTTGGATTTTGGCTGAATGGGTTTTGGCTGTTGCTCCCCATATGGATGAGGCGTAGGACCAGGTGGGTTGAATTATGGAGAGAGATGTACCAGGCGTTTTGTGGTGAGGGCGAGTGGGGATTTTCTGTTTAGGAGAGGATATAAGGTTTATTATGGAGACGAGGTGTTTAATGTGGGGTTTCCAAGAGAGTTTTGAATCGAAGAGGAGTCCTAGATAGATGGTTTCTGTTTTTGTGGGTATTTCGGCGTTGTTTAGATAGAGGGGGATGTGCGGAGGAGGATTTTTGGATAGTGTGAATGGGACGGTTACTGATTTGGTGGGATTTATGCTGATTCGCCATTGTTTGGACCAGTGTTCTAGGTGGTTGAGCGCTGACTGAAGAGGTTGGATATTGGAGGTTTGGTAGGAGGTGGCGATGTCGTCTGCGAAAAAGATTGTGCTTGTGGCGGGATGTTGTGGAATATCGTGGGAGAAGATGGTTGTATAGGAAGGGGGCAATGACGCTTCCTTGGGGGACTCCTGCAGCGATGGGGTGGGGTTGAGAGATGTGGTTATTTATTTTGATGGAGAAGGTTCTGTTGGAGAGGTAGTTGAGGAGTATTCTATAATGGGTGTCATTTAAGTAATCTTTGATTTTTGAGAGAAGGGAAGGATGATGTGATCTCTTTGATTTAGTTTACGTTGTTCTCCGCTCGGCTCGGCTTGGCTCGGCTCTGCTCGGCTCGGCTCGGCTCGGCTCAGCTCGGCTCGGCTTGGCTCGGCTCGGCAGGACGTCGGAGTGTATCTTTAGACGTATCGTGGCGACGTAGAATGAGTTTGTACTATAAGTATATAACTATGATGTCAAACATTTAAAAGAAGAAATATCTGAAAGTCGTTAGAATTAGGAACAAACTTTAACATACCTCGAAAATATCAAAACACCATTGCCCTGTATTTGTAAACTTTATTTTAGATATGTTTTTTTTTTGCTGGTGGTCCTTCTTAAAAATAATTAGATTACATTACATATTCCATTCCATTTGTCAAGACCTTTCAAAATGTTTTCTTCCCGTGCTTTCCCCGATAGTTAATTCATGCACCGATATTATGTAATATATATAGTTCTTAAACGACAGTATCTACTTCTTTGGTTCTCGTACAAAGTATACAGAACGTAATTCCGCCCCGAGACGTACGGTTAAATAAAAATTTAGTAATATATTTATATAAGAATTCACTCAAGGCATACAATACCAAAACAACTCACGAATGAGCCAGAAAAAATGGTAGAAAACAAATATGTAGGTCACACGAAAGTACCGCAAGCATGTTTTATTTCTGTCTCTGAAGTTCTTTCCTTCTCGTATTCTTTGTAGTTTCCTCAGCTGTTTGCTTGATAGAGGCACATGTGAGCGTCAACAAATTACAAACTTAAACAGTTAATAAATGGAAACCAGAACAGTGGAGGAAACGTTTAACATTATTTATAATTTTTTGTATTTGATACTTGTCTGTTTTATTGACTAATTTCAAGTTTCAACGAACATCCTAACCTCAGTGTTATTTCCTCTAGTTATTTGTTTTATGATTAGCCTTCTTATTTCATTAAAAATAAAAACTATTCGAATAATTAACAGGTTTCTTGCGTTAAAACGAAACAAAAGTCCTGTGAACCAAAGACTTTATTTGGCTACAAGTGTGTAATAGTCATTTATATCGTTGACTTGATGATGTCTACTATATGAACTTTGTCTAGTAAACAAATAAATTCACGTACGTATTTGAAACTAAACGTACAAAGTTTAACGTGAGTAATGTGATGCTTGTTATTTAATAAAACATGTCGCAGAACAGTAAACTTTCTGACGCTGAACTGCGTCGGAAATTGACGAGTCACGGATATTCGGTGGGTCCAGTTACAAGTACCACCAGAAAATCGCTGACCAAGAAACTTGAACAATTGGAAGCAAACGAACAAGAAAAAACGCTAGCTTCGAGGTTAACGGCTTTCAGTTCGGGCGAAGAAGATGAACGCGAAGTTTCCCGCGTCAGTACAACTCGCTCCAGAAAATCACTGGTAACGTCGAGAAGAAAATCATCTAATGTGCCATTAGTTCCAAAAGTAGAAAACGATGTTCCATGGGTTCCGAATTCGTCGAAGACGAATACAACCAGAGAACGGGTGCTTTCGAAAACTGCGAACGTTGTTTCTTCCTCCGCAGAATTGAGGAAAAGTAAAAATTTCAACTCTGACGTCAAGAATTATTCAGATCCAGCTCCTGAAATAAGAAAATCTGCCAGCTTTTACACAAGTTCATACAAACCTGATCTGTATATGCCTAAGACTTCCAACAGTTCTTTTAGCAGAACTGAACTAAGGAAATCTAGCACTTTCTCAACTGATTATGCACCCAAGATTTCCTCTCCAACAATCACCACTCGGAGGATACCACAGAAAACAGCTTATGAGTTCTCTGATGATGAAACACGGTATGAGTCGAGAAAACCGTCTTATATCACTCTTAGGTCATCTAAAGATTTATCTAGATATTCACAAGAGAAACAGCAGCCTTCTAGAATCTCCACCTATTTGGCAAGGCTCCAAAATGAAACACAAAACCTTTTTCAAGGCAAGAGTTTTGGATTTTATGTATTTCTAGGCTTAAACATTTTACCATTCAATATATATAAAAATGTGTGTGTTTCCTACATACACATGTACACTTCAATGGATAATTCATCTGAATAATGTAATAAAACAAATTTATTATAATTACCTGCATCTCCCTTACAATATTACTATCTATAATGGAAAAAATACACAATTTCATTTCACTTATAAGTAGAAATATTCTGACATACTTCATTTCATTAGTTCAAAGTTGTTTTTTATATTCCAGGCATTAAGAGGTGGTTTTTATCACAGAACATTGAAGATGATAATGAAGTGGAAGCTTATTCTGCTAGGTAATCTTTTACAATCTATTTGGCTATGTACATATTTGAAAAAGGATTGCACATTAGTATATATATATATAATTATGTTTAGAACAGTTTTGTATCTGGTACAGTTTAATAACATTTCTAGTTAAAGAAGTTTTTGCCATTATTTTACAGGACCAAACTCTCAAATTTCCGTTCATCTTACAAGCGATATGAAGACAAAGAATCGAGTTCTTGGTCACTTTTGCAGCTTCCTACTGCCTCAAAGATACTGATCTTCACAGCGCTTTTCTTTTTTATGTTGCTGGCTGTCTTCTACATGAATCTCGACAATACTAATAAATTTGAAGTTGGTTTGAAAGGTGGGAATTCATCATTGTCGTACAATTGTAGATTATTTTAGTTTGTCTAGCTATTCCCTAATTTATTTTAGTGCTAGTCTACTTGGTTTTCTTGAAAGTATCTTGGATTAATAAACTTGAATATATATTTTTTTTCAGATAACAAATATCCATTTTGTGAGAAGAAAAATCCTGCTGTAAGTACTTTTTTATTTACAGATTCATATATGATTTTATGGTGTGATGGTCAAATGTTCAGTATTTTTCAACCATAATCATTCTGGAATATTGTTATATTACTACTTCTTACATATTGTTTGTGTTTTGATATTATATACATCAATGGTGGCTTCAAGAGCCGCATACGGCACTTCATTAACTCGAAGTGTGGCTCCCGTTAAAATTTTATTTTTATTGAATTTTGGAAACTCTTGTCCAAATCAAAATATAAAGATTGGCATTATATGTTATTATCCTTTTTGTTAATAAATATAATTTTATTTTTTATATATATTTGAAATTTATTGTTATGTTGAAATAATTTTTTTCATAATTATATTTTTTGTGTTTGTTTTTATGTGTGCCTTCTGAAAATATGCAATTAGTTTAAATTTAAACAATTAAATTTTTGTATCTTTACTAAAAAAAACAATGTGACTCTCTTTGGCCTCATGTGTTATATATTTTGTTCTTTGACAACGCATAGTCTTTAAATGTATGCCATAGTTGTTATAATAGAATCAAATTTTATGTTCCAGGATCCTTGTATACCCCAGAAATATTTGCATACTTTGCCCAAGATGTTAAACCAGCTGTATCCAATCCTTGAGTACCAGGCTGTGAATGATTACTGTGAGGGATCAAATAACAATGGAATTGTAACTCTGGAAACTTTAAAAGAATATTTCCCACACTTGGTTAGTTTAAGTTAGCATTTCTTATACATTACACTTTCCATTTTCTGCGAAGTTACTCGTCAGATCTTAATTTAAGTAATGCAGGTTTGCCCTGTATCTTAATTTCATATATCTGTCAGAAAGTTTCTGCCCTTTGCATTCTTCAATACAATTTCTTGTGTCATTAATTAGTTTCTGCTCGTTTTTACTTTACCAATCAGCCAGAATGTTTACTTACCGATTTATTGTTTTATACTTGTGTTTTTACTTTCCATATGATTGGGACTACTTTTCCGGCTCTATTGTTTATGAGGTTACAGGATAATAGAAGTAATTGAGAAATAAATATTGAAATAACAGTTTATACAGTATATATGCCAATTTTTATGGTATATAAAGTAAGAAGAGGTATGACTGTTGCATATAAGGGAGAATGGGTAAGATTTTTCATAGGAGTGAGACAGAAAAGTTATGGCTAGTTTTGTCATCTGGAAGACAATTGGAAACCAGAAAATACTATCAATCATTGCCATCTATCTATATATATAAAAATGAATTGCTGTTCGTTAGTCTCACTAAAACTCAAGAACGGATCAACGGATTTATCTTATCTTAGTCTTGAAATGTTCGTGGAGGTCTAGGGAAGGTTTAAAAGGCGAGAAAAAATCGAATAATTTCTGGGAAAACCCTAAAAACAGCCCTTTTCTATTTCCCATACCAACGTTTTCTAAATAAAATACAAATCTACACCAGTCGAGCAATTTTCACCAAATTTCGTACACGTGTTCTTTGCGACCAGGAAACAAACACTGTCGGAGTGAGACGCGTCTTCCACCCCCAGAAGCGGGGGTGGAAATATTTAAACATACTAAAACAGCCGATATTTGAGTCAGATAAATATTTTTAGGGGTCAAAGATATTGATAGTGTTTCTACCAATGTTATCTGAATACAATTTTCATCCCCTACGCCCTGTAGGGTTATGGAAGTCACTGCGTTTAGTTACGACATTCAAATTGGCAATTACCCCTCAGATGCAGAGGTAGCGGGGTGCAAATTTTGGAACATGCAAACACGGCAGATATTTGCGTTGAAGAAATATTTTTCAGAGTTAATTATAATGATTAGGGTTCGAGTATCGTTACATAAAAATTGCGCAAAAGCAGCCGAAATTGGAGTCATATCTGGGGTTATAGATAAACGACATCTCGGGCAACGCCGGGCACCCAGCTAGTACATTATAAATTAACTTCCAAACACACAAAAGGTATACAAGAATAGAAAGTTTATGTATTACATTTCGTAAACCTTCACAATGGCACTTAGTTCAAAGAAATTACCTCCTGAAAGTTTGAGAGATGCATTTATGATTTTCTATAAACACAAGAGTACTAATTAAGCAAACCAGCTTTTGATTTTACAATAGCACATAATTTAATTTATTAGTTATGGTGTGATTATCTCTTCAGTGCAGTGCAAACATCTGCATTATATCCATATATGAATGTTCAGTATATTAGCTAAATATTGGAAGGAGGAACTTAATGAAGAATAATTATTTTAGGATGATGTGAAACTGCAGCAATATTTCTTGTACATGAAAATATCAGCCTTTTACAACCAACATTGGAACATTGCCATCAAGGAAATGGAAAGACCTCAACTGGACTTCAGACGTAAAACTGACTTGGATCAACTTCTGAATAGTAGCAGTGCAGGATTCTCCTTAGCTAGAGCTGAGAACCCAGTCATCTGCTCCTTGAAGTCTAATCTCCTCTTGATCCTGTCTTCTGTTCTGTACATTGTTGCAGGTAATGTATAATTGTTCGAGATTAATTTAGTAATAATATATTTTGTTGCTGTCTTTTTTTACTGTATTGCCATTTGGGAAGTCATTTCTTAGAGTATGGTTACTTTAAAAGAAGGGGAAAATATTGAGTGAGGCTGTGTGTTTATTGACCTGCCCTTAATGGCGTGAGAATATATGGTACTATACTGTGATTAATTTATGTTATAATATATTTGTATTATGAGTTTGAGTCTTATCTGTTTTCATATAATACGTCTAATTTCTCTGAAATCCATTAAGTTCAATACAAAATTTTGAAAATTGTTTAGAAGTCTTAATCCCTCTTGTATATTTCATCTTATGACTTAGTTTCCTCTCCACAATTTGTGCTGCAAAATAGTTTGAAAAGTTTACGGAGATATATTTTTTTTATTACATACTCCACTTGCTTGTTTTGTGGTTGTCATTTTTAGTTAGACCAGAAGTATCCCCATTTGCTGATTGCATTCAAAACCATTCTATATTTAATTTTCAATTTAAATTTTTGTAACAGTCCATTCTAAAGTTTTCTTTTAAGTCTTCAAATTGTCTTATGCATTCAACTTCATTCCTTGCTGTTTCATATTTTGAAGTTTTTTAATTGTTTGATAAAGAAAAATCTCATATTGGTGTTCTACTTGCTGTATCTATGCTATTTTTTGACGGGCCAAGAGCAGTAATAATTTCTGTTTGATTCAGGTGGTTTAGCTGGAGGTGCTGTGCTGTATGTTGCATTTGGGTTTATAAACTACAAAAGGCAATTCAAGAAGCAGGTATACAATATGGTGAGAGAGATTATGGATCTCTTGGTGGATCATCATGAGTCATCGGGCAGCTCTACCTCATCTTTCTTACCAATTGACCATGTCCGAGACCAGCTCATCCTTCCGGAAGAACGTAAAAGTATGTTCATATTTCACAATGCTTAATTATAAGATTGTTCATTTACTACATCAGGATATTCTGGTTTTGGATTGACCGATTCTTAAAATTTCAGCTGCTTTGTTCCTCAATAATTTAACTGTTGACATATTTGATTTCTCGCACATTTTTTTTATACAACCATGTAGTTTATTTTAACTTTTTCTTTCAACACTTATCATGTAAGTAGTTCTGGCCAAACAATGTTTATATTATTATATTTCAGTTTGCTTTCTGTTTACTTTAGAAGAGGTCTAAAGTGGCAGTGGTTAAAAAAGTGTATTGACATCTAACAACATGCTAATGTTATTGAATGTTTTCAATGAAATGTTGAAGCACAAGGCAAAATTTGGAGTAATAAACTTTTGTGTTTGTTTAGAATACAAGAGATTTTTAACATTGCATCACAAGTAGTTTTATATTGTTACCCCTAAAAAGGTTTATATAATTTTTTAGAGCTGAGATAAACTGCAAAGTAGGTTTTGCAGACACCTAATATGATATTATTCCTTTCCATTTGTAATATTAAATCAAATTCGTAACTTTATACAGAAAGGATGCATATTTTTCTAAGAAAGTTGTCAAGATTGGAACTTGATTTCCACAAAAGTAAAATTAAATCAATTTTAAAATCAATCAGTTACATATTTTGATCCTAATGTGCACTCTGTCAGACATGAATTAAATTACAATTTGTCTGTTTTTGTTTTTACTCATTTAAACTATATGGACATATAGAATTAATATAAAGCTATTTTAATTAACTGGTAAATGCATATTTCAAATATAATCTTTTATTTAACCAGGTACGGCTGTTGTGTGGAAGGCAGCAGTGCAGTTTATAGAAGAGAATGAGTCGAGAGTTCGTACAGAGGTTCGGACAGTCAACGGGGAAGAGTGCCAAGTGTGGTGTTGGCTGCCAACTGTTTTGACACCAAAGTTAGTACTGTTTAATGATAAAGTTGAGATGCTACAAAAAATGTATATTTGATTAATTTGTATATTTTTGTTTTACAATTTACCATTAGCCCAGTAACTATATACATCTTACCACACAAAAGCTCTGGTTTTTTCCCTCCTCTTATCTGTTGTGGCAGTAGCAAAAAAAACTAAGTTTTCCCATTCAAAGGGCGTCAGGTAAGTTTATGTGGCATAAAAACCACGAAATTTTGCCAACGTGGTGGTCTAATGGTCAAGGTGTTGCATTGCTGGCTGGTGAGTCTGTGTTTGAGTCCCATCACTGACAAACATTTTTATTATGTTTAAAAAAAATTGTTCTCGATAGATCTATTGCAATAAAGAATGCCATGTGAATTCTGATTCTCTCTGTATATAAAGCTGAGTTTCACCGAACAAAGTCAGTTCATTTCTGAGCAAGCTTCTGTACCCACTTAGTTTAATTGTTTGGCTTTTCAGGTAATAATTATTTACATTTCTATGTGACAATATTATTTCAGCATGTTTCTTTGGATTGCAAGTTCTATATAATTTAGTTATATTTATTTATGATTGTTTGGCGGTCATTTTGACTTTACCTACTTTTGGGGATATATTTTATAGAAATAAAGAAACCTTTGTCAAGCTAATGATGATACGTTTTACGAAAACCTTTCTTGAAATACCTTTTTCTTAATTTTCTTCTCAATTAATGTCTTAACTATTCGTTACAGGACTCTCAAAAAACAGAAAAGTAAGATGACAGTGGAAGAGAGCACTGAAGAAAAGGAACAGAACTACAGTGACAGAGAAGAACCTGTTTCACGTAGTAGCTTTGTGAGGAGAGAAGGTAGTTACATCGACAGAGAACCGATTTCGTCCACATATATTTCAAAGAGAGGTAGTTACATCGACAGAGAACCGATTTCGTCCTCATATATTTCAAAGAGAGGTAGTAGTTTTGACTACGAAGAACCCATGTCGCACAGTAATGTTACTCTGAGAAAAGGTGGCCGCTATGATGTCAGAGAGCCCTTGAGTCACGGCTTCTTCACAAAGAGAGATTTAAGTTCCGTAGATGGAGAGCTCACAAACAGTAGGCGCATTACGAGGAGGGAGGGAAGCTATCTCGATGGGGATTCCATTCCACACGGTTACTTCACAAAGAGTCACAGATTGCAGTGAAGTAGAGACCAATTTAGAATAATGTGCCTCAAAGTGCCTGGTGAACATTGTTTTATGTTAGTGAATGTTCACCTACTTGCAACATATTGCAGAGTTAAGGTTTTGTTTTATTTTATATTAACAGAATTTTAACCTCGACTAACTGATATTTTTGGTGTTCTGGTGAGTGTAACTTTATTGTAATGACCGATTCTAATATTCATATTTTACTATTGTAGTGTAGGACTTTCTTAATGTATTAATAATACTTTTTACTTTAATTTTTTTACTTGTAACTTTTTCTGTGAGAATAAAGTATTTTACGTAACATTTTCTTAATAGCGTCTTGTCAACCCTTGAATAATATTAATTATCATTTCCAAGTCACAGACAGCGACTGTCAACTGACGTTTGAAAATTGATGACGGACTGAGTTTCGCCCTGCTGTTTAATCGACGTCCATTAAATTGTTTCAGAGGGTTCGAGTAAGCCAGTTGCAAATTAACATAAGCAAATATAATGGTATTACAGTCATTGAGCTGCAGAGTTCCAGGTTCAAATCATGTCAATGGGAAAGGTATTTTGTCAATTATGCTGTTACTAATGCTTTTGTTCTTCTACAAATGGACAATTATTATCCAGGTTGCAATCCATATAGTGTGCGAGTTGAAATTGATAACCCCCTGGGTGGTTAAGGAGCGGCAGCCCAGGCGGTCCTTGTTATTTCGCCGATCCGGGTAAATTGGATTAGCTGGGCCGACGTCACACCTTGACCGAAATAACAAAATAAGCGGTCACGTGAACGAATGCGCCAATAACATTTGTAGTGGTTAAAATGCAGCACCGGAGCCGCGGGCAGAACAGTTTTCCTGGAGGACGCCGCGGATATGTTCCAGCGAGGCGCCGATGGCACGCGTCCGGTAAGCTGTTACGATCTCTGTAGTTTGAGGGTTCGCAACCATGGGTTAACCTGCGAATCCTAAAGAAGTTAGATTGCGGATGGTTTGGGTGTTTTCGTTTTATTTCTTCTCAGATACTAAATTCAAGTTAATGTGAGAAAGTTTAGATTTTTCGATCAATTCAATAAAAAAAATCAGGTTTTGTATTAAATCTCTTCATTTTTACTGCAACGTTTAAATGCCTGTAGAGGTAGCAGAAGGAAAGTGTGCTGCAACAGTTCTATTATAATGTGCGCCATGGAGCATTCAACTAGCTGTGAAATCAGGAATACAAAATTATGAAATTAGTATAAAAGAATCTCAGGGCTGAAATAATTAGAGTGTTCAATCAAAAATCACACACACACACTGTGTTAATTGTGTATAACTTATTTTTTTTAATAATAACAAGATAGCAAAATACAGACAAAGGAAGTGATAATATAAACACCACACAACGTTTCTGGGATCCTTGTTCCCTTCCTCAGGTTGCTAAGAAGAGCCCAAAGTGACACAACTGCACTCGTCAGTTGTCAAAACTCAATAGCTGTCTTTAAAGGTCGTTAATTTATAATATTAATAAACAGACGAAAAATAAAATGTGATATATGTATATATATGATCAGTTGACGAAGCTAAAATAAAGTAACTGATCAGTGCAGTTGTGTCGTTCTAGGCTCTTCTTAGCAACCTTAAGAAAGGAACAAGGAATCCAGACACGTCGTGTGGTATTTATATTGTCACTTCCTTTGTCTGTATTTGGTGGCTATCTTTCTTACCGTTAATTTTCATTCAGACACAAAAAAAAAAATATTTTAATATCAACTTATTTTTTTTCTTCACGCAAATTTTGGTAGAACTTTGTTTGTTAATCATAAAATTGCAATTCATGTTCAAAATTAAATGTGTGTGAACTACATACGAAGGTGATTAAAATAAAACTGAGTTTTCCTAGTACAGTATTAGATATTCCATAGACACTGTAGAGAAGCTGGGCTTCAAGGCTGTGGAATGAGTCGTGAATTGTACATAATTACAATAGTATCTTATAATACATATAAAAAATGAAATATTTATTTTACATCAGATATATTTTAATAACAAACAAATTCTAATAATTAGGTGAATAACGGGGGAAAAAATAAAGTGCTAAATAAATACCACACATTTCTGCAACCCTTGTTGCTTTCATCAGGTAATTAAAGAATCGCAAGTGCTGTGTAAGAACATAATGCCAGACCGAACTGAAAAGCATTTCATCAACCGGTTTTTGTGTTGCCATCCTTACAGCATTCTCGCATGTCTTGAATCACCTGACGAAAACAACAAGGACTGCAGAAATGTTGTGTGGTATTTATTTAGTACTTATTTTTTGTCTGCTATTCACCTAATTATACTTTTAATTTTAAACTATTTGCCTGGTCAGGAACTTGACCCGGTGGCCGAGATGGTTAAGGCGTCTGTGTACTAAGCAGAATACGTGGGTTCAAGTCCCGCCTGGGTCAAATATTTTCAGTCTTTCCTTCTTCTTCCATCCTTCTCTCTGCTTTCAACATATGCTTTTCTATGTGAGTAATTCTTTGCCCGAGCATATGAATTCAAATAAAGCGCAATCCTCCTATTTCTCCTATTTATTTCTATCCTTCCTCACTATCCATTTTGAATGTGAATTAGTTCCTTAATGGATTCTCCTAATATTGTATTTATTCCTAAATGGAAGCTCCTAATACTTCATTCCCTCTACTCTATCCATTCCTCCACTAAAACTATTAATTGTCCACAATAAGACTGTCTATATTTGCCTGGTCAGGAACTTGACCCGGTGGCCGAGATGGTTAAGGCGTCTGTGTACTAAGCAGAATATGTGGGTTCAAGTCCAGCCTGGGTCAAATATTTTCAGTCTTTCCTTCTTCTTCCATCCTTCTCTCTGCTTTGAACATATGATTTTCTATGTGCATAATTCTTCGCCCGAGCATATGAATTCACATAAAGCATAATCCTCTTATTTCTATCCTTCCTCACTATCCAAGTTTGTATGTGTGTGTATATATATATATATATATGTATATTGTAATAGTGAGAATGTGACATTGTCAAAAATATTGGTATGGAAAGGATAGAGAGATAGGTTGTGGCTTACCTGAAAGTGAAGTACGGTGTCGCCATGAGGAACTGAAGGTTGTTCTTCAAATTTTCGGAGGCTCTCAGCCTCCTTCTTCAGGAAGGAGTGTTACACCATTCCGTGCACCGGCCGGTCCTTTCCATACCAATATATATATATATATATATATATATATATATATATATATATTGGTATGGAAAGGAAAGAGAGATAAGTTGTGGCTTACCTGAAAGTGAAGTGCAGTGTCGCCATGTTGAACTGAAGGTTGTTCTTCAAATGTTACACCATTCCATGCACCGGCCAGCTGCGTTACTCCTTCCTGAAGAAGGAGGCTGGGAGCCTCCGAAAATTTGAAGAACAACCTTCAGTTCCTCATGGTGACACCGCACTTCACTTTCAGGTAAGCCACAACTTATCTCTCTTTCCTTTCCATACCAATATTGCAATTATTTTTGACAATGTCACATCCTTACTAATATCACTCACTCACAAACACACAAACAAATTGGATTGTACAGCGGTACAAACTCTTAAAGGACAGCAATGACGGCAGCTCTTTGTTGTGAGCTGCTGGAACCAGCTGAGATAGCAGTCTGGCGAATATTGTGGTCGAGGGCAGTCTGGCTAATATTTTGGATGAGCAAAAATTTCAGAGTATGAACAGCGTGTTCCAAGCGTAGAAATTCAACTGTGAGTCTTATATGTTAATCATTACATTTGTAAAAGGATCTGGACAGAGAGACAAGTTATATAAAAATCTGCAAAGCTGAAACAAAAGGTTTAGCGCCCCGTTCAGATACATACGCGTTCCGAAATAACATTTACCTCAAAAAGGCGTTGAAATTTAATACGTCAGACGGTTGACCAGAGTTGCAGATGATCAAGTTCCTGGATGAATAATCCAAGAACCGTGTGTTTGTTCAAGTGTAGAGTCTGTAAACGGTAATTAAGGGCATAGTCAGATTTCGTTTTTTCATTTTGTTAGATTTCGTATTCCGTTCGTTTCATTTTGTTAGAATTGTTAATTATTTGATTTATAATTTTGGTTGTTCTTACTTGTCAAACCCAGTTAAAGTCCCTGAGAAGAAGAGTTATTAAAAATTTGATTGTTTGTAAAGTATAAAAGATTGAATTTTATCTTGAATGCCACAACTTTTAAAATAAAAAATATTTGTTTGTAAATTTTGATTGAATTCGACGTAGGGCAAATCATTTGTAAAGCTAAAACTAAAACACCTGTTAAATTAATCTTTGGCAATTAAAAGTTTTTAATTTTAATCAAATTGTGTTTCATTTCAATTTAATTAATTAGCTTATCATTATATATCATAATAGAGCCATGTGGGACCCCTGTCTTTATTTGTCCCCACTTAGAACTAAAAGTTTTACAAGAATGTACATTCTTGAGTGTTACTCTTTGTTTCTGGTTGCTTAAGTATGAAGTGAAGCAGGAATTGGAGGTTTCAATAATTCCATAATTTCTCCATAGAGAATACAATAGTCAACAAAATTTAAAGGCTTTGGAAAGGTTACAGAAGATTCCTAATGGGTACTGCTCTTTGTTACTAGTGTCATAGGTGAGAGCAATTGGCCTTTTCTGTTGAATAATCCTTCCTGAAGTCATATCGAGTGTTAGTAAGCCAGTTGTTTTTGTTTAAGTGTTTGGCAACCCCCTCTTGTAACCCACTTTCTCTAGGATTTTGGCGAATCAGTGAAGCTGGACAATCATTTTTCCAAAACCTCTTGTCACCTTCCTTGAATATCTGTGAAGCTGTTGCACCGTTTTAAACTATCCAGAAAAAGTCCACCAAGTGGCGACATATTAAAAAGAAAACAGGGCCGATAATTTCTTAAGATAATAATAATTGAAATCCTGTTGAGTATTTACTCTGTAATGATTTAATTATTCTCTTATTTTCTGAAGAAGTCAATTTTATGCAAAGTTTGTTTACATTACAAACAATATTCCTTTAGTAAATGTATTGTCTCTTCAATAGATTATTTACTCGTTTTTTTTTTGTGGCACCGTTATAAAGTGTTTATGTTGTTACTCTGGAGGACTGATTGAAAAAATTATATTCAATTTCTCAGAACATATACATAATTTTTTTTCTTCAAACATATAGGAAAGCATTATTATTTCACACAATATCAAGTAAACTGTATAATCTTGAGATCCTCCGACTTAATTTTTAGAATCGGAAAACTTCAATTGGTTATACTAAGGACTTTATTTCTAACATGTGATAATTTTAACACCGTTGTATCAATCGTTGGATCGGTTATAAAATTGGAATTGTTTAAAAATGATTTATTTCTCCCTTCTGTACTTTTTTTACATGCATTAATGAGGGAAGCAGTTCAGAATTTCTGACGAAAGTAATGAGGATTAATTATATTAAGCAATTGTCTGTTTCCCTAATAAAATGCAATTGAATTAGAAAGACAAATACTGAGAACATTGGCATGTAAAGTGTAAACATTTATATAAGAAGAAACTAACAGGATAATAAACAAAAGGCAAACAGTCAAGTTTTAAAATAAGAGTATTTATTGAACAGAGTTACAAAACAATATTATTATTTTATAAACTTAACAAGGAAAGTGGTTTTATAATTGTTATAAATCAAATATCTGACAACACAACAAGGCATAGTTTCTAATACTACTTATGGTAACGAGCTATTAAGCGGTTCTCTGTCCAGTACATTGGCAACGATAAGACTACGGAATATTCATTGTAAATATGCAACTGCTTATTCCTCGATTACAGAGGCCAGGATTTTTCTTTTAGGGAGGAACAAAAACTACACAAGTAAATATTTGAATTATTCCACAAGCAAAAGAAAAGAAGAAAAAAAACGTGTGCATGTTACTGACATTAGAAAAACTAGTTTTAAATTGTGATCACTCATTTCAAATTATGAACAACAGTTGCCTGGTTAATTGTAGTATTACCAACATAAATAAAAATAAACACATTTGTGATTTATTTCTCACACTTGGAAGAAAATAAATTATTTCAAAAACTCAAATGGAGTGATTTGAAACGACTGCTAGAAAAATAAACTTCGTTAGGCCAACGACGCTGCAATGAAACCCCGTTAGGTTTTACATTCGAGCAACCAAATTCACAGACACATAATCACATTCCTATGGGAGACAGTAAACGCAAATGTGTATAATAATAATTTAACTCGTGTGTATCTTAAAACAAATTCTTGTAATATTCCTTCCTGAAGAAAGTCTGTCAAAGCCTCTCACGTCACAGTCTATACTTTTTCATGTTCTTCTGCATTTTTTGTTTTTCTCAAATGTTCAGCCGGATCATATTTCAAGTCTAGTAAGTAATGTGACACGTTCTCGTAAACTAGGAACGTTATCATCGTAGCTGGTGTTACGCGAGTCAAGTTTGGGCTCAAACCTTTGTAAAACCCACGAACTCCCTCAAACCTGTAACGTAACCCAAAGAAATCTGAATAAAATTGGTGTTTAGCTTTCCTTTCATATTTACTAATATACCCAAAAATATTATTGTAAAGGATTAAGGATCACAATTTTATGAAATTTCAACCAAAAGCAAACATTTATTTTAAATTTGCAGGCAATTAAAATATTACTTTTTTTTAAAAAAAAAAAAAAAGTAGTAGATATTGGAAATGAAGGACCTACCAGGGTTTAAACCAGATCACAACACATGTCAGAGGAGATTTACTTGTGTGACAACATACTTCAAAAACTTTTATAGATCTTTTGATTAAAATCATGGCAAGTCAAACAACATTTAAAATATCTCTATTTTTTCAAAAAGGGATAGTAATTCAGATTTTGTGCTTCCATGATCCTTTAAAATAGTCCAGTTAACTGATAACAGCAAATCATTTTGAACATATAAATATCCGGTAAAAACTTATTGGTTGAAAATGCTTTACTATTACACATCTTCTTGTGAATGTTCTGTAAATATTTCAGTAGTTGTCAATTCAACCTCGTCAAATTAAAACTGCATGCTTCTAAAATAAATAAGCAAAGACTAACCTTTTGTAACTATGTCTAATTCTTAATCCTAATTTTTTATTACAAATTAAGAAACCTCATCATCAAGCATATTTCCAATTAATATTATGAAAAGGACACTTACAAAATTATGACATAATATTTTCTTATTTTCTCTCCTGTTTTCAAAATATGCTTTAACTAATTCATAAATTTAAATTTCCAAATGACAATACACAGCATCCAAAAAATTCATTGATGCTCGACGCTTTACATTTAATTATCACAGTAACTATCATGAACAAGATAATGGTATTTTGAAGATTCCCTAACAATATAATTAAAACAATTATCACGGCATGTCTTACCTAATTTCAGACAAATCTGATTGTATTTAAATTCTTCTAAGACACGTTACTTAATATTGTATGAACTAATTTTGTATAAATTTTAGAATCATAGTTTGCTTCCATGCCTGTTATAACTGAAATGTTTAATATATTAATTATCTTCATATTAACAATGATTAAGGTCTCGTCATCTTTATCGTTGACTGATGAAATCCCAAATTAGGGACAAAACACAGTGATAATTGTTCTAATTAATAAACCTTGACTCACTGTTTTGCCATTATATTTGTTCATTTTGCTGATATAGTCAGACAAATATCAATATAAAAGTATTAAAAAAAAACAGGAAACGAGACCTTGCAAGTAAACAATCATTTGTTTAGATTACGGAAAGAAATTGTGTAAGAATTGTTGAAAAGAATGGTTCAATATTCAATAGGAAAGATGAGTTGACCTCGTCAACAACGCTTTTATTTTCTAATCAAAACAAAATTATAGGGATTATATAAGATTGTCACTCACCACCATGTAATTGAATGATCCAAGTCAGCAATGTAATATTTGAAAAGAATTTTTAAACACCAATAATTTATAATAAAATATTTGGAAATGAGTCGTTTAATTTGTGTTTCGTAGTTGTGCCTTGAATTTTACAAGCAGACACAGTTGGTCATAATGATTCTTACTTGTTAACGAAGCACTTGTGTTAAATTGTAACTTGTTGGCCAAAGATTCAAAAAGGGACAAAGAAAATCAACAGAATATACCTACTGATAAATCTAATATCATTTCAATAATTAACCATTATGCTGAATTGTTGATATTTGTGTTGTAAATTCGTAGCTGTATTATAACATCAAATTATGTAATAATGAAGAAAATCAAACATTTTAAACAGTAACAAACTGTTATTTTTCTGAGGGGGTAGGGGATAAGAATATCGGCTATGGTATAAGACATAAGTAAACCTATTAAATTCAGTCTATTCAAGAGAAACTATTCAGGTCTTAATATTTGACTGAAGATTCAAGACTCTTGCCACTACAATTTTTTAACAATATATTGTTCTCGGATTTCAACCGGGTTTTGCATAATTATATTAGAAAACAACATTTCGACGACTAAAAGCTGTCGTCATCTTCTAGGCTACGTGCCGAAACCATTTTTTTTTTTTTTTTTTTTTTTGGGTAATAGGCTACATGAGGGTAATCCACGTTCTGGCAACTCCCCTTTAATAGCATAGGAAGGGTTTTGAAAGGGGGGATGCGGTAAGGTAGAAGAAGGCAGCCAAGGGTTAACTAGGGCCCCCGGGCTATGGTTTAAGGATCCTACCCGGCAATTGGCCTAAAAGTGATGCAGGGAAAAACCCTAGAAAACCTGCATCAGGTAGGTCGGGCATTTGGTACTTGTCCCACGCCCTTCCGGTAGCGGGAGAGGAGTTTGCTGTGGGGTCGCAGCATTCCCTTCTCCGTGTCTCGACCAGTTTAGGAGGCAGCTGGCCGACTACTCCAATAGGAATAGCGGACAACTCTTACCGTATGCCCAACGTCTGCGACCCCGGAACATACACCTCTCAAAACTGGCCAAGGTGCCTCGGCATGTGGGAACCTTAGTTCAAAACGGAGAGGATAAGGCATACCCAAAGGTAGCCCCTTCGTATCTCTCGTAAAAGGTTCTACCTGCGAGAGAAAATCCCTCCTATGATTATCGATATCGATTGATCCCTATCTCCCGCCGGAACCATTCCATTGCATAATATATATATCCTCCACTGAATCATCACGCTGTGGGAGCCAATCAGCGCTCAGTCAACAGTTCGCCTCAGCCATGTCAGCATCAGTCGAAAGGCCGGCCATTCACCGAGGTACATTACCCCCAGCAGATGACGACAGAGCTTTTAGTCGTCGAAACGTTGTGTTCTAATATAATCATGCAAAACCCGGTTGAACTCCGAGAACAATATATTGAACAACTACACCGGGAAAGGCTTCAATCTACAATGTTTTAGTTCGAGGCGACAATGGTTGTACAGGGCTTTGTGCCTGTACAGCTTCTTTAAATTCTCTTTTAAAAATTAAGGATTCAGACTCGACTATGAATACTTATTGTAAATTAAACTTATGATTTAATGCCTATGCATGTTTTGTCCAAGTGTTTCAAATAAACTAAACCTGCACAAACACCTAAAACAGCAAGTGCAGTTAGATGCAAAGGTATCAATACGTTTCTATGAAATATGACTGAATTAATATTGATTTCTGAAGGGGCCTTCAAAATCTTACCCCCGAGGGAAAACAATTTTTTACGGTCGAAAATGTTTAATATTTCTTTGATCGTTTCCTCTACTGTAGACTGCTGGAAACAGGAATATTTTTTAGTAATTACAGGATGTACACAAATGGAAATTAAAATAAAGAGGTAAGTCCATATTAGGAACTTACATTTAATCATCATGTTACAGTAGTGATACTTTTCACAATTAAAAGAGGTCACATAAAATAAAATATTTGTGAAAATATAACATTATCCAAGTTTCAGTTTAAAATAAATCTAACCAAACAGTATTAGACTAAACATTCATCCAAGTAAATATCAAAATAAATATTTGAATTAATATAATCTGGCATTAAACAAAATATACACTTCATGGTTTGTTGTAACATAAGAAAACTATTTGTATATACAGGTTGTTTTTTTTAAGGAATAGGAACCAAGCTGCACTTGCATATCTCAAGAGAAATAATATAAAATGCATAAGTTGTCAATTAACTTTAGAATCAACAGAAGCTTTGATCCAGCAAAACTTCTGGTATTAGAATAAAATATGATCTAAAACACTATCTAAAGATACATTAACAAGGAGTAAATGGTATTTGACATTGTTTACAATTATAACTCGTACATCAGGAAATTCACATATTTATCTACTTAATTAGCTGTAAAATTTTCTTAACTTCATCTCAAAGTTCTATATGGTTCAATTAAAAGTTTACTTAAAATAATTGAATTCATTTTTGTGCATACATAACAACTTCAAACTTTATTGGAAATTTGTGAATTAATATTACTTGACATGTCAAATTTCATCATAATTATACAAGGCAATAATCATTTTAGAATGAAAACAACGTTGTTAAAATTTCAATATGTTGGGAATCGATAATTGATTGAAAATGACAAAAAATAGTGGGAATCACAAATAAGAGCCTGAGACAAATTGCCATTACAACACCAAGCCTTCTATGATCCTTATACAAATGAATTAAGAAGCTCAAATTTCTAAATAATTAAATATATGTTCACCTGAAAAAGTATTAATTTTATGAACGGGAAATCAATATGAATGATTTAATACTTCACCTCAAATAACGATAAGATATACAGAACAGCTCAAGAGATAAGGAAGTATGACACAGTAATGCAGTTCCTCCAACAATTGTCAACAATTAATTTCATATTCTTTCCAGTTAAATAAGATTTAGAAACCAAAAGACTATAAAGCACAGAGCTTGTGTGCCTCGTGTTGCAATAGTTGACACTATTTTAACACAATGATGATGTGCACACTTAATTGTTTTATACATAAAATTTCTTTGATTATATTATCATCATTTCTGATTAGTATAAAACAAGTCTTGTCTACCTACTTGCCTCTTCCAACACACAACACTTTACTAGACCCAGCATTTTTACAACAGCACACAATATCTTAATAAAAGTATACAATACAGTGATTATGTAAAATTCTAGCACAAAGAAATATCAATATTTTTTTGTATACCAAACATTTCATAACTTGGAAATATAAGTAAAACTTTTTTTGGTTATCATTATTTAGATATTGTATACATATTTGTTAGATGGGAATAAACAAATATTTAACGTTGAAGATACTGAAACTTACTTAAAAAATCACATCAAACCTAATCCACTTTAAATGCACATACAAAATCACAGTGTCAAATACCAAAACTCATTTTACACAGTATTTAACATGCAAGTTTGATGTATTAAGTAAAATCTAAATATCACAAGTATGTGTGCTCAGAAAAAAACTTTCATTTTCTGAATATATCACAAAATCTGAGGATACTGGGTGTGATGTAGTTTAAGTATTAGAGGATAAAACAGGTTGTGTCCTTGTATATATTAATCAAGATTTGCCTGTTCATTTTGTTATATAAATTGAAAGATGACAGAATCAGGAATGTGCTCAACAGATTTTGAAGTGTTATAATCAAATGTAAATCTATCGAATCAACTAGTCACACCCAGAATTAAAATGGTTGTGCTTTATTCCACATGTAAAATAATCAACAAAATTCTCTAAACTAACAATGTGTAATTTTAAACTGGCTCTTGCCAATCTATAATACATGTCAGTTAGCCAAATATTACAAAATGCATTTATGAATAATTATACATTATACAACAAAAGGAACAAAAACAAATCACATAAGATATGGGAATCATTTTAACTAGTAGGTGTAAATTTTTCATAAATTAAAAATACTAAACATATATTGGGCGTTACATGTAATAGGTATGGCATGAGACCTTTGTAAAAACCCCTTGCCCCCTCA
The DNA here is from genome assembly GCA_037074705.1 of Zhengitettix transpicula. Taxonomy (NCBI): domain Eukaryota; kingdom Metazoa; phylum Arthropoda; class Insecta; order Orthoptera; family Tetrigidae; genus Zhengitettix; species Zhengitettix transpicula. Next base: position 65,672,985 of record CM073596.1, read on the forward strand.
TACCTCCATGTGCGGAGGATACAGTCCCAACAACCTTTGTAGTCGTGATGCTGGTCCTGCAACCTTGCTCGAATAACTTGGTAGGGATACGTAGCAGCAGCAGCCAATAACTTAGAGCAAGCAGCAAATGTAAGATACTCCAATGTACCCTAAAAATTGAATGTTTAATAATAATATTTTTAAAAAGATTAATGTATGTTATGAAAATTTCCATACCAATTTTGTGTCAATCGGCAATTTTCTGTAACTGTTATAGCTATTCTTCATTTCTTCATACGTCATGAACTGAAGAGCACCATGTGAAACTCCAAATATACCCGGCACAAACCCCTGAAAGAATGTATGGTGAAAACATAGATCACTAACTAATTATAACAATTTTTTTAATTTTTACTTAAAACCTTTATTTACTTGTCAGTCCAATTAATACAAATTTAACACTTTGTGCACATAAATATTTAAACTATATATATTCACCTGTAAATAAGAACATAGATTAAAAATTTAATATACATAATTCACAGATAAACATTTATTAAAGAAACAAAGTGTTAAATTTGGGTTAATTGGATGAATATATATTTAAAAATTAGAGGATTAAACTAAAAAGAACTAATTGGTTATACTTACTCTATAAAGTCCCCTGATTCCTTCATTTGCATAAATCTTCTTTAAGGCGTCTATCATACCAGCATAATGTTTGCTGGCTGGCAGTAGAGCAGATTCTGCATCAGTATACTGCAGGCACAGACGTGTCTTTACTACCCATATAGGATTTGTCATCACAAGTGTAAGGATACCGGCCTCTGCAGCAGCAATCATGTGTAAAGTAGGACCTAATGGTTTTTTTGTATTACCTCCCTGTATCCAACTTTTAATATTGTTATAACTGCAATAAAAAAAATTCAGTCTCATTGTAAGAGTGAATTTATTCAGTACAAATTATGGTGAATGAAATATTGAAATACAAAATTTATCCACCAATTATTTTAAGAATATTATTTACAAAATGTTCTCCAAGCCTGAGGATGTGAAAATTCCACTTTATTGATTCATTGAGCATTAATGATAATACAAAGTAATTGTCAATGTTTAACCCTACTTACAAAATTTTAAAAAATGTGATTCATTGAATGAAATAAATGTACATTGGAAAAATGTCCTGAACTTACACCATTTCTTAAAGAAGAATATACATTTCTTCTATTTAATTAAATATGTAACCTTGATAAAGACTCATTTATAAATATTTTATTAGCTACAGACAATTCTTCATTATACATTATATTAAATAGTGTACCAATATTTACTTCACACTCTGATGTTATTCAAGACATAAACAAACTAAAGCAAATTCATACTTACAATAAAAAATAGAAGCCCCAAGCACTTCCTGAACCCCAAATATTTGGAGTAACACCTCTGTATAAACCTCGGGCACCTTCTTGTTGAAATATTGTCGACACTGCATTTCGAAGCCCTTTATACTGAGGTGTAGATGTTGTCTGTCCATCATTTACTAAAAAGGTATTGAACATATTAAAACAGCATAGAAAATTAAAAACTATTTTAAAAGTTTGTAGATGTAGAAGTAAAATGTAACGAAAATTGAGTATTACACTAAAATTAAAATTTCTTCCTATATCATATTTATTTTACTTAGTAGCGCAAAGATGGATAATGAGATTAAAACATAAAACTTATAGTGGATGAACAAAAACTTATAGCATTAATACATTATCAGCAATAACACTTTTAACACGCGGTAAGGTAAGACGGAGAAATGTTAGTTTAAATAATTCTTCCAGAATAACATACCTGCAAACCTAATTTTGATAAGATCTAAAGGGTGGAGAATAAGTGTTGATGCGACACCTCCTGAAACACCCGCTACTAGATGTTCATATCGCAGGTGACTAAAAACTGTAATTTTCCTTGAGGGAGCCGCAGCTCCCGCTGCTTTCACTGCCGTCATTTCGTTGTCTCTAATATCATCAGGTTTGAGTTGTGACTTCTGAGAACCATTTTGTCGATTATAATATTCTGTACTATTTTCCAGCTGTCTGCCGCTTTCAAAGAATGACCCCAACTTCAAAATAATTTCTTATGCAATTCTATATATTTTATCACACACAGTACATGTTTTGTCCTCAAAGTACATAAGGAAAAGATATGTATTTAATAGGGCAAATCATTGATCAATTACATAAAGTCAAGTCTGTCCTAATTGAATTATTAATGAACGACAGGAATTACATTTTATATTTTAATCTCATAAAAGAGAACTAAATAGGATCTGTAAATAAAAAAAGTTTATATAATAACATGATTATGTTTTCCATAAGTATTCCTAGGAAACTATCGTCATATTAAATATAATCCATGAAATATAATTACAAAAATTAAATTATTTTGGTAGAATAAATATAATTTTGTTGTGGAATTATCTTCTTTCTATCGATTTTTATCTTCTACTATGATCTCTGAAAATCGCAATATCTCTTATGGGCTATATTATTTATATCGTTATATTGATATCTGTGTATTGGCGTTTGTGAGTTTGTACTCAAATAATGAGTGATAAAGCGTTAAAAAAGGTTAATTTTAACTATTACTTTAATATCATAAAATACAACTAAACGTTCTTGTATTCCGAATCAATTACATATTGATTAATAAATGAATGTTTATTATTTTTTTCTGAAGGTTGTCTAAACTAATCGTTTTCGTTTTATAGCAAATTGCTGAACAAAAGCTTAAGGCTTTTTCGATAGGGACCATGGGAATGCGGCAACTTTCCAAGAAAGAATTGGAAGAGCAACGGAGAAAAGAGCAGCAAGTTGCCGCAGCCCAGGTACTGTTAAGTGTTTGCATATTAACTCTGTTTTCCTATGTTCTCAAATTACAACATGCACGTAGAACGTTTTCTTCAAATTTTATGTATTTTTTTTGTGACTGAACAGTTTTCTACAATGCTATTCTACCCTCTTCCATCATGATCAGATCAAAAATAGGTGATAAAATAAATACCACACAACATTTCTGCAAACCTTGTGGCAGTTTTTCCATCTGTAATAATTTTAAGAGCTTAGGAATGACTCGTAGTACAAACCTGGTGACAAACTCACTTTTCATCAGTGTACTTGCTTTTAAGTATACAGCCTTATTTGTGTTCTAAAAGTTCTTAGAATTTTTATCCCCATAGAAAACATCAATGTTTGCAGAAACGGCCGGTATTTATTTTGTCTGTGTATTACCTAATAAATGATCTGTTTGCTAATTTCATCTTATACAGACATTTTTATATTTTCAATGTATTAAATATTTTAATTTAGATCCACTTAAACTGACTGTGTGTTTAAAATAAGGTTTGCAGTTTGATCGTTTTCATTTCACTGTTTGACAGTCCTCCACCCAGCCCAAAATATGTCATGTTTTTTTTATTAGTATGTTTTACTTAGCATTTTTTAATATAAATTAGCCATTAATGTTTTATAATTATTAGGCATTTGAAGAGTTTGTGGCCACATTTCAAGAAGCTCCAAAGTCTGGGAAGGTGTGGATAAAAGCAGGAACCTATGATGCTGGTCGAAGACGTGAGTAAAATTAAAATGAAATATTTTACCAAATGTTTGAAAATTACTTTGACAAGTTCTTGCTAATCATAAGTGAGTACGTTCATAAGTCAGTTTCTCAAATTTCACTATGATATACGGTATTTATTTGTAAATTTTTAAGTTCCAAAATAATCTTTAAATGCATTGAATAGATTTAAAAATTTACACTGTGTAAATATATTAAGTCACCATCACTCAAAGCTATGGAACAACATACTTGGACGAAAAAAGATTTCCATCAATGTAAATGAATTCAATACACCAGCAGAAAGTTGGCAACTAAATTGAAGTAATTTGCCAATTTTCATATTTTTATTTGGAAAATTTTCCAAAATGCAAACAAAATCAAAATTTTAGTGAATAATGACAGACTCAGACCTAATTACAAATTGCCATAACTTTTTTCCAAATTGGAATACAGCAAAAAATTCAAACGTCACTGAAAAGTTTATGAATAGAACTTTCCAACAATACCCTACACAACCTTTTTACAGTACATTATAGATTGAACATGTGCATTCACATAAAGCATATTCCCACATTTTCCTATTTGTTTCTATCTTTCCTTACTACCCGTGATCATATATACGTATATATAATTAAAAATAATAAATTTCTAAAATATTCCAGAGGAAGACACAAATGAGAAGGGGAAGTTGTACAAACCTCAGTCACGATTATCTGAACTAGCAGAAAAGCTTACATCAGCTGAAAAGGCCCAAGAATATGCCTGGTTGTTGGGTGATCGTAAGCCAGACAGACCAGGGAAGAAAAAGGAACGAGAAAAAAAGAAAAGCAATCTTGAATTATTTAAGGAAGAGTTAAAACTGTAAGTTTTATTACATTAATTACATAGTGAATTAATAAACATTTCCTGATTGTTTGGCCATTTTATTTATTTATTAAGCTTCATCCAAGGTCTACAACTTTTTCAGTTATTACCGTCCTCTCTGCTGATATTTTTTCCACCTTATTTGCTCTTCTGTCTTAGCCAAAAATTTCTGCATTATCCACTCTTTTCTGTTCTTGATCCTCTTTTCTCCAACAATTTCTTCATCCAAGGTCTTTATAATGTCTCTCTTGAGATTTTTCTAATCATCTTTGTCATATATATATATATGTACACATAAAAATGATACTGTGACAGTCAAAATAATGAATATGGTTAAAAGAGAGGTAATCGCATAGCTTACCTGAGAATGAATGTCGTCCTTCAGGCGTGAGACACCTTACTTTTCCAGAAGATGGAGCATAACTCTTCTGAGAATTTTAACAAGTGACATGTCAATCAATCTTCACTCTCAGGTATGCTGTACTGCTCACCTTCTCTTTTTCCTAACAATGTCAATATTTAGACTGTAGTCACAATATACTTACTTTTTGTATAGATATTGGAATGACTGTTTTGTAACTTTGTTAGAATTTTCATTGTTTCTTTAATTTATTTTATTTTAAAATGTTGAAATTTTATGTTTTCTACCATCTTATAGAATTCAAGAGGAGCGAGAAGAAAGACACAAATACAAAGGGGTAATTAAGACCTTTGAAGAGCAACAGATTGTCAAAGCAGGTATTCACCATTGAAATTTTATTTAGAGTACTGAAATTATGTTCTTGGTCTATATGGCTGAGCTTCATTTGGAAGTTTTTTATTCTGTTCGTATAGTTTGTTTTCCTATCACCCACTATGTAATGTGAATATATCCATTTTATATTCAATTTGAATTATTATGTTGGGTTTCAGAAATAATTTACTTCATTTCTGGCTGAAAAAAATAATAAAATAATCTGAAGTTATACACAGCATGCTTCAACTAAAATTCTAACATGTTCACTTAAGCCTTATAGCATATGCTTTCTTCAGAGTATATCCCCAACTTTTGTCCTATATTTCCTCACTATCCAATTATCAAATGTGACTTCAATAATTAAAATCCATAACATTTGTTACTGCGGACTGTAATTTGATTAGAGGTCCACAGTCGGCCAGTGCACAGAATGGTGTAACACTCCTTCCTGAAGGAGGAGGCTGAGAGCCTCCAAAAATTTGAAGAACTACCTTCGGTTCCCTTTGCTACACCGTACTTAACTTTAATGTAAGCCACACGCTATCTCTCTTTCATATATATATATATTTCACAATAGGATAGGAAAGAGTGACAGTGATGCCGACCTGAAATCAATAGCTGTTCCAGTCTGGAAGTTGTGAGGAAATACCACAAATTTTCGAGGGCATAAGCCCCCTTCATAAATAATAATAATAAAATCCTTCCTCACTATCCATAATCGAATGTGTCTTCATCACCAAATTAGTTCCTTACATTGTATGTGTTAATAATAAATCAAATAGTTTTTATTCTAAAAATTTTTCCTCATAAAAAGATATGCCAATTCAAATGATGCATTTATTCAAATATATTTTGAACTACGATTCTCATTTTCACACACTACATTAAATAATGTTGGACTTATTAACTATTTTTTTACCATTTAGTTGATAAATTGTATTGTTTTCTCCCAAGTATTATTTATATTCTCTGTTCTGACTTTGCCCATTTTTGTTTAATTCTTGTAGCAGTGGGTGATGATGGAAAGTTTGGTTCTTATGACAATGGGGATCCAACCACCACAAATTTGTATCTGGGAAACCTCAACCCAAAGGTAAGAGGGAGCATTTTGGAATTATTTTGAGAAGCCACACCATGGATTTTAATCACACTGGAGTGTTATGAGATATATAATTAGAAGTATGTTTAGATTACTGAGAAGCAATTGATGGAAGTTTTTGGAAGATATGGTCCATTAGCTAGCATTAAAATTATGTGGCCACGATCAGATGAAGAGAAGGCTCGAGGAAAGAACTGTGGCTTTGTGGCATTTATGAACAGAAAAGATGGAGAACGTGCACTTAAATACTTAAATGGTAACATTTTCTTCTCTTGTATGAATTATATATTTTGTTAAAAGTTATATTTGCTACATTTTGATTGCAATTTGCAGGTAAAGATGTAATGTCATATGAAATGAAGCTTGGATGGGGGAAAGCTGTTCCAATACCACCACATCCAATCTATATCCCTCCAGCCATGTTAGAACTGACAGTCCCACCACCGCCTTCAGGATTGCCATTTAATGCTCAGCCAGCTAAGAAGGACAAACATAAGGTAATAATGTGTTCAATTTGGAAGTTGTTATTAAGTTAGTTTGTGCCCTGATTTGACTGAAATTCCATAATTACGTTTCAAAACAATTAAAACACCTCACTCTCCTCTCTTTAAATATTAAGCTTTTCACTTTTCCTTCTAATGGTGGTAACAGTACACATATCTTTAAGCTTCATCAATCAATATTATTATAAAGCTCTTCTGTCCCACAGAACAAAGTGATATAGGGCTAATGACAGCAGAATGTGGACAAAAATTTCATAATTTTCATGGTGACTAAGCACCCTTCCTCAGGACAGAACAGGGCTTCACCGCACACAGAACATGTCTGGAGATTTATATTATTTGAGTTGCTTACTTACCATCATTCATTGGTCACTCTTTTCCTCTGTTCTTTTAAACTATTACTTTACTTCATACTGGTATCCTGAATTTGCCCTGCCAGCAGAAGTTTGTCACTCCTGAAAAAGTTCACCACTTGGCAGCTGAACCATCCATATGTCACCAATTTTCTTGAGTTGTTATAACCGGTTGCAAAAAGCTTTGACTCTAAGAAATCCTTAAATCTTCAAAAACAAAGAACAAGCACATGTAACCTGTTAAAACATTATTGTGAAGAACATGTGATATCTTCCTTATGCGGGGAACATCTGTATTGCCCTAAATTGTTAATTTGATATTTTATTTATGTATACCATTTTCATGATTAATTACTGTACATTATTATTTCAGGTACTTCAAATACGATCAAAGGATCAGTATCCCTCCAGTCCACAGGAAAAGCAGGAGTTTGATCAGGTAATTTTCTTAATTCCAATTCAGGTATACAAAATTAAATATATTATATCATCCATTTAAACATTTTTTTAAATTATAACATTTTTGATGATTTATGGAAAGTATAATTCTCCAAAATTTTGTGATTGAAAATACAAGCTTTATATTTCTTTCCCTACTCTATTTTTTTGTTTGTTATTTCTTGTGTGAAATGTGATTTACTGTGTCGCCTGAAAATAGTCTTATCCCAAAGAGATTAATGGATTGGGTATAGAGTGGAGGAAGACTAAAAAGAATGCAATTATTTTGATTTGGTTCAATAATATATACTTCCCTGATCACTTTTTACAGAATCGTGTAATTTTTCCACCATTGCACTAAACTCTCATAGACTTGAAAAATGCAATTTGTGTTGCAGATATCAATAACTTATTTACTTTCAACACATTTTATTACAGTTCTTATTGATTTTGGTGTTATTCAACATGTCTGAAAATACAGATATTCTGTCTTAGTCATACTTATTTTTTGTAACTAACAATTGCGTATAATTGTTTTTAGGACTAGAAAGTGAATGTATGAAATTGATCCACAGAATTAAGATACCTTGCAAATTCTACATATAATCTAAAAAATAATATGTTACAGTTTGTTGTAATAGATTGTGATGGGGAAGAATAATCAAATATTCAACACGGGTCAATCTTTTCTCATATATTCAGACAGTCTTTGTGTGTGAAATACTTTAATTGTTTTTCATCTTGTATCATTGAAATTTGAATTTCTTAATGGAAACTATTTAGAAAAAATTTCATGAAAACTTTCATACCTGTATTGGTCAACAAAACATTCCCAAGTGTGTTATTTAATAACAAAACAATAGTGAACATACATTGTCCAAAATGTACTTGTACAAAACCTTATAATTTATATTGTTCCTTCAGACCCTGTGTTCATTCACTATTGTGTGATAAGTTTAGTGATCAATGGATACTATACCAGTTATCTTATATGGTCAGTGAAAAGTTCTTAAATTTTCTTCTGAAAAGGGCATGTGAAAACCTAAAACATTTAAGAACTATTCGCTATTGACAGACTGAACTGAACACCAGTCTCCGTCATTTTCACATTATTATATGTCACATACATCCCTAGGCATGGGGCTCCCCTCCCGTGGTGCTAGATGTTGAAATTATAATTATACTACATCAAGAGTGACACTATTAATCTCAGCAATCCCAAAAAAACTTGGATTGGGTTGAACAATCTATACACATATGTGAATGAATGATAGGAAAGAAAACTTGTTTGTATTCATACCCCACAAATTCATGGATTTTTATCTCACACTCTCTCCCTCTGAGAAGAAATGGTTACATGGTGGAAAATGACAATTTTTACAACAAACCAGGTTTAAAAGACAGAACCAGTAAAATATGCGGGAAAGGATGAATAAAATTAAAGATTTTTCAGACTAAGGTTTGTGGGACCATTAAAATTGTTTAGGAAAGTGTTTTCCCTGAAAAATTTGTACCTAATCACTTTTGTAATTCTGATTATGCATAAACATCTATGCTTTGTATAAAAATTGTCATTTTTACAATAATAAATTTTTAAAAGTGTAAATGTCCTCATAAGACTCTAGATTGAAACAAAGTTGTGAGATAATACTTACTGAATGTTACATAGTCCAAGTAGGTGAATTTAGGGCAATAGCAAATGAGAACTTTGAAAAAGTGATATAGGTGGGAGACTGAAGAATAGACCTAACTACTTCTCAAAATATACCTATAGAATCCTTGAATTGAATTTAAGTGATTTGTTTCATTTGGAAATTAGAAAACAAAAACGACACATCAGCAACCATCTCCTTAACACGTCGAGAGAAATATTAATTCTACAAAATATAGTTTTATCATAAAGGTAAATTAGACTAATCAGAACATTTGTGTATCCTGTATTATTATGATTAATACAGTGCATGAATGAAGTTATGTGATTTTTTTAGACAAAAGATCTTTAGAATATAAAATAGATGATTGTCAATGTTCAAACCCTAGCAACATGTGTCATTCTCTGGCATAATTAATTTTAAATTGCACATTCTTTGCAAAATTTAAAATACTTTTTTAAGTTGTTGGTATTATTTGATAACTTTTTAACAACACGGTAAAAATGGATTCAAGCCGTAATGTTTTCTGGCAAAGTTTGTATCATGTTAATCTGATCATTTATATTATACCCTTAAATTTGTTGGTTATGTGAATATTAAAACTGCCACTTAAAGACACATGTTGAGCTAAGGTTGTTTTTGACATGGATAAGAGGGTGTGTTTTGATGTTGATGCTGCTCTCCTCACAGATTTTATCCCAGGCTGTTGTCAAAGTGGTTATCCCGACAGAAAGGTAATGCACATCACCTTTATTTGTTTCTTAGAATAATTAGGTGAGTAATGCCATAAGTATGTATGTGAAGTTATAAACTTTGTAAGGATGGTATTTGAATGTGCCATTTTAGAATTTCATATTTTATTAATTGATTTTTAAGTGTAATTGTTGAAAACCTTGTATTAATTTTTTAAGCAGTCTATAGGGAAACGAGTTTAATAAGTGTCACTCTTTAAATATTTGTAGCGTACTAGACATTGTGAAAGGTTAAAGAATTGTTACTCACTTCCTCTTCATGTCAATTCTCATTCACTGTATTGATTTATAATATATACAGGTAATATTAAAGAAAACTTATAGAAATTGTTGTTCTTATATTTGTGTATGTTAGTACAACCAATTTTAACATCACTGCTTAGTTGGTGATTTACACAAATTCAAATCTTTATAGAAACTTTGGTGCTTGAATCACATTCATCATGATAAAATCAATACTAACATTGGTGGAAGTAAGTAGGTAGTTAAGTTTAAATTTGTTTCATAATATTTAAACCAATTTAACACATCCAATCATTACTGGCATAAATTCAGATAAACATTGGCACATTTTGCATTTGTATGACACCATTTTTTTCATATCTTAATATTGCTTAAATAGACATATCCTTTCAAAATCAAGCCACGAGAACCAATTAGAAATTGCTCATCTAAGTCGATGCTTCCCTTTTACGAAGTCGACTGATTTAGTAAGTGAACCAGTTAAATGATTCTTGATACATTTTTGTCACAATTTAATTGGAACTGAGTTTGAAGCCTATTTTTGTGATATTTTCAAATTATTAATCATAATACTTGTTGTTAGCTGTTGGCTTCCACTAAATAACATGTTCATTATTGAGTTACATTCTCTATCCTCCATCTGCAGTTAACAAAACTGCCCCAGATTGAGGCAAAGATGGAATTTTTTATTGCAAGCACCCTCACCCAGTACAGCCTATGTCTGTATCTCAAGGAATGATTTTATATATATATATTCAAACTTTGATAATGAGGAAGGATAGAAATAAATAGGAGAAATAGGAGGATTGCGCTTTATGTGAATTCATATGCTCGGGCGAAGAATTACGCACATAGAAAAGCATATGTTCAAAGCAGAGAGAAGGATGGAAGAAGAAGAAAAGACTGAAAATATTTGACCCAGGCGGGACTTGAACCCACGTATATATATATATATTGGTATGGAAAGGATAGAGAGATAGGTTGTGGCTTACCTGAAAGTGAAGTGTGGTGTCACCATGAGGAACTGAAGGTTGTTCTTCAAATTTTTGGAGGCTCTCAGCCTCCTTCTTCATTCCGTGCACTGGCCGTCTGCGGACTATACATATAATAGGAAAAGTGATGCTATTAAGTCTTCAAATAATCCTTGAGTTTTGAGTATGCTGATGTATGGCTTGTAAGACATGTAGGAAAAATATTTGCCATAGATACTTTTCAGCATCAGAGCCATTAGGCGTTATAATTGGGGCTTTTTGTAGAATACACATGAAGCAGTTGTTATTGTAAACTTGACGTAGCGTACCAGCAGTCAAAATTGATGAGTCAAACTATACACTCTTGTCATTCATTCTACACATACCAGTTCCATATTAATAGGCAAATTTAATATTTATCATAGTTAAACTTTGAATTAGTTTTTTATAAAAACTATAAGCACTTCTATGAAAAGTGATTAAGATATGAAGTGAAGCTATATCGAACAGGCTACATACTGAATTGGACTTGTGCACGTAATCTTTCTTCCTAATCTTCTACTTTAGTGCAGTTTTAGTTATTTTTATATACTTTTGGAACATTTGATAAGTATTTATTACCTTATTTGATTGACTTGTTTCAACATTAATCCATTTTGTTTGAACATATACTTTATGTTATGCAACACTGTGTAGAAAAATAAAAATTAAAGGAAGTTACAGAATTGAAATTATATTTTTATGCAATTACATTCCTTTTTATTCTCACTAACTTGTATGTATCTCTTGAATATTTCATTCGGTAAAGAATTAAAACATCAGTGTAGAGGGTAAGGTACATATATGTGTAGGTTCATATTATTTTTATGAGAAAGTTGGGCTATGTGTGTTTCCTTACATTTCAGAAATTTGTTGATGCTGATTCACCGCATGATTGAATTTGTCATAAGGGAAGGACCCATGTTTGAAGCAATGATCATGAATCATGAAATCAATAATTCTATGTTTAGGTAAGTAACTTTCAACTGACTTTTGTACAACAATTTTTTGATGACAAAATAGTCACATTTATTATTTATTATTCAGGTTTCTATTTGAAAACAAGAGCCCAGCGCACATTTACTACAGATGGAAGCTTTTTTCACTCTTACAAGGTGATCTGCAATTGAGTTGGCGAACACAAGAATTTAGAATGTTTAAAGGTGTGTATGCCTAAAATGTACTTATAATCAATTATTAAGAACGTACTTATTAATTTACTGTACAATTTTTTTTCATAGATTTTGATATATATGTACGTATTCATATGGCTTTACTTGATAATTCTTTTAAATGATACTTGATTGTAATGAAAGCTTTCCTAATGAATATGTCGAACAAACGGCTCGTGGAATTCAACATGTTAAGTTTAAATGGCTAGCTCTGTCAATTTTCATCATGATGTGCAAGCATTGAAATGTTCTGGGTTGTAAGCAGAGAACTGTTAGGTCAATAAATGTGACAAGAATGGACAATGGGAAAATCAATTATATTTCTGTGTATATTTTGTAAATTTTATAGCAATGCATGTAAGTGAATGGTTTGTTTTCATTCTGCATTAATTTTGTGATTATAAATATTGTTCAAGTGCATAGTTGTGTAAACTTTGGTGGATTTACAGTTTCTGTGTATAATCAAACTGCTCTGGTGTGTATAATATTCTCGCCAATACTTTATAAACTTTTATTTACATTTTTGTGACAGAGTGTCATTGTTGTAAATGTATTTTAATTGTGAAGGTTTGTATCGCAACGTGTAAGCTGAGTGTTTATTCTAGTTTAATTGGCATTTATTTTTCCATGCTTTTATGTCCATATAATTTGGTCTTTAAAATTTGTGTTCACATTCGGCAATGAATATATCTATTGTAAGAAGTTATTATTGGCAAAGTTATCTTCCAGATCATAAGTAAATTTGAAACTCTTATTTCACAGATCAGATGTAGTAAATAGTTGCAATTGAATGTAGATGTTGTTATTAGTTTTTAATTTCAGGTGGATCAATTTGGAAACCACCACCCATGAATCCGTACACTCAAGGAATGCCAGATGATCTTGTTGAGGTCGATGAAAAAGAACCACGGAAAGGGAGCCTTTCTAATACGTAATTAAATATTTTCTGATTTTAATATATTTAGTATTTTCTTTTTATAAAATATTTGAAATGAAAGAGAGAAAAATCTCTGTATTTTTTCGAACTTAATTTTAAATGTGTTGTGTGTATAATATTGAAAGCATAGTCATATTTTATAAATTTAGAAGGATAGGAAATGAAAAACAGTTATTTTGACTGATTATTTTTGGAGTCCTCAGTTGGCAGTTACAATGAAACTTTGAGCGGCAGTAAACCCCTTTATTAACAGGCTCCATTATTCTGCAAACTTAATGGTTAGTATTTGAAGTCATGTAATGAATACACCATTATGCAGCTGTCAATTTCTTGCCACTCTGAAAAGACAAGTGTCAAATATGTCTTATATTTTATTAATAATAGAGCCAGCAGAATATGCAACAATCCAGAACTGCATGTAAAACTACTTACATATTTAGTAAGGAAGATTTCCATCAAAGTGAATGAGCTTAAAGTGTGCCTTCAAACATTAGAAGATACAAAATATATATCATCATAACATGTGTGGACAATAAACTTAGAAAAATTTCAGTGCTGAGTTTCGAGATCAAATCTGAAAGACAAATTCTAAGAAGCAGTTTTCATTAAACTGAACAACACAATATCACAGTTTCAACAATTCACTCACTTGTTTTAATGCTGAAAGTTGGGTCATCCCACTTCGTTGGCCAGTGACTCTGAATAGCTACAGCACTAATTCCAGCTCCTTTCTTCAAACCAATGAGCCTTTATAAATGTCCCTGAGCTATCATTCAGACACAGGAGGCAGTCTCCCTTACCTGGGCTGAACCAAGTAGATCCATGCTGGGTTACAGACTCGCTTGCTTATGCTCTGAACCAATGTTCCGCACTCCCAGAAGTTTATCAGAGATATTTATTGTTTCAACATTATGAATCAACTTTTCCCTTTCACTTAGTTTCTAATTTGTGTCCTATATTTTTCCAACAACCAGAAAAAGGAACGCCACTAAACGTTAAATAAATGTTTTATGTTTTCTATGCTACACTAATAAATAAAACTAATCTTTCAATTTATTTTCACCACTTCTAATATGGTTTGATATCAACTAATGATGTGTGGGTGTAAGGCTTGCAGGAAGACATGAAGTTGGGAATAGTATGGAGTGTACTTTCCTTTGTCGTTTCACTTGCCATCAGCATTAAATTTTCATGAACCTGAAATATGTTCTAACTGCATCACAAGAGGATTATAAAATGATATGGCCAATCAGGATGAATGTGGTATAAAGATGTTTTGTTTCAGGACAAATGACAAGGTGAAGACAGAAAGTGAAATAAAAGGAATGGGATGGGTTTCTTGGTTGGAGACAATACATATTCAGAAAATTCCAGAGGCATCAGAGAAAATATTTTGTTTTCTTGGGGGTGAAATAATTAAGTTTTTGAAGGATTGATCAACTTGTGTAGAATCCTCTTCCTCAAAGCTACATACTATAGGGTACGTGATCTTGGATCTTTGCAGGGGATAGAAGGCGAGGGTTTCACATGGAGTTCAGAGGGCACTACAGAAGCTTTCAATGTGGATCTGTGATAACGTGTAATCTTTTTGTTTTGTAGGTTTAGTATTGGAAGGAACACACTTGTAGGTTTTATCATTTTTTTGCCTCCACTATTTGTTTTTCAAAGTCTCTGCAGATGAGCCATTTCAGCTGACAGATTAAAAAATTAGTGTTGTTGTGTGTGTTAGAAAGAGATTAAGCACTTCCATATTTTCAGGCAAAGGGACAGACTTGAAGATTTACTCCGAAACATTACTCCAGAACGTATGAAAGTCGCAGAGGCAATGGTTTTCTGCATTGAACACAGTGAAGCAGCTGAAGAAATTTGTGACTGCATTGCAGAATCACTCTCAATTCTGCAAACTCCCATGCCAAAAAAGGTCAGTAGGAAAGAGAGAGAGAGAGAGTGGATTGTTTACCTGAAATTCTGTCACCATGTTGAACAGGACAAAGTTCTTCAAATTTTTGGAGTCAATGACAAGAGGCTAGTGACTCCCAAAATAAGGAAGAACTTTTTCCTGTTCAACACCTCAGGAGAGATGCTCATTGTGTTAACTTCTGCTTTTTGTAGGTTCTAATTTCTGTTCCCTAACTTTCTTGTTTCACTCTATAATTTTACATTGAGTACTGGGAAAAGCGTTAGTAAAAAAAAAATTCAAACCTTAAATACTAGGATTATATCTAGAAATACTTCAATGGCCATCCTCATTGTGTAACAGTTAATTAAAATTTCTTCAAGAGCACCAGCAGTAATCAAAATGCTGTTTTTGTGCTTTTTCTGAATTGATTCAATGAAAACTGAGCTAATAATAATTATAGGTGGTAATTAAAACACACAAACAAATAACCTTCAGGTAATAAAAAGCAACAATTGACAAAAATAAGAGTAGGACATGTCAAATCCCATAGCATTCTTCATTTTTCCCTGTACTTGATGTAATTATGAATGACCTGCAACCACATATAGACTGCAAACAATAAACTGCTGTAGTGAAATCCATGAAAACAGAAAGTTAATTTTTTCTTAATATTTTCAGATAGCTCGTTTGTATCTAATTTCCGACATCCTTCATAATTGTGGTGTTAAAGTGTCCAATGTATCATATTATCGCAAAGGGTAAGTCTTAAGACAAAACTGAAATTTGTTGCATTTCAACCTAATCAGTAGTCTTAAAATTCAAATGAATTTGTAATTATTATTTTAAAATTTACTCACTAAATTTTTGGGTTAGAAGTGTTAATTTTTTTTTAAAAAAAAAAAAGACAATTAGTTTATGGGTTTACACATCTAAAATTAAAATTGTATAGTAGATATACAGCAGCTGACTTACCTTAAATTAACAGATGACTTCGCCAGGCTGGGATGCTTAACATCTTAAGTTTTCAGGGCAGCCTCGTGAAACCAATTATCAAGTTAAGGTAAGTCAGCTGCTTTCTTTTTTCTGTCCAGATTAGTTCATTTATTTGATGGTGTTGCATTGTCCTGAGCTACATTCAGTTAATAATTTAATTTTTACTTTCCATTTCAGATTGGAATCAAGATTACTACAAATCTTTCAAGATGTCCATGCAGCATATGTTAGTTTGGATAGCCGTTTGAAAGCAGAAGGATTTAAAGTTCGTGTAATGCAAATGTTTAGAGCTTGGGAAGAGTGGGCAGTTTATCCAAAGGATTTCTTAATAAGACTGCAAAACATATTTCTTGGACTTTCAAATATGGTATATCTTTTTGTTTTCTATTAAATTTCATTGTTAATAAAATATTATTTTATTAATTACAAGATCTGTTCAATAAATATTGAGCCTTGCGAAAATCCTGTAGTGAAGATCTGTAATGGACACGTACAATATATTTTTTTTGTCACATGCAGAAAGTATCACTTACCAACAGTCTGCTTACAGAGGAGAGATTATAGTTGGCATTGTCAGACAACAATTGTGAAATAATTTAATGACTTGAGTGACATTGCATCAAAGATTACCAAAAACTTTGTAATACAAAAATATAAACTGTGATATCTGATAGACTTCCACGGTGATGCTGAAAGGGGCCAATGCTAATCGAGAGAAAACCTGAAATGATCACCATTTCAAAAGTTGTGATTCATAAATATTTCCCATATTTGCATACACAAATACTATTTTTTGTATTAAGATTTCTAATTTTATGCCAAGTACATTTATTTTCTTATGAAAAAAGTGCTAAATTATTGCATTTGTAATCTTCAATGCATTTCACCTTGGTAATGTTTCACGAGTTTCATCAATTATATTAAGTAAATGTACTTTTAAAACAAGTCTTATGCTTCTTTCTGAACTTATCATTATTATTAGTAATTATATATATATATATTCTGATTATTTAACATAAATTATAAATAAACAACATTTTAACGTCAGAAAAAATATTTTTAATACGAATCGTACAACATTTTGTCACAACCTCTTCAGGTAATAATATTGTCAAGGCTGTTCTCCACCGACTGCTGTTGCTGAAATAATCATTATTATTACCCAGTGTCCTGTCTTATTACTGGTCATTGGACTTTTTAAAATTTTACTCATCTTTAGCTTTCTATTTTACAATTGAACATTTTCTGCTGTCCTTCAAATTTTTTATTTGTGGACACCTCTTTTTTTTTGGGTACTATTCAATTCTTTATATTTGTTTGTTCTTATATAATGACAAATAGGATGTACTTCCTTCTCAGATCAAACTTGTATGGATTTCTTTTCATATTCTCTACACTTAGTATCTCTTCATTTGTTATCACTTTGTTATCTGCATCCTCCTCCTGCACAATATTCTAAAGCTTTGTTTGTATTTTGTTTCTTTTTGTCTATTCCTAAACTATGTAGGAAAATACTGCAAACAAGGCTTTTTACAAAGTTTTTATCAATTGCTAATTTCAGTTTGTGAATTATATTATTCAAAAATATTTTATTTGTCTTGACTAACAATAATTACTCACCAATTATTATATTCAGTTAGAGTTCTAAATTTAATTCTTTTGAAATAATAGGCAGAAAGAGAAGGAAGTGATCATGAAGAAGAAAATGACAATGCAAGAGATGTTGATTTGGATGGTGCACCAATGTCTGGAGGTGAAGCTGAAAGTGAAGATTTGGATGGAGTTCCATTAGACGGTGCCGCTCTTCTAAAAACAGCAATGAAACACAGACCAGTCGAAGATGATATTGACGGCATACCCTGTAAGTTTCATTTGTAAATTAAAATTTTTATAAATTTATCCAAAGAGTTCACTTGTTAGTCTAAATGTTAGTTTGTCCAGTGGATGAAGATATTGATGGGCAGCCTTTGGAAGATGACATTGGCGAGTATGATTCACTGTTGGCATCAAAGTTGGATAAACCTAGCGTACCAGCTGGCTTTGTTCCATCAAGATGGGAAACCGTGGACCCAGAACAGATAGAAGCTCAGGCTATGACAACAAGCAAGTGGGAGATGTCCGAACATCCAGAGCCATTGGGAGGATCTGAACAGAGAGACGATCAAGATGAGAGTCCAACGGGAGACGATTCTCAAGAGGGAGACTACCCAAGTTGTGACAGGTAAGTCACACATATCCAGATAGTTACCACTATTGGGATAATTTGAAGGAGGTCCATTGAAGTGCAACATGTCTTTCATATATACATATAAAAACTTAAAATTGGATACCGAGTGTTTTGTGGCAGTTGAATTAACACATTCTCATCAACACAAATGTCTAATTCTGAATAATTTATAATTTAGGGATTTAAATGAAGAAAGAAGAGCTCGGTTAAGAGAGATTGAACTTAAAGCTGTGCAATACCAAGATGAGTTAGAATGTGGACAGAGGGCTTTGAAATCAGGTTGGACAGTTCAGCAGCAAGTTGAACATTACAGGAGGAAATTGTTACGAAAGGTATGTTCTTTGTGGTTCAAGTTAAATTTAATAAGAACTTAAAATAAGCATAGAACTACTTTCCTTCAGAATGCTATGATTAAAAAATTGAACACTTTAGATGAATATAGAATTAACAGTACTCGATTATTGTTGCACGGAACCTCAACTTTTTTGATTGCAACAAGCAAGACAGCAAATTTTTTTGTATGATTTGTATATGAAATTACTAAACCTGAAGAGATCCTAAAACATGGATTATTCGTCATTAATATCCATGTTGATTTTACCACAGTATTTATATTAAAATTTTGTTTAAAGTCTAAAGATCTCTTGCAACAATAGTTACCCTGGTTAAGTTCAAATACACTTACCACCACAGTAATTTTTCAAGCAGGAAATTTAAATTTTAAGAATAGTAATGAAGATCTAAATTTCAACTTTTGTAATTATTGTTAAATATGCTCATTTATAAACGGCATATTTTGCATCGTAATGAAGATCTAAATTTCAACTTTTGTAATTATTGTTAAATATGCTCATTTTTTAAATGGCATATTTTGCATCGTAATGAGGAATTATTTTCCGGACTAGTATAAATCAAATATAGAAATGTGACGAGGTCAAATTGATTAACTAATTTGTATAGGAAAGAGAGACAGAACCCAGTTGGCTTACCTCGGAAAGTAGCAAAAGTTATCTGGCACAAAATATATTTTCGGAGGCTCTCAGCTTCCTTCTTCAGGAAGGAGTGTTACACCATTCTGTGCACCAGCCAGCTGCGGAAGGAGGCTGAGAGCCTCCGAATATTTGAATAACAACCTTCAGTTCCTTATGGTGACACCGCACTTCACTTTCAGGTAAGCCACAACCTATCTCTCTTTCCTTTCCATACCAATATTGCAATTATATATATACACAATAATGGGAGAATCCATCAAGGAATTGGAACTAAGGCATCTGTGTATTGAGCAGATCATGCAGGTTCAAGTCCTGCCTGGTCAAATATTTTCAGTCTTTCCTTCTTCTTCCTTTCTTCTCTCTGCTTTGAACATATGCATTTCTATGTGTGTGAATCTATGTCTGAGCATATGAATTAACATAAAGCGTAACCCTATTTATTTCTATCCTTCCTCATTCCTTCGTAAGTTAATAAGCATATGACATTGTCAAAATAATTTCAATATTGGTATGGAAAGGAAAGAGAGATAAGTTGTGGCTTACCTGAAAGTAAAATACGGTGTCTAGTTCTTAAAATTTTCAGAGGCTCTCAGCCTCCTTCTTCAGGAAGGAGTGTTACACCATTCCATGTACTGGAATGGTGTAACAGTCCTTCCTGAACAAATTTGAAGAACAACCTTCGGTTCCTTATGGCGACACCACATTTCACTTTCAAGTAAGCCACAACCTATCTCTCTTTCCTTTCCATACCAATATTGCAATATATATATATGTTTGCATAGGATTTTACACCCAATTTGAAACATTCCAAATTATTTTATTTCAATTTACTAACATGTTTGTATGCTTTAGGCTGAAAAAGGTGAAAAAGAACGTTTGTCTGAAAGGGATGAGCGGGATAAAGATGTGGATAAGGATAGCCTGGAGCTCAGTGGAGACAGGGATAGGGACAGACAAACTTCATCAGACAGGAGGAGGAGAGAAAACCGTTCAGATAGGAGTTACAGACAAAGTTCTTCACCAGACGAGAGCTACTACCACAGAGATTCGTATGTATATAATTTTCTGTAATTTTCTCTTTCCTAAATCAGTTTTGATACTTTCTTCATATCAATATTCTTTTGAAGGTCTAGTTCCAGGTCAAAGTCAAAACGATCACGAAGCTCTTCTGGGAGTCCTGTGTCGTCTAAACATTTATACAGGTAATTAATATTTATATTGAAGCATGTGTTACTATTATTTTGTAAGAAATATTTGGCACATACCTATTGATATATAATTATAGTTATAGTATGTCGGAAGTTGTATTGCCGATTTTTAATTTGTAATCTTTTATTAACTTTGATACAGATCCCGCAGCCGGAGCCCTACATCAAGTAGAAAGTCATCACGAAGGTCACGATCCCCTCATGGAAGTAGTAAAAAGTCGAAAGGATCCTCTCCACAGCACAGAAGTAAACGAAGGGCTTCTTCCCCAAGTACACCACCTCGTAGCAGTAAACGACGTGTTTCTACGTCCCCACCCCCTTCTCACAGAGCTTCTTCACCGTCTTCTCCCCCACGGAAACACAAACACAAACATAAATATTAAAAACACATGATTGTGTTTATCGTCTCGTATTTTTATTTACTGATAAAATATGTAACAATTAAAAATTCTTTCTTGAACTATTGTCCAAGTTTAATATAAATATGTCCTGTCCACTTAGTGCTAATTCAGCTTCAAATGTACCGTATAGTAAAGAAGTGTCGATTGTGAGATATTGTGTACTTCCTCAATAAATAGGTTGTCACAAATGAGATGTCCAGATTGTTTTTCTCTCTGTGCATACCATGAAAATATTCCATCATATCTTAATGACAATAGCTTCTCTTACTGCTGTTGTTACAAAGCTTCCAGACAGTGGAAAGTGCAATCTTGTTGCAGGTTCGGTTCTTTTCGAGTACTGTTCAATTTCTCATCTTTCTAGAGGTGTTGGTTTGTAACTTGTACCCTTCACTATTAATGAAAATAGGTGTTTACTTCAATTAAAAATCGATCTCCATTGTGAGATATTGACAACATTACAAAGGGTGTGTGAATGGACGTAGTTTAATTAATGTTTTTGGACTTACTCTGCCTTCATCTGAAGTTCCTCGGCTTTATTAGCCCAAATGAGTGTACTTCATGGAAAAGCACTGGATCTGCTGTGTATTGCACGTGAGTGGGAGACTTCGGAAACAAATCTTTCAATTACCATATTTGAAAGAGTAACTTTTTGAGTCCGTATAAATAATCTGATTCATAACTTTTCGAATATAATGTTTTGACTGTTCCTGTTGGGTAGTGTGTGGGTTTACATAAATTATTCACTCTGTCTTTCATTCATGCAGTGACCCTCTCTAAAACTATAAGCTAACTTACATAAATTTTCAGATCATCCCCACTTGGGTCGACAGTATGGGCATGCACCAGGCTTAAGACTTGCACTTGGGTAAACTCCACTGAAATGTCACTTTAGGAATTTTCAATCTGGGTTACTGTAAATCATTATTTATTTTTAAGTTATTTTTTGTATGTGAAATCATCAAGGAATAATAGTAATGAAATTAACTTTATTTGACAATATGTCTGATGAAATTTCTTCTTCTTTTATTGTCACTATAACCCAATGTGAGTTTTGGCCTTATTAACAATTTTCTTCCATTCCGTCCTCTCCTGTGTCAGTCTCCGCCATCCTCTTCCTTTCATGGTTTGTATATCCTTCTCAATGTCCTGTCCGGGGTCTCCCCCTTATCCTCCTCCCAACTGGCTTCCAGTCCATAATCTGTCTAGGTTGTTCTGCTTACATCCACCCTAAGTACCAACCTTCTGCTCTTGATATAAACCTAACAATGTCCTCGTTATTCATGAGCTGCTCTAGTTCTCTGTTTGTTCTAATTCTCCATTCGTACACACAGGTCTGTGTATCCTTCTCAATATCTTGTGTTAAAATATTCTGAGTAAGTGCTTGTCATTATTATTCAGGATCCACATTTCACAGCTCTGTACCACTACAGGTTCAATTCCCTATTTAACATCTTGGATTTCATTAATTTGCCATACATGTTACCATTGATGATACGTTGCTTTATTTCACTTACCACATTATTTTCGCTGTTAAGTTTTGAGCCTAAATATGTGAAATCCTGTACTCGTTCAAATGTATAATCATCTAATTTAATATTATTTGCACTCGATTCTTTCTTTGTAACAATCGTATATTTAGTTTTCTTTTCATTAATTATAAGCCCTCTTTCCTTAAGACAGTGATCTATTGTGGCCATTGTTTGTCTTAATTCATCTATACGTCTGATGAAAATTATTTTTTGAAAATCAAACTGAGTTCTTTGGAACAGCTGAACATTAATCAATTTTTTTCTTTAGTTTTCTTAATCCACGTGGTCATTTTCAAAATCTTTTGTCAGCGTACCTGTTGTTTGGAGTGGAGCTTGTTCCAGGTAAAGTTTGCAGAATAGTTGACCATGCTAACTGAATATACGACAGTAGATCTAGAACATTCTTCAGTTTGGCAAGAGGATCGTTCAAACCCGCTGTAACATAACCTTGGCCAGATTGAACTTTGATGCATCACAAGAGCTGGACTTTGCCTCGTGCAGCAATTTTCGAAAGTGATAATGTGAATACCACACAACAACGTTTCTGGGATCCGCTGCACTATTCAGTTGACAAAACTGGATGTAACAAGAGACAGACACACACACACACTTTAACAACTGTCATGTTATTAATATCATGTAATTTCTTATCTTATTGAAAATATATTGTCCACAAAATTCGCTCCTGTATTAATTTCTAATTAAATAAAGCCTAAACCTTCCCACAAGGGTGGCAGCAGCAGCAGTGACATCTAACTGGAGGTCCAGCCTCCTCTTCTAGTTGTCAGAGTTCCTTCCTCGAGATATTATGCCTATAACATACTAATATTCTGTCATTATTAAAATGTTATTATTTGAGTTAAATCATTCATACATAACAATTGTATATGCCTTTACGGCTACCTAATTGATTGTTGGATTCACACACTCATTCATTCTCACTTATACCGCTGCTGTTGTTGGTGTTTCTTCGCCTTCCGCTTCATCTTCATCATATGTGTATGTATATCTATATGTAAATAGGATTCGTAAGAGTCCGAATATGAATAATACATCACATTTAGGTACAAGCTGTAAAGGGGCACGTAGGTTATCTAATAAATTAATATTATAATAATAAAAAGGCGATACCTACAGGAAGATCGACAAAGGTCGGTTCCTGTTTACCTTTCTTTCTGGGTCGTAGCAGCCTAGCGATGAGACCAGCTCATTGCTAGACTCGTGGGCCCCCTCATAAAACCTTACGGAATTTTCAAGCAACCGCTCCCATAGGTTGCTCGTCCCTGACTACAGCGTTGGAGCGCTCGCCGGAGGCACTTCCTCTCCATGTGGGACTCCGCTGCGCAGGCCCCATACTGGTGAGGTCGGATGAGCGGTAAGTAGATGGAAGAGCCCCCCCACTCTCGGTGACAGCTTCGAACTAGAATTAAAGATCGGATATAAGGCATTTAACCTAGCTGTTACCTTTTCTTTAATGTCATTAACGTGCTGCATCCACGTCAGCCTTGTAACTAAGGTTACCCCCTAGGTACTTAGCTTTCGTGGTCCACGGGATCACTTCTCCCCCACAAGGGCTCCTCGCGCGCAGCCTGAGAGAGAGTGACGTCGAGGATGTTCCTCAATTAAACAAAAGTGCCTCGGAATGTGTTTCATTTTCGTAACGTTCGATTTCTGTTTTTAATGTTTTTTTGAACAGTTGCCCAATTAAAAGCGTTTCTAGTCTCCTACACCAGAGCTTTGTTGCACCGCGTGGTGCGACTCTGGAGAGGTGCGTGTCGAAATCACTTCAATGTTACAACAACCACTTGCTAACACGTGACTTGAATCACTCTTTAACATTATCAGAGATTGAAGACTTTCCCGGTGTAACTGTTGGATAAAAAGTTCTCGGTGTTTTTCACACACGCGGGTGCCAACAGCGATCAAAAGGCGACGTTTCGACGACTGGAAAGCTCTGTCGTCATCTTCTAGGCGAAATTGTGGAAGGGCGACGACGACTACTCGCTGGCTTGTTAGGCACATTGGCCTTTCTTCACCGTGGTGGTCGTCACACACGTCATTTCATATAGGAAACGGTTCAAATTTTCGGCCGCACCAAGTTTGCCCTTTCTTCTCATGTATATTTAAGAAAAATGTTAACGCGATGTGCACTTCTTCAATTGGCTGAAGATTTGTTTAATTTATTTGTGTATTATTATCAATTATTTCATTGTTGCAATCGCAAATAAATAAACTGAAACGGGAAACTCGTTTCCAAACAAAAAGTTTTCAAGTTGGTACCATTGGTTCTTTGTCGGGATGTACACAATAATCTTAATAAGGAATTTGTTTAGCAAAAAATGCTGTTTAAATCTATATTTAGTTAACTGAGGTATTTAAATCAACTATTCTCAAGTTTATTAATAAATTCGCATTGCCTAATTTGTACTGGCAACTGATTAAATTATTTTATTCCTTTGATAAAAGTAGTTTTGTGTAAATCTAACCTCACCCTAGTTGTATCTAATTCTTCCTAACCTATAACATTGTACGGGTTTCTGTAATACTTGTATGCTAAATAATTATTGAAATAGGACGGCAAATAATTATTATATAAATATAATGGTCAAAGTTGCAAATTATTACTCTACTGGATCTTACTTAAGCGTACAACTAAAATAATTGTTATTCGGTGAAATAACGTCGGTAGTTGGAAGCATTTTTGTTTTTATTAATAACATTATTTATTTTACAAAACGAAATAACTGTTGTAACTTTTATGTGTACTTAATCCCTAGAATTACACATTAATATTTCTCGTAATCCAGATTAGACGACTTAAGACAACATCACCTGCACATATCTTTGTGAAATTCAATTTTTATTTTACTTAGTGCAATACCTAAAGATTAATCATTATTAGTAAGAAAACACAAATTATTTAAACCTAAAAAAAATATTGTGTGGGCGATAGACCAATATAACTTTCAACGACAGTTGTTAAGGAATTAACTCAAATGTTTGCTATTCAATTATTTTTTTATTATACCAAAGCGATTGATTTTAAGTGTTAAAAGTTTATACTACATAGAACATAATTCTACAATATAGAAAATCTTTTCTTTTAAATTCAAGTTCATTAATTTTCATAATCTCGTAAGAATGTGTCAACAATGAAAAATGAAAAGAGTTAATTTATTCACATGTGTATTTTTTTTTCTAGATGCCAGCTATCAAGCATTCAATTAGATTTTCTACTTCATTGATGGAGGAACTGTTTTCTCTGCAATTATATTCAGGTAAGTCAAGCTCCATTAATTTAAATAAGATGGAATTAAATATACTACATAAATAAAAAAATATATATGTACATACATAAAAAGGCTAAAGTTGCTTTTGAGGACTCCGCTTGTCATCGTAGCCTATTTTCCTACTGTCCCGAAGAATTTATTTTAGTTTACACTTTTCTATCTTGGACAACTTGTGAAAACTACTATGTAGAAGTGAAGGTGTTTTATTTACTAGCAGGATGTCTTTGTTATAAGATCTTGCTTTAAATTAATTGTTTGAGAATCAGAACAAAAACTGAGAGAATCCTCCTGGATCAAAATTATGTAAATAAGCTTTTAATTTTGGACAATATGGTGAATACTGCAAACACACCCATTGTTAAAAGTTTCATTGTCAGATACAAGTTCAGGAAGTTTTTCTTCAACTTCCAATTTAGTGGAAACATTGTAACAACCAGGTTCCTCCTTGCGTATGCTCTTCTTCTAACATTTATTTCCATCTACATCCTCAGATATACGTATGTGATTTTGCGTATCTATTTAAAACAGTTTCAATTGTTTTTCCATCAGTTATGCTCTTCAATTCCTTAACATGAACAGTTGAATTCTTATTCTCGTGCACCTCAGCAACATCGGTCCAATTATGTGAATTGTAGACTGCTTTAAAGTTCATAGAGTTGAAAAGTCTCAAATTTATTATATACCTGCAATGCCAATTTAAAATTATTGTATTCCTTCGCACAATATTTTTTATGAAAAATGTCTACAATGCTTCAATAAAATAATCACTTCTTACCCATTCCACTTGGAATTATATTATAACTATTCTGTCCCATTTCAAAAACACTATTAGCCGCTGTTGTTTGTCTTTAGCTAACATTATTTATTCTTGTCTTGTCTAATCAGAAGATTGGAATAAAACCATCTTGTTTCTCTTCCAAAATATTCGTCAACTTGAATGACTATTTCATTGTGTTCCTAGATACTAATTTCTCTAGACCAATTGTCATGAGGAAGCCCAGAGTGCAGTGTTTAAAATTTTCTTGTTAGTGCCTGCATTGTCTGTTTAGAGAATCCTTGACCTGGGAAGCAAACATTGATTACTACATGACCCATAACTTGGAAATGTATAGTGTTTAATAAGTTTTATTTGATGATTGGTTTCAAGTTATATCTTAAGAAGCAATTACTCATTCTGTGTCAGTTTTAGTTAAATGTATCAGTTCAAACACAGATTTCTAAGACGCTCCAAGTCCTTGATAATTTAATTTAATTTTAAAAAAATTTACCTCATTACAGTATTTTCGTTTACACTTTTTTGTGTGATTTAGTCCACATATGGAAATTACAATGTGATGGAAAGATAGACATGTGCTATTAAATGTTTTCATGTTCTTGCAGGACTCGAGTACGCCTCCAGTACAGGGACGCAGCTGCAGAGTGGCCAACTGTGAAGCAGCCTCCAGTTCGGGTGAGTTTGTCTCGCTCTTGTTTATGGTGAAAGTAAAGTGGCTTTTGTCCATTTAACAATTGATTTAGAAGTTTTTCTTTCATGATTTTTATTGAAAATTTACATGATTTTAACATTTTCAGATCAGTTGTTACTCACAAAGTGTTGGATCTCCCTACATTATTATTTTATATTAATTACAGATTTTAAGAGTATACAAATTTTTTATTTTGACACATAATTATCAGTAGTAAATGGACAAAAGCTAGGTTATAAGTTTACTAGGCGTTGTTTGTGGTTCCTCTGTAGTTTGTAATGGGATATGTTGTGTTTTAACTCATTTGTATCTAATCATCAATTTTAAAAAAATAATATTTAAAAGCCTTTTTCCGACATATTAATTTTCTTTGGCAACTTCACGATATCTCATTTGACCACATTTAAAACAATTAAATAATCAGGATGACTACGCTCATGACTGGATGCAAACAGAATGAGCTCTTGTTGTGGATTATTTCCATCTTGCTCTTAATGCCACGTGCTTGCTACATACGACATCCTTAATTGTCATCTGATTTATCTACCTCATCCTCGTCTGTATCTAGCTCTTCCTGTGAAGGTATTATCAAAGACTCTTCAATTACTCTCCATTTTCAGGTACTCCAACTAATCATTTCCATCTACATATCGTAACGAGTTCAGGGTTGTTTCCTTACTTCAAATGCATTGGTAGATTTTTATGCCATTATTATTCCATTTTTTACAATCTTTGCACACTATTTACAAACAGTTGAGACTACGGGGGATCATCGACTGCATTCAACTCTCCTTACTCGGAATCTGGAGCCTACTTTCCAGAAACTCTGTCCGTAGATCCTGTGGAAACAGCACAGACTGTCTGGCTGACTGCAGTACCACGTCCCTTGCTATAAAATTATGGCTCCATTTCTTAAATCAAGAAAACACAAATAGAGTTATTACAAACTAAGGAGATGAAACACTGTAAGAACAAAGAGCAGGAGAAACTGGAACAAGTCTTTCTGTAAATGATTTTGAAGTTCACTGTATCAACACTTGCCCTTAAACTTTCAATTCTTCATTTCCTAACATATCAAGAGCTGACCTTAGTTCCTGAAACTGTCTCTTGAGTGATGCTTTGGTTAATATATGTACAACTTGCTTCCTACCAGCAATGTTCAGTGTCTCATGTATCATTGATGGAACTCTGGTGCTCAAGCCTGTTAAACCAAATTATGTCCTTAGTTGCCTCTCATTGAAAACCACATCTGTACAAAATTCCAAACCTTTCCAAGCCTTTGAGGACACGCTTAACGACTGAACAACACTTTATATCAGCTTTATCTAGAAACTGAGAACAAAATGATACAGTGAACATAATGTGTGGCCACAGCCACGTGCATTAAGCTGTCAACTTTTGCACTATCACCTCCTACTATCTGATCTTTCCCCATAGGTGTGGATACAGCATTGGCTTCCTTCATGTTTTCTAGTAACTTTTCTGCATAGGTTTTCTGATTGATAAAGATATTCTGCATCTTTATGTGTTTCTTTATACGCTTTTTGTAGCTCCATTATGTGATTAAAACAAATTCAGTTTTTGATCATCCTTCAGGCCATACTGCTTTAGGAACTCTATGAATCCAATGTTCCAGCACCTGGTAGATTGCTCAAGTCCATAAAGACTTTTGAATGACCTGCATACTTGTAAGCAAGCTTTGAAATTATGAACATTAACGGTTGCATGACTTTTAACTTGCTCGTCTACCTGGTTTCATTCTCATTGTTGATTGCAGCTGCCAAGTCACAGGCATTCTCTGATTTTATTGCTGCATGATAACCTTCAGGTTCTAACTTTTGTGCAATAAGCATTCAATTAAACATCCAAGTGCTTTTATTTGTTGACTACTTCTCAGCTGTTGTGGAAAAGACTGTGAATACTCGGCCTCATCAAGATCCAATTGATTTGCAGTCACTGCTCCAACTTAGGTGACTATTTCATTGTGTTCCTAGATACTAATTTCTCTTGATCAGTTGTCATGAGGGAGCCCAGAGTGCACAGTGCTTAAAACTTAACTTGTAAATGTACAGTGTTCAATCACTTTTATTTTATGGATGGTTTCAAGTTATATCTTAAGAAGTAATTCCTCATGCTGTCAATTTTAGAAGAATATAGCAGTTCAAAAAAAATTCCACTTTTAACCTAAAACATCTCTTGTGCCACTCAAGATTTTGTTCTATCTTTAGGATGATGGCATGAATAGATCTGTTATGAGAATCCCAAACATTAAACATATTTCCCACCAACAATGTGTGAAGTTGCCCATTTTTCTGTCATTGTACAATTATAGTAAAATCACAGTAATTTATTTAAAAATAGTCTCATTCCATATAAAGTTTATATCATTATTGCAGAGTCCAAGTACTGCTAGTACCTCGCCATTTTAGCTGTCCTAAAATAACCTATCTCCAAGCAGTTTTACCTGCCCTGCAATAATCTATCTCCAAGCCCCCTTTCAGCTGTCCTGAAATAACCTACCTCCAAGTACTGCTAGCTCCTTACCGTTTGAGTCACCTACAAATAACCTATCTCCAAGTACCGCCTTGCCGCATGAGCCACCCTGAAATAACATATCTCCAAGTAAAGCCAGTACCTTGCCTTTTGAGCTGCCCAGAAATAACCTATATCCAAGTAATGCCAGTACCTTGCCATCTTAGCCGTCCAGAAATAACCTATCTCCAAGTACCACTAGCACCTTGCCATTTTTGCCGTCCAGAAATAACCTATCTCGAAGCAATGCCAGTACCTTGCCGTCTTAGCCACCCAGAAATAACCTATCTCCAAGCCATTCTAAGTACCGCTAGCACCTTGTCGTTTGAGCCGCCCAGAAATAACCTATCTCCAAGCAATGCTAGTACCTTGCCATTTTGCCATCCAGAAATAACCTATATCCAAGTACCACTAGCACCTTGCCGTCTAAGCCGCCCTGAAAAAACCTATCTACAAGTAATGCTACTACCCTCCCGTCTCAGCCGCCCTGAAAAGACCGATCTCCAAGTAATGCTAGTACCTTGCCATTTTGCCATCCAGAAATAACCTATCTCGAAGCAATGTCAGTACCTTGCTGTCTCAGCTGCCCAGAAATAACCTATCTCCAAGTAAAGCCAGTACCTTGCCTTTTGAGCTGCCCTGAAATAACCTATCTCGAAGCAATGCCACTACCTTGCCTTTTTGAGCTGCCCAGAAATAACCTTTCTCCAAGCAATGAAATAACCTTGCCATAACGTATCTCCAAGCACCTTGCCGTATTAGCCGCCCTGAAATAACCTATCTCCAAGCAATGCCAGTACCTTGCTGTTTGAGCCGCCCTGAAATAACCTATCTCCAAGTATTGTATTACTGTAATGGGAATTTTAGTAATTATTTATTTTTCTGTGTGTTGTGTATTTGCAGGAATTTTTTTGAGGAGTGTGTAGGCTGGGGGCTTTTTAGCCTTCGGTCCACTCACTTCTCAAAACGCTGGACCGGGAAGCTGTGGAAGCTGAAAAGTTGAAACGCTGGACAGAAAAGCTTTTTTTTTTGAGTTGGACTTAGGGTGATTTTTACAGCTGCTCCTGCTGCTCGCCCAGGCCCACCCACGGCTCAAGCTGCCCCAACCACACACCATAGCACATGTAGCTAGCTGAACAATCATGTATGCAAGGAAGGAATGAAAGCAAGGAAAGAGAAGCAGTTGAAAAATTAAAGCAAAGAAATAAATTCACATTAATTATTTAAAATTGTCATTTTTATTTACTAGTTCACCTTCATTTCCTAAAACTTCACTACTTAGTTTGCAAAGAGGCAAGAAATAAATTAAGCACATCATTTCAACCATTTAATAAATTTATTTCTACCAATATGTAACATAAAAAAATATTCTTCAAACACCTCAATAATGGACCAGATCCTGCAACAAAAGAAAAATTTAATTACTACACTGGAAATAGAGCAAAAAAAATTGCAACACTCAACTTAACTCACCAACAAAATGTAGAGCCCCAGTCACCTGCAGCACTGAGGAACCCACCTGCAAAAAATAATCAAAGTCAACATTAGTCTTTTGCCAACAAGTTTTTACTTAATTTAAATTCTACACTAACAAGCAACACACTTGCACAGCCCAATCAATGTAAAACCATTTCATATTTCTAAACCCCCATTACAGCCTGCATTTCAAACAAAGGTTGCACATTACCAGTCAGCAAAAATTTAACTACATTTATACTGGCAATCACATGGCACTGGAGAAGGATGTGCAATTACCCACAAACAAAACTATAAACAGCCCCCAGTGAGAAAACCTCATACTTGGAATATATTCAAAGTAATTGACTAATTAGTCACACACCCAGAGGATCCAAGACACCAGCCAACATCAAAGCTGGCTTTCAACTGCTGCAGGCACAGCATCAAACATTCAGCCCTCATTTACTAAACCATCTTTGTCCATTTAAACAATTGCAGCATGTTTTTCACTTTCCAAGACAAATCAACAAAAGTACCAACTATATACATTTATTAAAACATAACACTGGGGCCTACATGTCAATTGTGAAATCTTCATCCTCATTGCCTAATCTTCCCTTCTGCAGAATCCTCTGGCAGCTCACTTTCCAGGACCCCATGTCTGCTGCTGGAAACAATGGAAAAAACACTTAAAGCTTCCACAACAGCAGCCATCCACCTCACAAAGCAAATACTTTTTCTATCCATTCAAACACTTGAGATGCAGTCACTTTTTTCTTCAGCCATTATACAAATTATTACAAGAATCTACCATTACACAATTACATTAATTAAAAACATCAAGTTTTCAAGATAGTGAAATGGAAAGCTGCATTTGTCAAAAACCCTGCCACATTTACAAGCACTTCGTGGCCAACTGGAAGTTAAAGGAAGAACAATAGTTTTGAGATGGATCAAGTCGTACGACTGCACTACAGATGGAATAAACTTCAATTTGAGTAACATAATGACTCAACTCGTCGACTTTATGTACACGAGTATAAAAAAACTTTAAATTGTACACAATAAGTATTTGTGGTAAATTGCTAACTTTTTCTTTCACGTTTTACATAATTTTCAGCATAACTCACGTAGTGCTGAGAGTGCATTAACTTCATGTTGTTGTCTGTCATGTTGCGATGGATCGGGACACACAATCTTTGGCATTATTAAACAAGCACATTTTCTTTCATGAAAAAAGGTAATATAATTGCTTTCAAAATAGTGAAAATAAATAAATGGTAGTAATTGCAGCTGATTGTCTTCATCTGTGGAATAAATTACTACACAGGTGTGGGAATTAAGACCACTATCATTATTAACGTCTTGTGTAACAAATAAACCACCAATATTAAATGTACAAAGTCCTCTCTTCAAAACATTAAGCTACGTGTTCCCCAAGGCTCAATAACATGTCTCGTAATCGCCTTCATGTATTTAGATGCTGCCAGGAAAACTCCCTCACAAATTAATGGAAATATTACAAGCACTTCCACATTCAAGAAACAATGTCCAGAGGACTTATTATAGGATAATCAAAGACTGCCACCACTCTTAATTAACAGACATCAAAGCCATACAACTAGTAAACTAACCTTAAATATGTTCTTCATACATTTACACAGCCACAAAATAAAATACAACTGAATGAAGTTAAACAATTATAAAACACAGGCCTCAAAATTAAACTAACAATAAATTATTTGAAATGTCAGCCTCAATTATTCACAACTAGTACAAACACCTCATTTAGTTTTATTGCAAGCACCAAACAACCCTCCCCATGTGCACAAACACATCACAACTATTTTAATATCCTATTCAAAGTCAATAAATTTACTTTCCAAAATGTAACCTCAGACTAAACCAGCTAACAAATAACCAAACCTATTTGACAACTGATAACCAACCCTTTCCTACAACCCTCAGACAAACCAAACGCTAAGCATATTTACTATGAAAAATTAAAGGAAGAGATTCAACAACAGGAAAGCTGCTGGACCTCGTCAAGTAAGCAAGAACCTGCTCCAGTAACGTTATGGCCTAATACCTTCTCAACAGCATACAAACATTACATACAGTATTGAGAAAAACTGATAAAATAATAGTACTCAATACTGTAGAATCCTGTATCTTATCAGAACCATGACAAACTACATCCTGTCCTACAAAAAAATCCCCCATCACCAATTTCGTTTCATACATTCAACGATCCACAAATACCGTACATTTGTCATCGACAAAACTAAGAGACTAAATATTCTCCTGCAGTATTCTTTGATATAAGCCAGTCTTCACAAACTAAACTTCCTGCGATCCTATTTCAAATTATTTCAGACATTTGCAACCGATTCAAAATTTACAACAGCAATTAAGAGAACCGTCAGATCTGACCTGCCACAGTGAAGCTAAATTGTTGGTTGCACATGGGAAATACATTCAGGCACAGGTGTATCAGTCATATCAAGTAAATTGAATCACCAATTGTTTAAAAACCAGATGCTCACATTACAGTCAAAGTGTGACTTTCCCGTTAGGTCAAATTAGTTACATGTAATGAAGAATTTGTTCAAGACTTTTAACAAAGTTTTAAAACTTGAATAAATATGAAAGCCAAAAGTAAGAAAAACGTAAGTGAGAAACACACAATATAAACATAAAACAAAATAGAAGGCGCTAATAAAGGCTAGGCATCAAATGATGAAATGAATATTTCTTGCGCCTGACTGAATAATGAATAAGAAAGATAAGCAATTCAAACAAAAAAGTGATGATATAAACACCACACATCAGATACGAAGAAGAGCCTAGAGCGACAACTGCACTCGTCAGTTTACAAAAAGCAAAAGCTCGTTAGGTAAATGTACCAGTCAAATGATTCCTGCATCATTAATTACTGTACAAAGTCACGACAAACTTTTCTTCAGGACCTATAGCATTTGCTTTAAACAAACCAGTAGAAAAGCAATTAACCAACTTAAACAAAAGTGGATTGATCACGTCAGTTGCAAATGAGTGGGGGCGCACTATTAGTCCTAGTAGTTCCACTAGATGCTAAATTTTGCCTCTGCGTCTACTACACAAATTGCCGACACACAGGCCGGACCTTCCTTTCTGACAAAGGCCCTCAAAAACTTTGAATATTTTCCCTCCTCAGCCTGACTGTATATTTCAGGGTAAGCAGACTTTGCTGTCTCTCTTTACACACACTAAGATGAGTACTTAATTAGACCAGCATATTACATGTGAATACTCTGTATATTAAGGAACAAATTTATTTTAAATCACTTCTATTATGTATGATTACATTTAAAGTAGTCTTTAGCAAATTCTACTGTCTCATGACAAAGATTGTAGGGCAATAAACTTTATTACTTATTATATTAATCTCGCTTCTTTTTAAATAAATGTCTTCTGGTCCCAAATAGGGAACAAAGTTTATTTGATTATGTTTTAAATATTGAAAATTCTCTCTTTATTTTATCATAAATAAATATTACTATCACAAAAATATCAGATGTTCCACCAGAGCCAAGCGGCCAATTAGGGAAAGCCTCACGACAGAAAGTCGCTGAAGACGTTGTGTCGGACACTGGTGGATCCTTGGATGTGGACAGCCCTTGTGGTATTTGAGATGCACTAAAAACTGACTCAAATCTGCAGTCACCTCCATGATGTACAGAATAGGCAACAGTAAACAAAGAAGAAACAGAATACCACTACTACAAAGAATACAAATTTTCTTAAAGCAGCAAACTTTTTTCAATTACATTATGTTGACAAACTTTACCGGGATTATTAATTAAAAAGGTCAAACTTACTTTTGTAAATCCTAAGCAAAGAGCATATTTTCTTACATGTTCTTTTCCTAAACAAAGTTTAAAATCTAAATGGACAGGAATAATAGACTGATCTGATACAGAGAGAGCGACACCTCTTCACTGCCATGGTAAGTGGAAAATAATAATTCACCAACCTTGTTCAACTACATTAGCTTACCATCGGCAGATCAATCCACTTGCCTCCTCAATTAAAAATATCAAAAAAACAAAGATGTGCAATGGATCGTGGTTAAAATCTAAATGTTCACTATGTCCATAATTGCAGTAAAAAGTATCCGAATCATTAGCAAAATATTTCAAATATCAAACAGGATAAGGAGGGATTTCCATTGTAATATAATGTATTAACACACAATCTGTATATAATTTCAACATATATAATAATAATAAGGATAGACAAATAAAGACAATATAAGTAACTTGGAAATCAAAGACAAATTCATTCCTTGACTAAACTTGTTTCGTGCCCACCAACATCTATAACAATTTTTCTTTCACCAATTCTCTTGTTCAATTAGATATCATTTTCGCCTAAGGACAGCCAAAATTAACAAGTTTCATTTCCTATTTAAACTTTTCCCAAATACTCCACACAACAATTACAAAGGCATCCCATGGTTCAAAAACAACAGTAACCACAGCACTCTTGAGGAAGTTATAGACGTAGTATCCCTGGGAAACAAATTTCAATCCATTCCTATCATGAAACACATCCAAACTAACACATGAAAAGACTTTACTGATTAGTGCAGTTGTCTCTCTCTAGGTTCTCCTTAGCACCTCAAGGATGGCAGAAACATTGTGTTTATTTATATTATCACTTTTTTTTTCTCCATCTGGCTATCTTTATTATTTTTCAGTCAGACAAAGTTTTTCAATTTAATTTGAACATTGTTTTAGGGAAGAGTTGCCACTTACAATATTCACATACGATGGAGGTTGCTCCATTCTTCTCTAGAGGGACTCTGCATGCGAGGTTGCAATCCTGAGCAGCTGATTAAATAGGCTCCATCTACGCTTTGTCTGTCTTCTCAACTGACGTTTCACCTGAAAAGGAAAACAAAATGTGAAACAACTTTAAGAATTAACAAGCAGAACTGTTTTGGTGTGAGTGAAGCAACCTTAGCATATTAATATGCATTACTAATCCCAGTGCATGGCAAGGAAAAGTTACCAAGAGTCTACAGATGAAAACTAAATACAGCAGGTGATTGGGAAAAGGAAATAAAGCAATAAGGAACTTCACATTTAATCAAGATAACGTAACAGGGTTATGGAACTCAATCACCACATGTCCTCCATTCCATTTACATCTTAATAAGTTATTTCTGAAAATATGCTTTATTTAAAAGATTGATAGTGCAATTCCCTCCCATATTAATTGGTATCATTAATAACGTTTCTAAACCATTTAAAAACAATCGGCTAGTAAAAAAAAAAATTTTCACCCACCCAAATTTTACCCGTTAGACATGCAACATTTCCCCTATTATTCCTGAATCTATCCCCAGACCCCAAAAACAATTCTATCTTTGAAATTCTACCGTATACCACTGTCACATAAAAATATAACCTCCAAAACCAAACAGATGCTTTAAGTGCCAACCCTTTTTTACTACTGTCCTCCCACCACTCTAAATTGAGAAAAACCAAAACCTTCACCAAACCTCATTGTGATATCCTTCCTCTATACTTCTCCAGCCCATAAAGCTAATTCATCCGAAAACTTCCTCGCATCCCAATTCTCTCCAAACCCAACAATCAACTTCCACCACAATAACAACACCCTTAAAGCCAAACATTCCCTTAACCACATCGTTTTCCTGAACGGCACCATAATACCTCTCCAACAAGCTACACCATACCTAGGCCTTATCCTCGATTAAAAACTATCATGGAAACCTCACATTACCTGCAGAATCAACTCTTCCCTCTTAACAGAAAATCTCCCACATCCATTAGCACTAAAAGACACCCCATATGGTCGTACTCGTGTGCAATAAGGGGTCCACTGCCTGTTCCCACTCCTACAAAATACAAACCAAAATTCCCTAAGGCATCTTTGCAACTCAGTTATCCACAAAAAAAACCCCTTGAAATTCCTCTAATTCCTACAATAATTCATAAATCTAGAAAGTCCCTAATAAATATCTCCATCGACCATCCAAATCCAACTATTGAGCTCTTCCATAATAACCCCCCCCCCTCCTTCACAAAATTGCAGACTATAACGTAAACTCCCAATTGACATCATCATCCTCCCCCTAAATCACTCTGGAATTGCCAAACTCTAGCCCCCACCTACCAACTGGCACTACAGTTTTCCCCATAACCTGCTGAATGCTTTTAGTAACACAAAGTTTCCACGACGACCAGATCAATCCCAAAGACCATGCTGGCTATCCTTACTTAATGTTGTGGTCAGTTTCTCTAACTTGGAAGGACAAGGACCATATGCAAGACCCCAGGTTTACATGTTAAATATTTTCGAATTGTAAATACTTTTATTATGTTAAATTATCACAACTGTAAATTCTCCGGACTAAGAGTTGATATTAATTTATATAAAAAAATTAATTTTATTGATTAGAAATTTAAATATGATTAGAAATAAATTAATGTTGGCAGCCATGACGCAGGTTGTGATGTCACAAATCTTTATCATCTCTCAAATTATGAATGTTTCACCTTAAAACATTTCTTTTAACCTTCTTGAAATTATCAATATTAGCTCAGAATAGTAAAAAGATTTTAATATCCCCTGCTTACATCACCAAGAACATACACATTCTACTAATCAGGTGGAAGGGAATTTAAGCTCCCTAACACCCTGTAAGGAAAATGTAAAAAAAAAACTTACCCACCAATTTCATAAATGTTTAGAACACAAAAAAGGTGTAAACGTATGTAATAGTGAAGTAAGTGACCATGAACAACTGTTAAATGTTTACAGTGTGTTTTAGAGTCAGACGGTGTTTGCAGTGAAGTTCTGAATTATTACTGTAAGCAAGGCTAATCTCAGTGTTGGGAATCTGCAAAACAAAGATTTTTGCCACAGATAATGGAGACATCTATCGTGGTTTCCCAAGGTTTAGTGTCGGGATCTCGGGTCTATTAATAATCTCCCAGCGATTGAAAAATGACAAACTGTGGATAGTGATACATTAATGAAATATATAGAAAATCAAACTTTACTAACTGAACGCCTGTATAGGTTTAGTGACGACATTACAACTAGTTACTGTAGATTGGAATCAAACTATAGTAGTTATCGATTATAAAAGTGTATTTGATCTATAGAGACCTTATTTAAAAAGTTAGAACATATATTTAATAGGTGAGGTGTGTGTGGTTGGAGAATTGCTTCACTAATGGTTTTAAATCAGATGTGAGGGAAGGCAAACGTGGGGTACCACAAGGAAGTAAATTGGAACCTCTACTGTTTCCAATCTACATTAATCAACTACCTGAAACAGTAAAATATACGTTTGTGCATGATACACGTATATATCAATGGTATAAATACACAGGAAATTGTGATCAAATTGAATAATGAATTAATTCTGGTTAGTTATGCTTATGGTAGGTGCAAAAAGTATTAAGATAAGTTACAAATGTAAATGATGTAATAAAAATTACTCCATTGAATGTGACATTTGAAATTTTAAGAGAATTTCTATATTATTGGTTGAAATGTTTAATTAATTATCCACCGACTATTTGGTAATAAAAATAGAGCGCTCCATTTTACCGCCCACACACACGTAGTCCTCATGTACGCAATTTAAATTAAATATATTTTTAAAGGAATTCCCCAACGTATAATAAAGGAGTGTTTGCAAACAAGGGACGTTACCTGATGATGTATTATTTGGTTCCAGCGCCTTTTAAGAAAATCCTAGCAAACTCGCGAGGACCGTCAAATTGTCACCAGCCTCGTTACCTTCACGAGATTTTAATACTCCTCTGTGCTGGTCGAAACCCCATGAAATTACCAACACAATTCTTCACTGGAAGCCGCGTTTAGATTATGACAGTGAAGCAATTAAATACATCAAACACCGGACAAAGGCTCAAGTTAACTTCTCCATCATAAATCCTGAGGCTTGTGTAATAAATTAAAACGTCGAATGTCATGTTCTTGCGATTAACAAAACCATAAACCTTTACCCCTTTCAATTAAAATAAGAGTTTATACATCCCTTATTTCTCAATTATGGAACTTTTGGGGTTGCACAGCCAAAACACACAAGATACAAACTTCCTTCCTTCCTTATATCAGAAATGGTCCCTGGTACTTCTCCAATTCCCACATCCACAGTGACCTCAATATTTCATTTATCCACAAAACCATAACCAAATACATACTTCTTCAATATATAAAAAAATTCACCCTACCCATTAATATCACATACAGCTGCCTCTCCTCCACCTCCCATTCAACATCGCCATTTAAAAAGAAACAGACCAAGTGACCAAATTAATAACCAATACAGGAGATGAAATAAAATGCTCCACAGGATGCACATAGCATAATATAACACGTACAAATATCACAACTGTAAAATCATTAGATTGTAAAGTTTGCTCAATAAATATTTATTTTGAAAAATGAACTGAATTAATAGACCTGAGGAACTGTTGTAACGTCTGACACAGAGGGAGCGACACCTCTTCACTGCCATGGTAAGTGGAAAATAATACTTCACCAACCTTGCTCAACTACATTAGCTTGCAGTGTGCAGATCAATCCACTTGCCTCCTCAATTAGAAATATCAAAAAATCAAAGATATGCAATGGATTGTCGTTAAAACCTGAATGTTCAATATGTCCACAGTTGCAGTAAACTATCTGAATTATTAGCAAAAGATTTCAAATATCAAACAGGAGGAGGAGGAGGGATTTCCATTGTAATTAAATGTATTTACACAAAATCTCAAGACCACTCCTGTATGTACACTTTCAACATAATAATAAAGATAGCCAAATACAGACAAAAGAAGAAACTGGGAGATGAAAGACAAAGGTTCACCCATTCAATCCTTAACTGAACATCTTGTTTCGTGCCCGCCAACATCTATAACAATTTTTCTTTCGCCTATCTTCTCCTTTAATTACATATCATTTTCACCCAAGGGCAGCCAAAATTAACGAGTTTCATTTCCTGTTTAACTAAACTTTTCCCAAATACTCCACACACGACAATTACAAAGACATCCCATGGTTCAAAAACGTCAGCAACCACAGCACTCCTGAGGAAGTTATCCCTGGGAAACAAATTTAGTTTACCCTCCACATCCATCAACAAATCTCAATCCATTCCTCTCATGAAACACATCCAAACTAATACGTGACAAGACTTTACTGATTAGTGCAGTTGTCTCTCTCTAGGTTCTCCTCAGCACCTCAAGAAAGGGACAAGGATCGCAGAAACATTGTGTGCTATTTGTATTATCACTTCTTTTGTCTCCATTTGGCTGTCTTTATTATTATTTTTTAGTCGGTCAAAGTTTTAGGGAAGAGTTGCCACTTACACTGTTCACATATGATGGAGGTTGCTCCATTCTTCTCTAGAGGGACTCTGCATGCGAGGTTTCAATCCTGAGCAGCTGATTAAATAGGCTCCATCTACGCTTCGTCTGTCTTCTCAATTGACGTTTCACCTGAAAAGGAAAACAAAATATGAAACAACTTTAAGAATTAACAAGCAGAACTGTTTTGGTGTGAGTGAAGCAACCTCAGCATGTTAATATGCATTATTAACCCCAGTGCATGGCAAGGAAAAGTTATCAAGAATCTACAGATGAAAACTAAATACAGCAGGTGATGGGGAAAAGGAAATAAAGCAATAAGGAACTTCACATTTAATCAAGATAACGTAACAGGGTTATGGAACTCAATCACCACATGTCTTCCATTCCATTTACATCTTAACATGTTTGCAGAAATCAGAACCATCTAAAGTCAATTGTAACATCTTTATCACAATAGGAAATAAATTTTTTATAATAGAAATTTAAATATAATTAGAAATAAATTAATGTTGGCAGCCATGATACAGGTTGTGATGTTGCAAATCTTTATCGCCTCTCCAATTATGAAGGTTTCACCTTAAAAAATTTCTTTTCACGTTCTTGAAATATATAAATATCTGCTGCTCACGTCACCAATCACATTAAAATCAAATGAGAATTGTTTTTGTGAGTGGAAATGAATTTAAGCTTCCTGACACCCTGTAAGGAATGTACAAAAAAACTCTTACCCACAGATTCCATACCAATTACGTAAATGTTTAAAACAGGAAAAAAAGAAAATGTCTGTAATAGTGAAGTGATCATGAATTAGAAACAACTGTTAAACGTTTACAATGTGTTTTACAGTCAGACTGTGTTGGCAAAAGTTATGGCCTGTTACTGTAAGCAAGGCTAATCTCAGTGTTGGGAATCTGCAAAACAAGGATTCATGCCACAGATAATGGAGACGTCTATTGTGGTTCCCAAGGTTAAGTGTTGGGAACTCAGGCCTATTAATAATCTCCCAGCGATTGAAAAGGTCAGGGAAACATTAGTTATTGATACGTTAATGAAATATATACGAAATAAAACTTTACTAACTGAACGCCTGTCTAGGTTTAGTGACGACATTACAACTAGTTACTGTAGATTGGAATCAAACAATAGTAGTTATAGATTATAGAAGAGCATTTGAAACAGTGAACAGAGAGAACTTATTTAAAAAGTTAAAACGTATATTTAATGGGTGAGGTGTGTGGTTGGAGGATTAAATCAGATGTGGGGTAAGACAAATGTGGGGTACCACAAGGAAGTAAATTGGAACCTCTACTGTTTATAATCTACATTAATCAACTACCTCAAACAGTAAAATATTGTAAAATTCACGCTTGTCAATGATACACAGGAAATTATAATCAAATTGAATAATGAATTAATTCTGGTAAGTGAATGCTTCTGCTATGCTTATGGTAGGTGCAAAATATATTTAGAAATGTTACAAATGTAAATGATGTAATAAAAATTACTGCATTGAACATGACATTTGAAATTTTAAGAGAATTTCTATATTATTGGTTGAAATTTTAAATTAATTATCCATGGGCTATTTGGTAATAAAAATAGAGCGCTCCATTTTACCGCCCACACACACACACACACAGTAGTCCTCATGTACGCAATTTAAATTAAATATTTTTGAAAGAAATTCCCCAACGTATAATAAAGGAGTTTTTGCGAACGTGCGACGTTACCTGATGATGGTTCCAGCGCCTTTTGAGAAAATCCTAGCAAACTCGCGAGGACCGTCAAATTGTCACCAGCCTCGTTACCTTCACGAGATTTTAATACTCCTCTGTGATGGTCAAAACTAAATTCTTCACTGGAAGCCGCGTTTAGATTATGACAGTGAAGCAATTAAATGCAACAAAGGCTCAAGTTAACTTCTCCATCATAAATCCTGAGGCTTGTGTAATTTAAAATGTCATGTTCTTGCAATTAAACACGTGTAAGATGGGAAATGTTAACTTTGAACCTACCTCGTGGTGTTGAGGTCGAGAGCCGAGGAGGAAATGAGCGTGACAACAACACGCCCCACTCCAGCTGTCCCGAGGGTCACGTGCAGATTCTAATTGCGCGACCTCCACACCCTTGTAAATGCTGCTGATTCACAAATAAATTAAAAATGTTTCCCCAGATACACAAACTACTAAATTAACTACCTGGAACTATACACAAATTTTATTATCATTATGCGCCCTTTATTTAATATTTTTTACCCTTAACCTTGTTCTTTCCAGAAATTCCCCTTCATTTAATATCTTTTCAAACTGTTCTCTAAGCATTCCACAGCTTCCCCTTGATTCAGAATTTGTTCACCACTTCCCTATTTTTTCCACAACTTCTCCTCAATTCAACCGCCTTCCCTGTGATTTTTACAAATTTCACATAATTCAGTATTCTTCCTCGTGTTTTGCACCCCCTCCCCTTAATTTAATAATTTTTATGATCAACCCTGTTCTTTTCTTTAGTTCTTCATTTAGTAACTTCTTACATTTTTCCCTAAACCTTCCACAACTTCCCCTTCGTTAAGAATTTATTTAACCCCCTTTCCCTGTGATTTTTACAA
The DNA here is from genome assembly GCA_037074705.1 of Zhengitettix transpicula. Classification (NCBI taxonomy): domain Eukaryota; kingdom Metazoa; phylum Arthropoda; class Insecta; order Orthoptera; family Tetrigidae; genus Zhengitettix; species Zhengitettix transpicula. The sequence continues at coordinate 65,716,346 of CM073596.1, forward strand.
ATTTCACATCATTCAGTATTAATTCTACCCTCTTCCCTGCGCTCACTTTTTTTAAACTACAGGCCAAACTTTTCCTGGGTCCTCTAGTCCAAGCCCTCCTTATACCTACAGAATTGATTCTATTTCAGAATGTGTGGTATCGTGACAGGCACCTCTTTAACTTCTCTGTATGGAATGAATTAAGTAGATAAAAGTTCCAAAATATCTTCATCATAACAATAAAATAATTAACCGACACATTTGGAACGGGCACAGTAAAGAAAGTTGTGGTGTATATATATATATATATATATATATAAACACAATATTAGGAGAATCCATTAAGGAATTGGAACTAATTTGGTGACAAAGTCACATTCAAACTTGGATAGTGAGGAAGGATAGAAATAAATAGGAGGATTGCGCTTTATGTGAATTCATATGCTCAGGCGAAGAATTACGCACATAGAAAAGCATATGTTCAAAGCAGAGAGAAGGATGGAAGAAGAAGGAAAGACTGAAAATATTTGACCCAGGTGGGCCTTGAACCCACACATATATATATATATATATATATATATATATATATATATATATGTACTTGGATAGTGAGGAAGGATAGAAATAAATAGGAGAAATAGGAGGATTGCGCTTTATGTGAATTCATATGCTCAGGTGAAGAATTACGCACATAGAAAAGAATATGTTCAAAGCAGAGAGAAGGATGGAACAAGAAGGAAAGACTGAAAATATTTAACCCAGGCGGGACTTGAACCCACGTATTCTGGTTAGTACACAGACGCCTTAACCATCTCGGCCACCGGGTCAAGTTCCTGACCAGGCAAATATAGACAGTCTTATTGTGGACAATTAATAGTTTTAGTGGAGGAATGGATAGAGTAGAGGGAATGAAGTATTAGGAGCTTCCATTAGATGGAGATGGTTAAGGCGTCTGTGTACTAAGCAGAATACGTGGGTTCAAGTCCTGCCTGGGTCAAATATTTTCAGTCTTTCCTTCTTCTTCCATCCTTCTCTCTGCTTTGAACATATGCTTTTCTATGTGCGTAATTCTTTGCCCGAGCATATGAATTCAAATAAAGCGCAATCCTCCTATTTCTCCTATTTATTTCTATCCTTCCTCACTATCCAAGTTTGAATATATATATATATGTCCTGTCCTGCATAGCAGATGTTGCATAGAAGTCCTCTGGTATGTTCCGTTTCCTCTCATACAGATCCTGTAAAAGCTGTCTGAAGCTGGTAGTATCAGATCATATCTTAAATCCTCTATTAGGAAGGTCTCCCTGGTAAGCTCGTACACTAGCTTTATTGTGGTTGTTAAAATTTATTCATGTAAAATTAAACACTTATTTGGAGACCTCATTAGGTTCAAGTTTTTATAAAATGTATTAATTAATATATCGTAATATTTCGACGTTTCGACGACAAGTTTGCAATTTCACCAACCAAGAAACTAAAAATAACAAAGTCTTATTTCATAATAAATGACTCGTTCTTTATAAAAATTACTCAAACCTGCACTTCTAAAATCTTAATCTATTAATATTAATTAATATATCGTAATATTTCGACGTTTCGACGGCAAGTTTGGAATTTCACCAACCAAGAATCTTCAAATAACAAAGTCTTATTTCATAATAAATGACACGTTCTTTATAAAAATTACTCAAACCTGCACTTCTAAAATCTTAATCTATTAATATTAATTAATATATCGTAATATTTCGACGTTTCGACGACAAGTTTGGAATTTCACCATCCAAGAAACTATAAATAACAAAGTCTTATTTCATAATAAATGACACGTTCTTTATAAAAATTACTCAAACCTGCACTTCTAAAATCTTAATCTATTAATATTAATTAATATATCGTAATATTTCGACGTTTCGGCAACAAGTTTGGAATTTCACCAACCGAGAATCTTCAAATAACAAAGTCTTATTTCATAATAAATGACTCGTTCTTTATAAAAATTACTCAAACCTGCACTTCTAAAATCTTAATCTCTTAATATTAATTAATATATCGTAATATTTCGACGTTTCGACGACAAGTTTGGAATTTCACCATCCAAGAAACTATAAATAACAAAGTCTTATTTCATAATAAATGACACGTTCTTTATAAAAATTACTCAAACCTGCACTTCTAAAATCTTAATCTATTAATATTAATTAATATATCGTAATATTTCGACGTTTCGACGACAAGTTTGGAATTTCACCATCCAAGAAACTATAAATAACAAAGTCTTATTTCATAATAAATGACACGTTCTTTATAAAAATTACTCAAACCTGCACTTCTAAAATCTTAATCTATTAATATTAATTAATATATCGCAATATTTCGACGTTTCGGCAACAAGTTTGGAATTTCACCAACCGAGAATCTTCAAATAACAAAGTCTTATTTCATAATAAATGACACGTTCTTTATAAAAATTACTCAAACCTGCACTTCTAAAATCTTAATCTATTAATATTAATTAATATATCGTAATATTTCGACGTTTCGACGACAAGTTTGGAATTTCACCATCCAAGAAACTATAAATAACAAAGTCTTATTTCATAATAAATGACACGTTCTTTATAAAAATTACTCAAACCTGCACTTCTAAAATCTTAATCTATTAATATTAATTAATATATCGCAATATTTCGACGTTTCGGCAACAAGTTTGGAATTTCACCAACCGAGAATCTTCAAATAACAAAGTCTTATTTCATAATAAATGATACGTTCTTTATAAAAATTAGTCAAACCTGCACTTCTAAAATCTTAATCTATTAATATTAATTAATATATCGTAATATTTCGACGTTTCGACGACAAGTTTGGAATTTCACCAACCGAGAATCTTCAAATAACAAAGTCTTATTTCATAATAAATGACACGTTCTTTATAAAAATTACTCAAACCTGCACTTCTAAAATCTTAATCTATTAATATTAATTAATATATCGTAATATTTCGACGTTTCGGCAACAAGTTTGGAATTTCACCAACCGAGAATCTTCAAATAACAAAGTCTTATTTCATAATAAATGATACGTTCTTTATAAAAATTAGTCAAACCTGCACTTCTAAAATCTTAATCTATTAATATTAATTAATATATCGTAATATTTCGACGTTTCGACGACAAGTTTGGAATTTCACCATCCAAGAAACTATAAATAACAAAGTCTTATTTCATAATAAATGACACGTTCTTTATAAAAATTACTCAAACCTGCACTTCTAAAATCTTAATCTATTAATATTAATTAATATATCGTAATATTTCGACGTTTCGGCAACAAGTTTGGAATTTCACCAACCGAGAATCTTCAAATAACAAAGTCTTATTTCATAATAAATGATACGTTCTTTATAAAAATTAGTCAAACCTGCACTTCTAAAATCTTAATCTATTAATATTAATTAATATATCGTAATATTTCGACGTTTCGACGACAAGTTTGGAATTTCACCAACCAAGAAACTATAAATAACAAAGTCTTATTTCATAATAAATGACACGTTCTTTATAAAAATTACTCAAACCTGCACTTCTAAAATCTTAATCTATTAATATTAATTAATATATCGTAATATTTCGACGTTTCGACGACAAGTTTGGAATTTCACCATCCAAGAAACTATAAATAACAAAGTCTTATTTCATAATAAATGACACGTTCTTTATAAAAATTACTCAAACCTGCACTTCTAAAATCTTAATCTATTAATATTAATTAATATATCGTAATATTTCGACGTTTCGACGACAAGTTTGGAATTTCACCATCCAAGAAACTATAAATAACAAAGTCTTATTTCATAATAAATGACACGTTCTTTATAAAAATTACTCAAACCTGCACTTCTAAAATCTTAATCTATTAATATTAATTAATATATCGCAATATTTCGACGTTTCGGCAACAAGTTTGGAATTTCACCAACCGAGAATCTTCAAATAACAAAGTCTTATTTCATAATAAATGATACGTTCTTTATAAAAATTACTCAAACCTGCACTTCTAAAATCTTAATCTATTAATATTAATTAATATATCGTAATATTTCGACGTTTCGACGACAAGTTTGGAATTTCACCATCCAAGAAACTATAAATAACAAAGTCTTATTTCATAATAAATGACACGTTCTTTATAAAAATTACTCAAACCTGCACTTCTAAAATCTTAATCTATTAATATTAATTAATATATCGTAATATTTCGACGTTTCGACGACAAGTTTGGAATTTCACCATCCAAGAAACTATAAATAACAAAGTCTTATTTCATAATAAATGACACGTTCTTTATAAAAATTACTCAAACCTGCACTTCTAAAATCTTAATCTATTAATATTAATTAATATATCGCAATATTTCGACGTTTCGGCAACAAGTTTGGAATTTCACCAACCGAGAATCTTCAAATAACAAAGTCTTATTTCATAATAAATGATACGTTCTTTATAAAAATTAGTCAAACCTGCACTTCTAAAATCTTAATCTATTAATATTAATTAATATATCGTAATATTTCGACGTTTCGACGACAAGTTTGGAATTTCACCAACCAAGAATCTTCAAATAACAAAGTCTTATTTCATAATAAATGATACGTTCTTTATAAAAATTAGTCAAACCTGCACTTCTAAAATCTTAATCTATTAATATTAATTAATATATCGTAATATTTCGACGTTTGGACGACAAGTTTGGAATTTCACCATCCAAGAAACTATAAATAACAAAGTCTTATTTCATAATAAATGACACGTTCTTTATAAAAATTACTCAAACCTGCACTTCTAAAATCTTAATCTATTAATATTAATTAATATATCGCAATATTTCGACGTTTCGGCAACAAGTTTGGAATTTCACCAACCAAGAAACTATAAATAACAAAGTCTTATTTCATAATAAATGACACGTTCTTTATAAAAATTACTCAAACCTGCACTTCTAAAATCTTAATCTATTAATATTAATTAATATATCGCAATATTTCGACGTTTCGGCAACAAGTTTGGAATTTCACCAACCAAGAAACTATAAATAACAAAGTCTTATTTCATAATAAATGACACGTTCTTTATAAAAATTACTCAAACCTGCACTTCTAAAATCTTAATCTCTTAATATTAATTAATATATCGTAATATTTCGACGTTTCGGCAACAAGTTTGGAATTTCACCATCCAAGAAACTATAAATAACAAAGTCTTATTTCATAATAAATGACACGTTCTTTATAAAAATTACTCAAACCTGCACTTCTAAAATCTTAATCTATTAATATTAATTAATATATCGCAATATTTCGACGTTTCGGCAACAAGTTTGGAATTTCACCAACCAAGAAACTATAAATAACAAAGTCTTATTTCATAATAAATGACACGTTCTTTATAAAAATTACTCAAACCTGCACTTCTAAAATCTTAATCTCTTAATATTAATTAATATATCGCAATATTTCGACGTTTCGGCAACAAGTTTGGAATTTCACCAACCAAGAATCTTCAAATAACAAAGTCTTATTTCATAATAAATGACACGTTCTTTATAAAAATTAGTCAAACCTGCACTTCTAAAATCTTAATCTATTAATATTAATTAATATATCGTAATATTTCGACGTTTCGGCAACAAGTTTGGAATTTCACCATCCAAGAAACTATAAGTAACAAAGTCTTATTTCATAATAAATGACACGTTCTTTATAAAAATTACTCAAACCTGCACTTCTAAAATCTTAATCTATTAATATTAATTAATATTTCGTAATATTTCGACGTTTCGACGACAAGTTTGGAATTTCACCAACCAAGAATCTTCAAATAACAAAGTCTTATTTCATAATAAATGATACGTTCTTTATAAAAATTACTCAAACCTGCACTTCTAAAATCTTAATCTATTAATATTAATTAATATATCGTAATATTTCGACGTTTCGACGACAAGTTTGGAATTTCACCATCCAAGAAACTATAAATAACAAAGTCTTATTTCATAATAAATGACACGTTCTTTATAAAAATTACTCAAACCTGCACTTCTAAAATCTTAATCTATTAATATTAATTAATATTTCGTAATATTTCGACGTTTCGACGACAAGTTTGGAATTTCACCAACCAAGAATCTTCAAATAACAAAGTCTTATTTCATAATAAATGATACGTTCTTTATAAAAATTAGTCAAACCTGCACTTCTAAAATCTTAATCTATTAATATTAATTAATATTTCGTAATATTTCGACGTTTCGACGACAAGTTTGGAATTTCACCAACCAAGAATCTTCAAATAACAAAGTCTTATTTCATAATAAATGATACGTTCTTTATAAAAATTACTCAAACCTGCACTTCTAAAATCTTAATCTATTAATATTAATTAATATTTCGTAATATTTCGACGTTTCGACGACAAGTTTGGAATTTCACCAACCAAGAATCTTCAAATAACAAAGTCTTATTTCATAATAAATGATACGTTCTTTATAAAAATTAGTCAAACCTGCACTTCTAAAATCTTAATCTATTAATATTAATTAATATATCGTAATATTTCGACGTTTCGACGACAAGTTTGGAATTTCACCAACCAAGAATCTTCAAATAACAAAGTCTTATTTCATAATAAATGATACGTTCTTTATAAAAATTAGTCAAACCTGCACTTCTAAAATCTTAATCTATTAATATTAATTAATATATCGTAATATTTCGACGTTTCGACGACAAGTTTGGAATTTCACCAACCAAGAATCTTCAAATAACAAAGTCTTATTTCATAATAAATGATACGTTCTTTATAAAAATTAGTCAAACCTGCACTTCTAAAATCTTAATCTATTAATATTAATTAATATATCGTAATATTTCGACGTTTGGACGACAAGTTTGGAATTTCACCATCCAAGAAACTATAAATAACAAAGTCTTATTTCATAATAAATGATACGTTCTTTATAAAAATTAGTCAAACCTGCACATCTAAAATCTTAATCTATTAATATTAATTAATATATCGTAATATTTCGACGTTTCGACGACAAGTTTGGAATTTCACCAACCGAGAATCTTCAAATAACAAAGTCTTATTTCATAATAAATGACACGTTCTTTATAAAAATTACTCAAACCTGCACTTCTAAAATCTTAATCTATTAATATTAATTAATATATCGTAATATTTCGACGTTTCGACGACAAGTTTGGAATTTCACCAACCGAGAATCTTCAAATAACAAAGTCTTATTTCATAATAAATGATACGTTCTTTATAAAAATTAGTCAATCCTGCACTTCTAAAATCTTAATCTATTAATATTAATTAATATATCATATTATTTCGACGTTTCGACGACAAGTTTGGAATTTCACCAACCGAGAATCTTCAAATAACAAAGTCTTATTTCATAATAAATGATACGTTCTTTATAAAAATTACTCAAACCTGCACTTCTAAAATCTTAATCTATTAATATTAATTAATATATCATATTATTTCGACGTTTCGACGACAAGTTTGGAATTTCACCATCCAAGAAACTATAAATAACAAAGTCTTATTTCATAATAAATGATACGTTCTTTATAAAAATTAGTCAAACCTGCACATCTAAAATCTTAATCTATTAATATTAATTAATATATCGTAATATTTCGACGTTTCGACGACAAGTTTGGAATTTCACCATCCAAGAAACTATAAATAACAAAGTCTTATTTCATAATAAATGATACGTTCTTTATAAAAATTAGTCAAACCTGCACATCTAAAATCTTAATCTATTAATATTAATTAATATATCGTAATATTTCGACGTTTCGACGACAAGTTTGGAATTTCACCAACCAAGAATCTTCAAATAACAAAGTCTTATTTCATAATAAATGACACGTTCTTTATAAAAATTAGTCAAACCTGCACTTCTAAAATCTTAATCTATTAATATTAATTAATATTTCGTAATATTTCGACGTTTGGACGACAAGTTTGGAATTTCACCATCCAAGAAACTATAAATAACAAAGTCTTATTTCATAATAAATGATACGTTCTTTATAAAAATTAGTCAAACCTGCACATCTAAAATCTTAATCTATTAATATTAATTAATATATCGTAATATTTCGACGTTTCGACGACAAGTTTGGAATTTCACCAACCGAGAATCTTCAAATAACAAAGTCTTATTTCATAATAAATGACACGTTCTTTATAAAAATTACTCAAACCTGCACTTCTAAAATCTTAATCTATTAATATTAATTAATATATCGTAATATTTCGACGTTTCGACGACAAGTTTGGAATTTCACCAACCGAGAATCTTCAAATAACAAAGTCTTATTTCATAATAAATGACACGTTCTTTATAAAAATTAGTCAAACCTGCACTTCTAAAATCTTAATCTATTAATATTAATTAATATTTCGTAATATTTCGACGTTTCGACGACAAGTTTGGAATTTCACCAACCAAGAATCTTCAAATAACAAAGTCTTATTTCATAATAAATGACACGTTCTTTATAAAAATTAGTCAAACCTGCACTTCTAAAATCTTAATCTATTAATATTAATTAATATTTCGTAATATTTCGACGTTTCGACGACAAGTTTGGAATTTCACCAACCGAGAAACTATAAATAACAAAGTCTTATTTCATAATAAATGATACGTTCTTTATAAAAATTACTCAAACCTGCACTTCTAAAATCTTAATCTATTAATATTAATTAATATATCGTAATATTTCGACGTTTCGACGACAAGTTTGGAATTTCACCAACCAAGAATCTTCAAATAACAAAGTCTTATTTCATAATAAATGATACGTTCTTTATAAAAATTAGTCAAACCTGCACTTCTAAAATCTTAATCTATTAATATTAATTAATATATCGTAATATTTCGACGTTTGGACGACAAGTTTGGAATTTCACCATCCAAGAAACTATAAATAACAAAGTCTTATTTCATAATAAATGATACGTTCTTTATAAAAATTAGTCAAACCTGCACATCTAAAATCTTAATCTATTAATATTAATTAATATATCGTAATATTTCGACGTTTCGACGACAAGTTTGGAATTTCACCAACCGAGAATCTTCAAATAACAAAGTCTTATTTCATAATAAATGACACGTTCTTTATAAAAATTACTCAAACCTGCACTTCTAAAATCTTAATCTATTAATATTAATTAATATATCGTAATATTTCGACGTTTCGACGACAAGTTTGGAATTTCACCAACCGAGAATCTTCAAATAACAAAGTCTTATTTCATAATAAATGACACGTTCTTTATAAAAATTAGTCAAACCTGCACTTCTAAAATCTTAATCTATTAATATTAATTAATATTTCGTAATATTTCGACGTTTCGACGACAAGTTTGGAATTTCACCAACCAAGAATCTTCAAATAACAAAGTCTTATTTCATAATAAATGACTCGTTCTTTATAAAAATTACTCAAACCTGCACTTCTAAAATCTTAATCTATTAATATTAATTAATATTTCGTAATATTTCGACGTTTCGACGACAAGTTTGGAATTTCACCAACCAAGAATCTTCAAATAACAAAGTCTTATTTCATAATAAATGATACGTTCTTTATAAAAATTAGTCAAACCTGCACTTCTAAAATCTTAATCTATTAATATTAATTAATATTTCGTAATATTTCGACGTTTCGACGACAAGTTTGGAATTTCACCAACCGAGAATCTTCAAATAACAAAGTCTTATTTCATAATAAATGATACGTTCTTTATAAAAATTAGTCAAACCTGCACTTCTAAAATCTTAATCTATTAATATTAATTAATATATCGTAATATTTCGACGTTTCGACGACAAGTTTGGAATTTCACCAACAGAGAATCTTCAAATAACAAAGTCTTATTTCATAATAAATGATACGTTCTTTATAAAAATTAGTCAAACCTGCACTTCTAAAATCTTAATCTATTAATATTAATTAATATATCGTAATATTTCGACGTTTCGACGACAAGTTTGGAATTTCACCAACAGAGAATCTTCAAATAACAAAGTCTTATTTCATAATAAATGATACGTTCTTTATAAAAATTAGTCAAACCTGCACTTCTAAAATCTTAATCTATTAATATTAATTAATATATCATATTATTTCGACGTTTCGACGACAAGTTTGGAATTTCACCAACCGAGAATCTTCAAATAACAAAGTCTTATTTCATAATAAATGATACGTTCTTTATAAAAATTAGTCAAACCTGCACTTCTAAAATCTTAATCTATTAATATTAATTAATATATCGTAATATTTCGACGTTTCGACGACAAGTTTGGAATTTCACCAACCGAGAATCTTCAAATAACAAAGTCTTATTTCATAATAAATGATACGTTCTTTATAAAAATTAGTCAAACCTGCACTTCTAAAATCTTAATCTATTAATATTAATTAATATATCGTAATATTTCGACGTTTCGACGACAAGTTTGGAATTTCACCAACCGAGAATCTTCAAATAACAAAGTCTTATTTCATAATAAATGATACGTTCTTTATAAAAATTAGTCAATCCTGCACTTCTAAAATCTTAATCTATTAATATTAATTAATATATCATATTATTTCGACGTTTCGACGACAAGTTTGGAATTTCACCAACCGAGAATCTTCAAATAACAAAGTCTTATTTCATAATAAATGATACGTTCTTTATAAAAATTAGTCAATCCTGCACTTCTAAAATCTTAATCTATTAATATTAATTAATATATCGTAATATTTCGACGTTTCGACGACAAGTTTGGAATTTCACCAACCGAGAATCTTCAAATAACAAAGTCTTATTTCATAATAAATGATACGTTCTTTATAAAAATTAGTCAATCCTGCACTTCTAAAATCTTAATCTATTAATATTAATTAATATATCATATTATTTCGACGTTTCGACGACAAGTTTGGAATTTCACCAACCGAGAATCTTCAAATAACAAAGTCTTATTTCATAATAAATGATACGGTCTTTATAAAAATTAGTCAATCCTGCACTTCTAAAATCTTAATCTATTAATATTAATTAATATATCATATTATTTCGACGTTTCGACGACAAGTTTGGAATTTCACCAACCGAGAATCTTCAAATAACAAAGTCTTATTTCATAATAAATGATACGTTCTTTATAAAAATTAGTCAATCCTGCACTTCTAAAATCTTAATCTATTAATATTAATTAATATATCATATTATTTCGACGTTTCGACGACAAGTTTGGAATTTCACCAACCGAGAATCTTCAAATAACAAAGTCTTATTTCATAATAAATGATACGTTCTTTATAAAAATTAGTCAATCCTGCACTTCTAAAATCTTAATCTATTAATATTAATTAATATATCATATTATTTCGACGTTTCGACGACAAGTTTGGAATTTCACCAACCGAGAATCTTCAAATAACAAAGTCTTATTTCATAATAAATGATACGTTCTTTATAAAAATTAGTCAATCCTGCACTTCTAAAATCTTAATCTATTAATATTAATTAATATATCATATTATTTCGACGTTTCGACGACAAGTTTGGAATTTCACCAACCGAGAATCTTCAAATAACAAAGTCTTATTTCATAATAAATGATACGTTCTTTATAAAAATTACTCAAACCTGCACTTCTAAAATCTTAATCTATTAATATTAATTAATATATCGTAATATTTCGACGTTTCGACGACAAGTTTGGAATTTCACCAACCGAGAATCTTCAAATAACAAAGTCTTATTTCATAATAAATGATACGTTCTTTATAAAAATTAGTCAATCCTGCACTTCTAAAATCTTAATCTATTAATATTAATTAATATATCTTAATATTTCGACGTTTCGACGACAAGTTTGGAATTTCACCAACCGAGAATCTTCAAATAACAAAGTCTTATTTCATAATAAATGATACGTTCTTTATAAAAATTAGTCAATCCTGCACTTCTAAAATCTTAATCTATTAATATTAATTAATATATCATATTATTTCGACGTTTCGACGACAAGTTTGGAATTTCACCAACCGAGAATCTTCAAATAACAAAGTCTTATTTCATAATAAATGATACGTTCTTTATAAAAATTAGTCAATCCTGCACTTCTAAAATCTTAATCTATTAATATTAATTAATATATCATATTATTTCGACGTTTCGACGACAAGTTTGGAATTTCACCAACCGAGAATCTTCAAATAACAAAGTCTTATTTCATAATAAATGATACGTTCTTTATAAAAATTAGTCAATCCTGCACTTCTAAAATCTTAATCTATTAATATTAATTAATATATCTTAATATTTCGACGTTTCGACGACAAGTTTGGAATTTCACCAACCGAGAATCTTCAAATAACAAAGTCTTATTTCATAATAAATGATACGTTCTTTATAAAAATTAGTCAATCCTGCACTTCTAAAATCTTAATCTATTAATATTAATTAATATATCTTAATATTTCGACGTTTCGACGACAAGTTTGGAATTTCACCAACCGAGAATCTTCAAATAACAAAGTCTTATTTCATAATAAATGATACGTTCTTTATAAAAATTACTCAAACCTGCACTTCTAAAATCTTAATCTATTAATATTAATTAATATATCGTAATATTTCGACGTTTCGACGACAAGTTTGGAATTTCACCAACCGAGAATCTTCAAATAACAAAGTCTTATTTCATAATAAATGATACGTTCTTTATAAAAATTAGTCAATCCTGCACTTCTAAAATCTTAATCTATTAATATTAATTAATATATCATATTATTTCGACGTTTCGACGACAAGTTTGGAATTTCACCAACCGAGAATCTTCAAATAACAAAGTCTTATTTCATAATAAATGACTCGTTCTTTATAAAAATTACTCAAACCTGCACTTCTAAAATCTTAATTATATTAATATTAATTAATATATCATATTATTTCGACGTTTCGACGACAAGTTTGGAATTTCACCAACCGAGAATCTTCAAATAACAAAGTCTTATTTCATAATAAATGATACGTTCTTTATAAAAATTAGTCAATCCTGCACTTCTAAAATCTTAATCTATTAATATTAATTAATATATCATATTATTTCGACGTTTCGACGACAAGTTTGGAATTTCACCAACCGAGAATCTTCAAATAACAAAGTCTTATTTCATAATAAATGATACGTTCTTTATAAAAATTACTCAAACCTGCACTTCTAAAATCTTAATCTATTAATATTAATTAATATATCGTAATATTTCGACGTTTCGACGACAAGTTTGGAATTTCACCAACCGAGAATCTTCAAATAACAAAGTCTTATTTCATAATAAATGATACGTTCTTTATAAAAATTAGTCAAACCTGCACTTCTAAAATCTTAATCTATTATTATTAATTAATATATCATAATATTTCGACGTTTCGACGACAAGTTTGGAATTTCACCAACCGAGAATCTTCAAATAACAAAGTCTTATTTCATAATAAATGATACGTTCTTTATAAAAATTAGTCAATCCTGCACTTCTAAAATCTTAATTATATTAATATTAATTAATATATCATATTATTTCGACGTTTCGACGACAAGTTTGGAATTTCACCAACCGAGAATCTTCAAATAACAAAGTCTTATTTCATAATAAATGATACGTTCTTTATAAAAATTAGTCAAACCTGCACTTCTAAAATCTTAATCTATTATTATTAATTAATATATCATAATATTTCGACGTTTCGACGACAAGTTTGGAATTTCACCAACCGAGAATCTTCAAATAACAAAGTCTTATTTCATAATAAATAATACGTTCTTTATAAAAATTAGTCAAACCTGCACTTCTAAAATCTTAATCTATTATTATTAATTAATATATCATAATATTTCGACGTTTCGACGACAAGTTTGGAATTTCACCAACCGAGAATCTTCAAATAACAAAGTCTTATTTCATAATAAATGACTCGTTCTTTATAAAAATTACTCAAACCTGCACTTCTAAAATCTTAATCTATTAATATTAATTAATATATCATAATATTTCGACGTTTCGACGATATGTTTGGAATTTCACCAATCGAGAATCTTCAAATAACAAAGTCTTATTTCATAATAAATGACTCGTTCTTTATAAAAATTACTCAAACCTGCACTTCTAAAATCTTAATCTATTAATATTAATTAATATATCATAATATTTCGACGTTTCGACGACATGTTTGGAATTTCACCAACCGAGAATCTTCAAATAACAAAGTCTTATTTCATAATAAATGATACGTTCTTTATAAAAATTACTCAAACCTGCACTTCTAAAATCTTAATCTATTAATATTAATTAATATATCATAATATTTCGACGTTTCGACGACAAGTTTGGAATTTCACCAACCGAGAATCTTCAAATAACAAAGTCTTATTTCATAATAAATGATACGTTCTTTATAAAAATTAGTCAAACCTGCACTTCTAAAATCTTAATCTATTAATATTAATTAATATATCATAATATTTCGACGTTTCAACGACAAGTTTGGAATTTCAACAACCGAGAATCTTCAAATAACAAAGTCTTATTTCATAATAAATGATACGTTCTTTATAAAAATTAGTCAAACCTGCACTTCTAAAATCTTAATCTATTAATATTAATTAATATATCGTAATATTTCGACGTTTCGACGACAAGTTTGGAATTTCACCAATCGAGAATCTTCAAAATAACAAAGTCTTATTTCATAATAAATGATTCGTTCTTTATAAAAATTACTCAAACCTGCACTTCTAAAATCTTAATCTATTAATATTAATTAATATATCGTAATATTTCGACGTTTCGACGACAAGTTTGGAATTTCACCAACCAAGAATCTTCAAATAACAAAGTCTTATTTCATAATAAATGATACGTTCTTTATAAAAATTAGTCAAACCTGCACTTCTAAAATCTTAATCTATTAATATTAATTAATATATCGTAATATTTCGACGTTTCGACGACAAGTTTGGAATTTCACCAACCAAGAATCTTCAAATAACAAAGTCTTATTTCATAATAAATGACTCGTTCTTTATAAAAATTACTCAAACCTGCACTTCTAAAATCTTAATCTATTAATATTAATTAATATATCGTAATATTTCGACGTTTCGACGACAAGTTTGGAATTTCACCAACCAAGAATCTTCAAATAACAAAGTCTTATTTCATAATAAATGACTCGTTCTTTATAAAATTTACTCAAACCTGCACTTCTAAAATCTTAATCTATTAATATTAATTAATATATCCCAATATTTCGAAGTTTCGACGACAAGTTTGGAATTTCACCAACCAAGAATCTTCAAATAACAAAGTCTTATTTCATAGTAAATGATACGTTCTTTATAAAAATTAGTCAAACCTGCACTTCTAAAATCTTAATCTATTAATATTAATTAATATATCGTAATATTTCGACGTTTCGTCGACAAGTTAGGAATTTCACCAACCAAGAATCTTCAAATAACAAAGTCTTATTTCATAATAAATGATACGTTCTTTATAAAAATTAGTCCAACCTGCACTTCTAAAATCTTAATCTATTAATATTAATTAATATATCGTAATATTTCGACGTTTCGACGACAAGTTTGGAATTTCACCAACCAAGAATCTTCAAATAACAAAGTCTTATTTCATAATAAATGATACGTTCTTTATAAAAATTAGTCAAACCTGCACTTCTAAAATCTTAATCTATTAATATTAATTAATATATCGTAATATTTCGACGTTTCGACGACAAGTTTGGAATTTCACCAACCAAGAATCTTCAAATAACAAAGTCTTATTTCATAATAAATGATACGTTCTTTATAAAAATTAGTCAAACCTGCACTTCTAAAATCTTAATCTATTAATATTAATTAATATATCGTAATATTTCGACGTTTCGACGACAAGTTTGGAATTTCACCAACCAAGAATCTTCAAATAACAAAGTCTTATTTCATAATAAATGACTCGTTCTTTATAAAATTTACTCAAACCTGCACTTCTAAAATCTTAATCTATTAATATTAAATAATATATCCCAATATTTCGACGTTTCGACGACAAGTTTGGAATTTCACCAACCAAGAATCTTCAAATAACAAAGTCTTATTTCATAATAAATGATACGTTCTTTATAAAAATTAGTCAAACCTGCACTTCTAAAATCTTAATCTATTAATATTAATTAATATATCGTAATATTTCGACGTTTCGTCGACAAGTTAGGAATTTCACCAACCAAGAATCTTCAAATAACAAAGTCTTATTTCATAATAAATGATACGTTCTTTATAAAAATTAGTCAAACCTGCACTTCTAAAATCTTAATCTATTAATATTAAATAATATATCGTAATATTTCGACGTTTCGACGACAAGTTTGGAATTTCACCAACCAAGAATCTTCAAATAACAAAGTCTTATTTCATAATAAATGATACGTTCTTTATAAAAATTAGTCAAACTTGCACTTCTAAAATCTTAATCTATTAATATAAATTAATATATCGTAATATTTCGACGTTTCGACGACAAGTTTGGAATTTCACCAACCAAGAATCTTCAAATAACAAAGTCTTATTTCATAATAAATGATACGTTCTTTATAAAAATTACTCAAACCTGCACTTCTAAAATCTTAATCTATTAATATTAATTAATATATCGTAATATTTCGACGTTTCGACGACAAGTTTGGAATTTCACCAACCAAGAATCTTGAAATAACAAAGTCTTATTTCATAATAAATGATACGTTCTTTATAAAAATTAGTCAAACCTGCACTTCTAAAATCTTAATCTAATAATATTAATTAATATATCGTAATATTTCGACGTTTCGACGACAAGTTTGGAATTTCACCAACCAAGAATCTTCAAATAACAAAGTCTTATTTCATAATAAATGATACGTTCTTTATAAAAATTAGTCAAACCTGCACTTCTAAAATCTTAATCTATTAATATTAATTAATATATCGTAATATTTCGACGTTTCGTCGACAAGTTTGGAATTTCACCAACCAAGAATCTTCAAATAACAAAGTCTTATTTCATAATAAATGATACGTTCTTTATAAAAATTAGTCAAACCTGCACTTCTAAAATCTTAATCTATTAATATTAATTAATATATCGTAATATTTCGACGTTTCGACGACAAGTTTGGAATTTCACCAACCAAGAATCTTCAAATAACAAAGTCTTATTTCATAATAAATGATACGTTCTTTATAAAAATTAGTCAAACCTGCACTTCTAAAATCTTAATCTATTAATATTAATTAATATATCGTAATATTTCGACGTTTCGACGACAAGTTTGGAATTTCACCAACCAAGAATCTTCAAATAACAAAGTCTTATTTCATAATAAATGATACGTTCTTTATAAAAATTAGTCAAACCTGCACTTCTAAAATCTTAATCTATTAATATTAATTAATATATCGTAATATTTCGACGTTTCGACGACAAGTTTGGAATTTCACCAACCAAGAATCTTCAAATAACAAAGTCTTATTTCATAATAAATGACTCGTTCTTAATAAAATTTACTCAAACCTGCACTTCTAAAATCTTAATCTATTAATATTAATTAATATATCCCAATATTTCGACGTTTCGACGACAAGTTTGGAATTTCACCAACCAAGAATCTTCAAATAACAAAGTCTTATTTCATAATAAATGATACGTTCTTTATAAAAATTAGTCAAACCTGCACTTCTAAAATCTTAATCTATTAATATTAATTAATATATCGTAATATTTCGACGTTTCGTCGACAAGTTAGGAATTTCACCAACCAAGAATCTTCAAATAACAAAGTCTTATTTCATAATAAATGATACGTTTTTTATAAAAATTAGTCAAACCTGCACTTCTAAAATATTAATCTATTAATATTAATTAATATATCGTAATATTTCGACGTTTCGACGACAAGTTTGGAATTTCACCAACCAAGAATCTTCAAATAACAAAGTCTTATTTCATAATAAATGATACGTTCTTTATAAAAATTAGTCAAAACTGCACTTCTAAAATCTTAATCTATTAATATTAATTAATATATCGTAATATTTCGACGTTTCGTCGACAAGTTAGGAATTTCACCAACCAAGAATCTTCAAATAACAAAGTCTTATTTCATAATAAATGATACGTTCTTTATAAAAATTAGTCAAACCTGCACTTCTAAAATCTTAATCTATTAATATTAATTAATATATCGTAATATTTCGACGTTTCGACGACAAGTTTGGAATTTCACCAACCAAGAATCTTCAAATAACAAAGTCTTATTTCATAATAAATGATACGTTCTTTATAAAAATTAGTCAAACCTGCACATCTAAAATCTTAATCTATTAATATTAATTAATATATCGTAATATTTCGACGTTTCGACGACAAGTTTGGAATTTCACCAACCAAGAATCTTCAAATAACAAAGTCTTATTTCATAATAAATGATTCGTTCTTTATAAAAATTACTCAAACCTGCACTTCTAAAATCTTAATCTATTAATATTAATTAATATATCCCAATATTTCGACGTTTCGACGACAAGTTTGGAATTTCACCGACCTAGAATCTTCAAATAACAAAGTCTTATTTCATAATAAATGATACGTTCTTTATAAAAATTAGTCAAACCTGCACTTCTAAAATCTTAATCTATTAATATAAATTAATATATCGTAATATTTCGACGTTTCGACGACAAGTTTGGAATTTCACCAACCAAGAATCTTCAAATAACAAAGTCTTATTTCATAATAAATGATACGTTCTTTATAAAAATTACTCAAACCTGCACTTCTAAAATCTTAATCTATTAATATTAATTAATATATCGTAATATTTCGACGTTTCGACTACAAGTTTGGAATTTCACCAGCCAAGAATCTTCAAATAACAAAGTCTCATTTCATAATAAATGACTCGTTCTTAAAAAAATTTACTCAAACCTGCACTTCTAAAATCTTAATCTATTAATATTAATTAATATATCCCAATATTTCGACGTTTCGACGACAAGTTTGGAATTTCACCAACCAAGAATCTTCAAATAACAAAGTCTTATTTCATAATAAATGATACGTTCTTTATAAAAATTAGTCAAACCTGCACTTCTAAAATCTTAATCTATTAATATTAATTAATATATCGTAATATTTCGACGTTTCGACGACAAGTTTGGAATTTCACCAACCAAGAATCTTCAAATAACAAAGTCTTATTTCATAATAAATGATACGTTCTTTATAAAAATTAGTCAAACCTGCACTTCTAAAATCTTAATCTATTAATATTAATTAATATATCGTAATATTTCGACGTTTCGACGACAAGTTTGGAATTTCACCAACCAAGAATCTTCAAATAACAAAGTCTTATTTCATAATAAATGATACGTTCTTTATAAAAATTAGTCAAACCTGCACTTCTAAAATCTTAATCTATTAATATTAATTAATATATCGTAATATTTCGACGTTTCGACGACAATTTTGGAATTTCACCAACCAAGAATCTTCAAATAACAAAGTCTTATTTCATAATAAATGACTCGTTCTTAATAAAATTTACTCAAACCTGCACTTCTAAAATCTTAATCTATTAATATTAATTAATATATCGCAATATTTCGACGTTTCGACGACAAGTTTGGAATTTCACCAACCAAGAATCTTCAAATAACAAAGTCTTATTTCATAATAAATGACTCGTTCTTTATAAAATTTACTCAAACCTGCACTTCTAAAATCTTAATCTATTAATATTAATTAATATATCGTAATATTTCGACGTTTCGACAACAAGTTTGGAATTTCACCAACCAAGAATCTTCAAATAACAAAGACTTATTTCATAATAAATGATTCGTTCTTTATAAAAATTACTCAAACCTGCACTTCTTAAATCTTAATCTATTAATATTAAGTAATATATCGTAATATTTCGACTTTTCGTCGACAAGTTTGGAATTTCACCAACCAAGAATCTTCAAATAACAAAGACTTATTTCATAATAAATGATTCGTTCTTTATAAAAATTAGTCAAACCTGCACTTCTAAAATCTTAATCTATTAATATTAATTAATATATCGTAATATTTCGACGTTTCGACGACAAGTTTGGAATTTCACCAACCAAGAATCTTCAAATAACAAAGTCTTATTTCATAATAAATGATACGTTCTTTATAAAAATTAGTCAAACCTGCACTTCTAAAATCTTAATCTATTAATATTAATTAATATATCGTAATATTTCGACGTTTCGACGACAAGTTTGGAATTTCACCAACCAAGAATCTTCAAATAACAAAGTCTTATTTCATAATAAATGATTCGTTCTTTATAAAAATTACTCAAACCTGCACTTCTAAAATCTTAATCTATTAATATTAATTAATATATCCCAATATTTCGACGTTTCGACGACAAGTTTGGAATTTCACCGACCAAGAATCTTCAAATAACAAAGTCTTATTTCATAATAAATGATACGTTCTTTATAAAAATTAGTCAAACCTGCACTTCTAAAATGTTAATCTATTAATATTAATTAATATATCGTAATATTTCGACGTTTCGACGACAAGTTTGGAATTTCACCAACCAAGAATCTTCAAATAACAAAGTCTTATTTCATAATAAATGATACGTTCTTTATAAAAATTAGTCAAACCTGCACTTCTAAAATCTTAATCTATTAATATTAATTAATATATCGTAATATTTCGACGTTTCGTCGACAAGTTTGGAATTTCACCAACCAAGAATCTTCAAATAACAAAGTCTTATTTCATAATAAATGACTCGTTCTTTATAAAATTTACTCAAACCTGCACTTCTAAAATCTTAATCTATTAATATTAATTAATATATCGTAATATTTCGACGTTTCGTCGACAAGTTTGGAATTTCACCAACCAAGAATCTTCAAATAACAAAGTCTTATTTCATAATAAATGACTCGTTCTTTATAAAATTTACTCAAACCTGCACTTCTAAAATCTTAATCTATTAATATTAATTAATATATCGTAATATTTCGACGTTTCGTCGACAAGTTTGGAATTTCACCAACCAAGAATCTTCAAATAACAAAGACTTATTTCATAATAAATGATTCGTTCTTTATAAAAATTACTCAAACCTGCACTTCTAAAATCTTAATCTATTAATATTAATTAATATATCGTAATATTTCGACGTTTCGACGACAAGTTTGGAATTTCACCAACCAAGAATCTTCAAATAACAAAGTCTTATTTCATAATAAATGACTCGTTCTTTATAAAAATTACTCAAACCTGCACTTCTAAAATCTTAATCTATTAATATTAATTAATATATCGTAATATTTCGACGTTTCGTCGACAAGTTAGGAATTTCACCAACCAAGAATCTTCAAATAACAAAGTATTATTTCATAATAAATGACTCGTTCTTAATAAATTTTACTCAAACCTGCACTTCTAAAATCTTAATCTATTAATATTAATTAATATATCCCAATATTTCGACGTTTCGACGACAAGTTTGGAATTTCACCAACCAAGAATCTTCAAATAACAAAGTCTTATTTCATAATAAATGATACGTTCTTTATAAAAATTAGTCAAACCTGCACTTCTAAAATCTTAATCTATTAATATTAATTAATATATCGTAATATTTCGACGTTTCGACGACAAGTTTGGAATTTCACCAACCAAGAATCTTCAAATAACAAAGTCTTATTTCATAATAAATGACTCGTTCTTAATAAATTTTACTCAAACCTGCACTTCTAAAATCTTAATCTATTAATATTAATTAATATATCCCAATATTTCGACGTTTCGACGACAAGTTTGGAATTTCACCAACCAAGAATCTTCAAATAACAAAGTCTTATTTCATAATAAATGATACGTTCTTTATAAAAATTAGTCAAACCTGCACTTCTAAAATCTTAATCTATTAATATTAATTAATATATCGTAATATTTCGACGTTTCGACGACAAGTTTGGAATTTCACCAACCAAGAATCTTCAAATAACAAAGTCTTATTTCATAATAAATGATACGTTCTTTATAAAAATTAGTCAAACCTGCACTTCTAAAATCTTAATCTATTAATATTAATTAATATATCGTAATATTTCGACGTTTCGACGACAATTTTGGAATTTCACCAACCAAGAATCTTCAAATAACAAAGTCTTATTTCATAATAAATGACTCGTTCTTAATAAAATTTACTCAAACCTGCACTTCTAAAATCTTAATCTATTAATATTAATTAATATATCGCAATATTTCGACGTTCCGACGACAAGTTTGGAATTTCACCAACCAAGAATCTTCAAATAACAAAGTCTTATTTCATAATAAATGATACGTTCTTTATAAAAATTAGTCAAACCTGCACATCTAAAATCTTAATCTATTAATATTAATTAATATATCGTAATATTTCGACGTTTCGACGACAAGTTTGGAATTTCACCAACCAAGAATCTTCAAATAACAAAGTCTTATTTCATAATAAATGATTCGTTCTTTATAAAAATTACTCAAACCTGCACTTCTAAAATCTTAATCTATTAATATTAATTAATATATCCCAATATTTCGACGTTTCGACGACAAGTTTGGAATTTCACCGACCTAGAATCTTCAAATAACAAAGTCTTATTTCATAATAAATGATACGTTCTTTATAAAAATTAGTCAAACCTGCACTTCTAAAATCTTAATCTATTAATATAAATTAATATATCGTAATATTTCGACGTTTCGACGACAAGTTTGGAATTTCACCAACCAAGAATCTTCAAATAACAAAGTCTTATTTCATAATAAATGATACGTTCTTTATAAAAATTACTCAAACCTGCACTTCTAAAATCTTAATCTATTAATATTAATTAATATATCGTAATATTTCGACGTTTCGACTACAAGTTTGGAATTTCACCAGCCAAGAATCTTCAAATAACAAAGTCTTATTTCATAATAAATGACTCGTTCTTTAAAAAATTTACTCAAACCTGCACTTCTAAAATCTTAATCTATTAATATTAATTAATATATCCCAATATTTCGACGTTTCGACGACAAGTTTGGAATTTCACCAACCAAGAATCTTCAAATAACAAAGTCTTATTTCATAATAAATGATACGTTCTTTATAAAAATTAGTCAAACCTGCACTTCTAAAATCTTAATCTATTAATATAAATTAATATATCGTAATATTTCGACGTTTCGACGACAAGTTTGGAATTTCACCAACCAAGAATCTTCAAATAACAAAGTCTTATTTCATAATAAATGACTCGTTCTTAATAAAATTTACTCAAACCTGCACTTCTAAAATCTTAATCTATTAATATTAATTAATATATCGCAATATTTCGACGTTTCGACGACAAGTTTGGAATTTCACCAACCAAGAATCTTCAAATAACAAAGTCTTATTTCATAATAAATGACTCGTTCTTTATAAAATTTACTCAAACCTGCACTTCTAAAATCTTAATCTATTAATATTAATTAATATATCGTAATATTTCGACGTTTCGACAACAAGTTTGGAATTTCACCAACCAAGAATCTTCAAATAACAAAGACTTATTTCATAATAAATGATTCGTTCTTTATAAAAATTACTCAAACCTGCACTTCTTAAATCTTAATCTATTAATATTAAGTAATATATCGTAATATTTCGACTTTTCGTCGACAAGTTTGGAATTTCACCAACCAAGAATCTTCAAATAACAAAGACTTATTTCATAATAAATGATTCGTTCTTTATAAAAATTACTCAAACCTGCACTTCTAAAATCTTAATCTATTAATATTAATTAATATATCGTAATATTTCGACGTTTCGACGACAAGTTTGGAATTTCACCAACCAAGAATCTTCAAATAACAAAGTCTTATTTCATAATAAATGACTCGTTCTTAATAAAATTTACTCAAACCTGCACTTCTAAAATCTTAATCTATTAATATTAATTAATATATCGCAATATTTCGACGTTTCGACGACAAGTTTGGAATTTCACCAACCAAGAATCTTCAAATAACAAAGTCTTATTTCATAATAAATGACTCGTTCTTTATAAAATTTACTCAAACCTGCACTTCTAAAATCTTAATCTATTAATATTAATTAATATATCGTAATATTTCGACGTTTCGACGACAAGTTTGGAATTTCACCAACCAAGAATCTTCAAATAACAAAGACTTATTTCATAATAAATGATTCGTTCTTTATAAAAATTACTCAAACCTGCACTTCTTAAATCTTAATCTATTAATATTAAGTAATATATCGTAATATTTCGACGTTTCGTCGACAAGTTTGGAATTTCACCAACCAAGAATCTTCAAATAACAAAGACTTATTTCATAATAAATGATTCGTTCTTTATAAAAATTACTCAAACCTGCACTTCTAAAATCTTAATCTATTAATATTAATTAATATATCGTAATATTTCGACGTTTCGACGACAAGTTTGGAATTTCACCAACCAAGAATCTTCAAATAACAAAGTCTTATTTCATAATAAATGACTCGTTCTTTATAAAAATTACTCAAACCTGCACTTCTAAAATCTTAATCTATTAATATTAATTAATATATCGTAATATTTCGACGTTTCGTCGACAAGTTAGGAATTTCACCAACCAAGAATCTTCAAATAACAAAGTCTTATTTCATAATAAATGATACGTTCTTTATAAAAATTAGTCAAACCTGCACTTCTAAAATCTTAATCTATTAATATTAATTAATATATCGTAATATTTCGACGTTTCGACGACAAGTTTGGAATTTCACCAACCAAGAATCTTCAAATAACAAAGTCTTATTTCATAATAAATGATACGTTCTTTATAAAAATTAGTCAAACCTGCACTTCTAAAATCTTAATCTATTAATATTAATTAATATATCGTTATATTTAGACGTTTCGACGACAAGTTTGGAATTTCACCAACCAAGAATCTTCAAATAACAAAGTCTTATTTCATAATAAATGATTCGTTCTTTATAAAAATTACTCAAACCTGCACTTCTAAAATCTTAATCTATTAATATTAATTAATATATCCCAATATTTCGACGTTTCGACGACAAGTTTGGAATTTCACCGACCAAGAATCTTCAAATAACAAAGTCTTATTTCATAATAAATGATACGTTCTTTATAAAAATTAGTCAAACCTGCACTTCTAAAATGTTAATCTATTAATATTAATTAATATATCGTAATATTTCGACGTTTCGACGACAAGTTTGGAATTTCACCAACCAAGAATCTTCAAATAACAAAGTCTTATTTCATAATAAATGATACGTTCTTTATAAAAATTAGTCAAACCTGCACTTCTAAAATCTTAATCTATTAATATTAATTAATATATCGTAATATTTCGACGTTTCGTCGACAAGTTTGGAATTTCACCAACCAAGAATCTTCAAATAACAAAGTCTTATTTCATAATAAATGATACGTTCTTTATAAAAATTAGTCAAACCTGCACTTCTAAAATCTTAATCTATTAATATTTATTAATATATCGTAATATTTCGACGTTTCGACGACAAGTTTGGAATTTCACCAACCAAGAATCTTCAAATAACAAAGTCTTATTTCATAATAAATGATACGTTCTTTATAAAAATTACTCAAACCTGCACTTCTAAAATCTTAATCTATTAATATTAATTTATATATCGTAATATTTCGACGTTTCGACTACAAGTTTGGAATTTCACCAACCAAGAATCTTCAAAAAACAAAGTCTTATTTCATAATAAATGACTCGTTCTTTATAAAATTTACTCAAACCTGCACTTCTAAAATCTTTATCTATTAATATTAATTAATATATCGTAATATTTCGACGTTTCGTCGACAAGTTTGGAATTTCACCAACCAAGAATCTTCAAATAACAAAGTCTTATTTCATAATAAATGACTCGTTCTTTATAAAATTTACTCAAACCTGCACTTCTAAAATCTTAATCTATTAATATTAATTAATATATCGTAATATTTCGACGTTTCGTCGACAAGTTTGGAATTTCACCAACCAAGAATCTTCAAATAACAAAGACTTATTTCATAATAAATGATTCGTTCTTTATAAAAATTACTCAAACCTGCACTTCTAAAATCTTAATCTATTAATATTAATTAATATATCGTAATATTTCGACGTTTCGACGACAAGTTTGGAATTTCACCAACCAAGAATCTTCAAATAACAAAGTCTTATTTCATAATAAATGACTCGTTCTTTATAAAAATTACTCAAACCTGCACTTCTAAAATCTTAATCTATTAATATTAATTAATATATCGTAATATTTCGACGTTTCGTCGACAAGTTAGGAATTTCACCAACCAAGAATCTTCAAATAACAAAGTCTTATTTCATAATAAATGACTCGTTCTTAATAAATTTTACTCAAACCTGCACTTCTAAAATCTTAATCTATTAATATTAATTAATATATCCCAATATTTCGACGTTTCGACGACAAGTTTGGAATTTCACCAACCAAGAATCTTCAAATAACAAAGTCTTATTTCATAATAAATGATACGTTCTTTATAAAAATTAGTCAAACCTGCACTTCTAAAATCTTAATCTATTAATATTAATTAATATATCGTAATATTTCGACGTTTCGACGACAAGTTTGGAATTTCACCAACCAAGAATCTTCAAATAACAAAGTCTTATTTCATAATAAATGACTCGTTCTTAATAAATTTTACTCAAACCTGCACTTCTAAAATCTTAATCTATTAATATTAATTAATATATCCCAATATTTCGACGTTTCGACGACAAGTTTGGAATTTCACCAACCAAGAATCTTCAAATAACAAAGTCTTATTTCATAATAAATGATACGTTCTTTATAAAAATTAGTCAAACCTGCACTTCTAAAATCTTAATCTATTAATATTAATTAATATATCGTAATATTTCGACGTTTCGACGACAAGTTTGGAATTTCACCAACCAAGAATCTTCAAATAACAAAGTCTTATTTCATAATAAATGATACGTTCTTTATAAAAATTAGTCAAACCTGCACTTCTAAAATCTTAATCTATTAATATTAATTAATATATCGTAATATTTCGACGTTTCGACGACAATTTTGGAATTTCACCAACCAAGAATCTTCAAATAACAAAGTCTTATTTCATAATAAATGACTCGTTCTTAATAAAATTTACTCAAACCTGCACTTCTAAAATCTTAATCTATTAATATTAATTAATATATCGCAATATTTCGACGTTTCGACGACAAGTTTGGAATTTCACCAACCAAGAATCTTCAAATAACAAAGTCTTATTTCATAATAAATGACTCGTTCTTTATAAAATTTACTCAAACCTGCACTTCTAAAATCTTAATCTATTAATATTAATTAATATATCGTAATATTTCGACGTTTCGACGACAAGTTTGGAATTTCACCAACCAAGAATCTTCAAATAACAAAGACTTATTTCATAATAAATGATTCGTTCTTTATAAAAATTACTCAAACCTGCACTTCTTAAATCTTAATCTATTAATATTAAGTAATATATCGTAATATTTCGACGTTTCGTCGACAAGTTTGGAATTTCACCAACCAAGAATCTTCAAATAACAAAGACTTATTTCATAATAAATGATTCGTTCTTTATAAAAATTACTCAAACCTGCACTTCTAAAATCTTAATCTATTAATATTAATTAATATATCGTAATATTTCGACGTTTCGACGACAAGTTTGGAATTTCACCAACCAAGAATCTTCAAATAACAAAGTCTTATTTCATAATAAATGACTCGTTCTTAATAAAATTTACTCAAACCTGCACTTCTAAAATCTTAATCTATTAATATTAATTAATATATCGCAATATTTCGACGTTTCGACGACAAGTTTGGAATTTCACCAACCAAGAATCTTCAAATAACAAAGTCTTATTTCATAATAAATGACTCGTTCTTTATAAAATTTACTCAAACCTGCACTTCTAAAATCTTAATCTATTAATATTAATTAATATATCGTAATATTTCGACGTTTCGACGACAATTTTGGAATTTCACCAACCAAGAATCTTCAAATAACAAAGTCTTATTTCATAATAAATGACTCGTTCTTAATAAAATTTACTCAAACCTGCACTTCTAAAATCTTAATCTATTAATATTAATTAATATATCGCAATATTTCGACGTTTCGACGACAAGTTTGGAATTTCACCAACCAAGAATCTTCAAATAACAAAGTCTTATTTCATAATAAATGACTCGTTCTTTATAAAATTTACTCAAACCTGCACTTCTAAAATCTTAATCTATTAATATTAATTAATATATCGCAATATTTCGACGTTTCGACGACAAGTTTGGAATTTCACCAACCAAGAATCTTCAAATAACAAAGACTTATTTCATAATAAATGATTCGTTCTTTATAAAAATTACTCAAACCTGCACTTCTAAAATCTTAATCTATTAATATTAATTAATATATCGTAATATTTCGACGTTTCGTCGACAAGTTAGGAATTTCACCAACAAAGAATCTTCAAATAACAAAGTCTTATTTCATAATAAATGATACGTTCTTTATAAAAATTAGTCAAACCTGCACTTCTAAAATCTTAATCTATTAATATTAATTAATATATCGTAATATTTCGACGTTTCGACGACAAGTTTGGAATTTCACCAACCAAGAATCTTCAAATAACAAAGTCTTATTTCATAATAAATGATTCGTTCTTTATAAAAATTACTCAAACCTGCACTTCTAAAATCTTAATCTATTAATATTAATTAATATATCCCAATATTTCGACGTTTCGACGACAAGTTTGGAATTTCACCGACCAAGAATCTTCAAATAACAAAGTCTTATTTCATAATAAATGATACGTTCTTTATAAAAATTAGTCAAACCTGCACTTCTAAAATCTTAATCTATTAATATAAATTAATATATCGTAATATTTCGACGTTTCGACGACAAGTTTGGAATTTCACCAACCAAGAATCTTCAAATAACAAAGTCTTATTTCATAATAAATGATACGTTCTTTATAAAAATTACTCAAACCTGCACTTCTAAAATCTTAATCTATTAATATTAATTAATATATCGTAATATTTCGACGTTTCGACAACAAGTTTGGAATTTCACCAACCAAGAATCTTCAAATAACAAAGTCTTATTTCATAATAAATGACTCGTTCTTTATAAAATTTACTCAAACCTGCACTTCTAAAATCTTAATCTATTAATATTAATTAATATATCCCAATATTTCGACGTTTCGACGACAAGTTTGGAATTTCACCAACCAAGAATCTTCAAATAACAAAGTCTTATTTCATAATAAATGATACGTTCTTTATAAAAATTAGTCAAACCTGCACTTCTAAAATGTTAATCTATTAATATTAATTAATATATCGTAATATTTCGACGTTTCGACGACAAGTTTGGAATTTCACCAACCAAGTATCTTCAAATAACAAAGTCTTATTTCATAATAAATGATACGTTCTTTATAAAAATTAGTCAAACCTGCACTTCTAAAATCTTAATCTATTAATATTAATTAATATATCGTAATATTTCGACGTTTCGACGACAAGTTTGGAATTTCACCAACCAAGAATCTTGAAATAACAAAGTCTTATTTCATAATAAATGATACGTTCTTTATAAAAATTAGTCAAACCTGCACTTCTAAAATCTTAATCTAATAATATTAATTAATATATCGTAATATTTCGACGTTTCGACGACAAGTTTGGAATTTCACCAACCAAGAATCTTCAAATAACAAAGTCTTATTTCATAATAAATGATACGTTCTTTATAAAAATTAGTCAAACCTGCACTTCTAAAATCTTAATCTATTAATATTAATTAATATATCGTAATATTTCGACGTTTCGTCGACAAGTTTGGAATTTCACCAACCAAGAATCTTCAAATAACAAAGTCTTATTTCATAATAAATGATACGTTCTTTATAAAAATTAGTCAAACCTGCACTTCTAAAATCTTAATCTATTAATATTAATTATTATATCGTAATATTTCGACGTTTCGACGACAAGTTTGGAATTTCACCAACCAAGAATCTTCAAATAACAAAGTCTTATTTCATAATAAATGATACGTTCTTTATAAAAATTAGTCAAACCTGCACTTCTAAAATCTTAATCTATTAATATTAATTAATATATCGTAATATTTCGACGTTTCGACGACAAGTTTGGAATTTCACCAACCAAGAATCTTCAAATAACAAAGTCTTATTTCATAATAAATGATACGTTCTTTATAAAAATTAGTCAAACCTGCACTTCTAAAATCTTAATCTATTAATATTAATTAATATATCGTAATATTTCGACGTTTCGACGACAATTTTGGAATTTCACCAACCAAGAATCTTCAAATAACAAAGTCTTATTTCATAATAAATGACTCGTTCTTAATAAAATTTACTCAAACCTGCACTTCTAAAATCTTAATCTATTAATATTAATAATTATATCCCAATATTTCGACGTTTCGACGACAAGTTTGGAATTTCACCAACCAAGAATCTTCAAATAACAAAGTCTTATTTCATAATAAATGATACGTTCTTTATAAAAATTAGTCAAACCTGCACTTCTAAAATCTTAATCTATTAATATTAATTAATATATCGTAATATTTCGACGTTTCGACGACAAGTTTGGAATTTCACCAACCAAGAATCTTCAAATAACAAAGTCTTATTTCATAATAAATGATACGTTCTTTATAAAAATTAGTCAAACCTGCACTTCTAAAATCTTAATCTATTAATATTAATTAATATATCGTAATATTTCGACGTTTCGACGACAATTTTGGAATTTCACCAACCAAGAATCTTCAAATAACAAAGTCTTATTTCATAATAAATGACTCGTTCTTAATAAAATTTACTCAAACCTGCACTTCTAAAATCTTAATCTATTAATATTAATTAATATATCGCAATATTTCGACGTTTCGACGACAAGTTTGGAATTTCACCAACCAAGAATCTTCAAATAACAAAGTCTTATTTCATAATAAATGACTCGTTCTTTATAAAATTTACTCAAACCTGCACTTCTAAAATCTTAATCTATTAATATTAATTAATATATCGTAATATTTCGACGTTTCGACGACAAGTTTGGAATTTCACCAACCAAGAATCTTCAAATAACAAAGACTTATTTCATAATAAATGATTCGTTCTTTATAAAAATTACTCAAACCTGCACTTCTAAAATCTTAATCTATTAATATTAAGTAATATATCGTAATATTTCGACGTTTCGTCGACAAGTTTGGAATTTCACCAACCAAGAATCTTCAAATAACAAAGACTTATTTCATAATAAATGATTCGTTCTTTATAAAAATTACTCAAACCTGCACTTCTAAAATCTTAATCTATTAATATTAATTAATATATCGTAATATTTCGACGTTTCGACGACAAGTTTGGAATTTCACCAACCAAGAATCTTCAAATAACAAAGTCTTATTTCATAATAAATGACTCGTTCTTAATAAAATTTACTTAAACCTGCACTTCTAAAATCTTAATCTATTAATATTAATTAATATATCGCAATATTTCGACGTTTCGACGACAAGTTTGGAATTTCACCAACCAAGAATCTTCAAATAACAAAGTCTTATTTCATAATAAATGACTCGTTCTTTATAAAATTTACTCAAACCTGCACTTCTAAAATCTTAATCTATTAATATTAATTAATATATCGTAATATTTCGACGTTTCGTCGACAAGTTAGGAATTTCACCAACCAAGAATCTTCAAATAACAAAGTCTTATTTCATAATAAATGATACGTTCTTTATAAAAATTAGTCAAACCTGCACTTCTAAAATCTTAATCTATTAATATTAATTAATATATCGTAATATTTCGACGTTTCGACGACAAGTTTGGAATTTCACCAACCAAGAATCTTCAAATAACAAAGTCTTATTTCATAATAAATGATACGTTCTTTATAAAAATTAGTCAAACCTGCACTTCTAAAATCTTAATCTATTAATTTTAATTATTATATCGTAATATTTCGACGTTTCGACGACAAGTTTGGAATTTCACCAACCAAGAATCTTCAAATAACAAAGTCTTATTTCATAATAAATGATTCGTTCTTTATAAAAATTACTCAAACCTGCACTTCTAAAATCTTAATCTATTAATATTAATTAATATATCCCAATATTTCGACGTTTCGACGACAAGTTTGGAATTTCACCGACCAAGAATCTTCAAATAACAAAGTCTTATTTCATAATAAATGATACGTTCTTTATAAAAATTAGTCAAACCTGCACTTCTAAAATCTTAATCTATTAATATAAATTAATATATCGTAATATTTCGACGTTTCGACGACAAGTTTGGAATTTCACCAACCAAGAATCTTCAAATAACAAAGTCTTATTTCATAATAAATGATACGTTCTTTATAAAAATTACTCAAACCTGCACTTCTAAAATCTTAATCTATTAATATTAATTAATATTTCGTAATATTTCGACGTTTCGACTACAAGTTTGGAATTTCACCAACCAAGAATCTTCAAATAACAAAGTCTTATTTCATAATAAATGACTCGTTCTTTATAAAATTTACTCAAACCTGCACTTCTAAAATCTTAATCTATTAATATTAATTAATATATCCCAATATTTCGACGTTTCGACGACAAGTTTGGAATTTCACCAACCAAGAATCTTCAAATAACAAAGTCTTATTTCATAATAAATGATACGTTCTTTATAAAAATTAGTCAAACCTGCACTTCTAAAATGTTAATCTATTAATATTAATTAATATATCGTAATATTTCGACGTTTCGACGACAAGTTTGGAATTTCACCAACCAAGTATCTTCAAATAACAAAGTCTTATTTCATAATAAATGATACGTTCTTTATAAAAATTAGTCAAACCTGCACTTCTAAAATCTTAATCTATTAATATTAATTAATATATCGTAATATTTCGACGTTTCGACGACAAGTTTGGAATTTCACCAACCAAGAATCTTGAAATAACAAAGTCTTATTTCATAATAAATGATACGTTCTTTATAAAAATTAGTCAAACCTGCACTTCTAAAATCTTAATCTAATAATATTAATTAATATATCGTAATATTTCGACGTTTCGACGACAAGTTTGGAATTTCACCAACCAAGAATCTTCAAATAACAAAGTCTTATTTCATAATAAATGATACGTTCTTTATAAAAATTAATCAAACCTGCACTTCTAAAATCTTAATCTATTAATATTAATTAATATATCGTAATATTTCGACGTTTCGTCGACAAGTTTGGAATTTCACCAACCAAGAATCTTCAAATAACAAAGTCTTATTTCATAATAAATGATACGTTCTTTATAAAAATTAGTCAAACCTGCACTTCTAAAATCTTAATCTATTAATATTAATTAATATATCGTAATATTTCGACGTTTCGTCGACAAGTTTGGAATTTCACCAACCAAGAATCTTCAAATAACAAAGTCTTATTTCATAATAAATGATACGTTCTTTATAAAAATTAGTCAAACCTGCACTTCTAAAATCTTAATCTATTAATATTAATTAATATATCGTAATATTTCGACGTTTCGACGACAATTTTGGAATTTCACCAACCAAGAATCTTCAAATAACAAAGTCTTATATCATAATAAATGACTCGTTCTTAATAAAATTTACTCAAACCTGCACTTCTAAAATCTTAATCTATTAATATTAATTAATATATCCCAATATTTCGACGTTTCGACGACAAGTTTGGAATTT
This sequence comes from Zhengitettix transpicula, assembly GCA_037074705.1. NCBI lineage: Eukaryota > Metazoa > Arthropoda > Insecta > Orthoptera > Tetrigidae > Zhengitettix > Zhengitettix transpicula. The sequence goes on from CM073596.1 coordinate 65,750,444, forward strand.
CACCAACCAAGAATCTTCAAATAACAAAGTCTTATTTCATAATAAATGACTCGTTCTTTATAAAATTTACTCAAACCTGCACTTCTAAAATCTTAATCTATTAATATTAATTAATATATCGTAATATTTCGACGTTTCGACGACTAGTTTGGAATTTCACCAACCAAGAATCTTCAAATAACAAAGACTTATTTCATAATAAATGATTCGTTCTTTATAAAAATTACTCAAACCTGCACTTCTTAAATCTTAATCTATTAATATTAAGTAATATATCGTAATATTTCGACGTTTCGTCGACAAGTTTGGAATTTCACCAACCAAGAATCTTCAAATAACAAAGACTTATTTCATAATAAATGATTCGTTCTTTATAAAAATTACTCAAACCTGCACTTCTAAAATCTTAATCTATTAATATTAATTAATATATCGTAATATTTCGACGTTTCGACGACAAGTTTGGAATTTCACCAACCAAGAATCTTCAAATAACAAAGTCTTATTTCATAATAAATGACTCGTTCTTAATAAAATTTACTCAAACCTGCACTTCTAAAATCTTAATCTATTAATATTAATTAATATATCGCAATATTTCGACGTTTCGACGACAAGTTTGGAATTTCACCAACCAAGAATCTTCAAATAACAAAGTCTTATTTCATAATAAATGACTCGTTCTTTATAAAATTTACTCAAACCTGCACTTCTAAAATCTTAATCTATTAATATTAATTAATATATCGTAATATTTCGACGTTTCGACGACAAGTTTGGAATTTCACCAACCAAGAATCTTCAAATAACAAAGACTTATTTCATAATAAATGATTCGTTCTTTATAAAAATTATTCAAACCTGCACTTCTTAAATCTTAATCTATTAATATTAAGTAATATATCGTAATATTTCGACGTTTCGTCGACAAGTTTGGAATTTCACCAACCAAGAATCTTCAAATAACAAAGACTTATTTCATAATAAATGATTCGTTCTTTTTTAAAAATTACTCAAACCTGCACTTCTAAAATCTTAATCTATTAATATTAATTAATATATCGTAATATTTCGACGTTTCGACGACAAGTTTGGAATTTCACCAACCAAGAATCTTCAAATAACAAAGTCTTATTTCATAATAAATGATAAGTTCTTTATAAAAATTAGTCAAACCTGCACTTCTAAAATCTTAATCTATTAATATTAATTAATATATCGTAATATTTCGACGTTTCGACGACAAGTTTGGAATTTCACCAACCAAGAATCTTCAAATAACAAAGTCTTATTTCATAATAAATGATACGTTCCTTATACAAATTACTCAAACCTGCACTTCTAAAATCTTAATCTATTAATATTAATTAATATATCGTAATATTTCGACGTTTCGTCGACAAGTTAGGAATTTCACCAACCAAGATTCTTCAAATAACAAAGTCTTATTTCATAATAAATGATACGTTCTTTATAAAAATTAGTCAAACCTGCACTTCTAAAATCTTAATCTATTAATATTAATTAATATATCGTAATATTTCGACGTTTCGACGACAAGTTTGGAATTTCACCAACCAAGAATCTTCAAATAACAAAGTCTTATTTCATAATAAATGATACGTTCTTTATAAAATTTAGTCAAACCTGCACTTCTAAAATCTTAATCTATTAATATTAATTAATATATCGTAATATTTCGACGTTTCGACGACAAGTTTGGAATTTCACCAACCAAGAATCTTCAAATAACAAAGTCTTATTTCATAATAAATGATAAGTTCTTTATAAAAATTAGTCAAACCTGCACTTCTAAAATCTTAATCTATTAATATTAATTAATATATCGTAATATTTCGACGTTTCGACGACAAGTTTGGAATTTCACCAACCAAGAATCTTCAAATAACAAAGTCTTATTTCATAATAAATGACTCGTTCTTTATAAAATTTACTTAAACCTGCACTTCTAAAATCTTAATCTATTAATATTAATTAATATATCCCAATATTTCGACGTTTCGACGACAAGTTTGGAATTTCACCAACCAAGAATCTTCAAATAACAAAGTCTTATTTCATAATAAATGATACGTTCTTTATAAAAATTAGTCAAACCTGCACTTCTAAAATCTTAATCTATTAATATTAATTAATATATCGTAATATTTCGACGTTTCGTCGACAAGTTAGGAATTTCACCAACCAAGAATCTTCAAATAACAAAGTCTTATTTCATAATAAATGATACGTTCTTTATAAAAATTAGTCAAACCTGCACTTCTAAAATCTTAATCTATTAATATTAATTAATATATCGTAATATTTCGACGTTTCGACGACAAGTTTGGAATTTCACCAACCAAGAATCTTCAAATAACAAAGTCTTATTTCATAATAAATGATAAGTTCTTTATAAAAATTAGTCAAACCTGCACTTCTAAAATCTTAATCTATTAATAATAATTAATATATCGTAATATTTCGACGTTTCGACGACAAGTTTGGAATTTCACCAACCAAGAATCTTCAAATAACAAAGTCTTATTTCATAATAAATGATACGTTCTTTATAAAAATTAGTCAAACCTGCACTTCTAAAATCTTAATCTATTAATATTAATTAATATATCGTAATATTTCGACGTTTCGTCGACAAGTTTGGAATTTCACCAACCAAGAATCTTCAAATAACAAAGTCTTATTTCATAATAAATGATACGTTCTTTATAAAAATTAGTCAAACCTGCACTTCTAAAATCTTAATCTATTAATATTAATTAATATATCGTAATATTTCGACGTTTCGACGACAAGTTTGGAATTTCACCAACCAAGAATCTTCAAATAACAAAGTCTTATTTCATAATAAATGATACGTTCTTTATAAAAATTAGTCAAACCTGCACTTCTAAAATCTTAATCTATTAATATTAATTAATATATCGTAATATTTCGACGTTTCGACGACAAGTTTGGAATTTCACCAACCAAGAATCTTCAAATAACAAAGTCTTATTTCATAATAAATGATACGTTCTTTATAAAAATTAGTCAAACCTGCACTTCGAAAATCTTAATCTATTAATATTAATTAATATATCGTAATATTTCGACGTTTCGACGACAAGTTTGGAATTTCACCAACCAAGAATCTTCAAATAACAAAGTCTTATTTCATAATAAATGACTCGTTCTTAATAAAATTTACTCAAACCTGCACTTCTAAAATCTTAATCTATTAATATTAATTAATATATCCCAATATTTCGACGTTTCGACGACAAGTTTGGAATTTCACCAACCAAGAATCTTCAAATAACAAAGTCTTATTTCATAATAAATGATACGTTCTTTATAAAAATTAGTCAAACCTGCACTTCTAAAATCTTAATCTATTAATATTAATTAATATATCGTAATATTTCGACGTTTCAACGACAAGTTTGGAATTTCACCAACCAAGAATCTTCAAATAACAAAGTCTTATTTCATAATAAATGATTCGTTCTTTATAAAATTTACTCAAACCTGCACTTCTAAAATCTTAATCTATTAATATTAATTAATATATCCCAATATTTCGACGTTTCGACGACAAGTTTGGAATTTCACCAACCAAGAATCTTCAAATAACAAAGTCTTATTTCATAATAAATGATACGTTCTTTATAAAAATTAGTCAAACCTGCACTTCTAAAATCTTAATCTATTAATATTAATTAATATATCGTAATATTTCGACGTTTCGTCGACAAGTTAGGAATTTCACCAACCAAGAATCTTCAAATAACAAAGTCTTATTTCATAATAAATGATACGTTCTTTATAAAAATTAGTCAAACCTGCACTTCTAAAATCTTAATCTATTAATATTAATTAATATATCGTAATATTTCGACGTTTCGACGACAAGTTTGGAATTTAACCAACCAAGAATCTTCAAATAACAAAGTCTTATTTCATAATAAATGATACGTTCTTTATAAAAATTAGTCAAACCTGCACTTCTAAAATCTTAATCTATTAATATTAATTAATATATCGTAATATTTCGACGTTTCGACGACAAGTTTGGAATTTCACCAACCAAGAATCTTCAAATAACAAAGTCTTATTTTATAATAAATGATTCGTTCTTTATAAAAATTACTCAAACCTGCACTTCTAAAATCTTAATCTATTAATATTAATTAATATATCCCAATATTTCGACGTTTCGACGACAAGTTTGGAATTTCACCAACCAAGAATCTTCAAATAACAAAGTCTTATTTCATAATAAATGATACGTTCTTTATAAAAATTACTCAAACCTGCACTTCTAAAATCTTAATCTATTAATATTAATTAATATATCGTAATATTTCGACGTTTCGACGACAAGTTTGGAATTTCACCAACCAAGAATCTTCAAATAACAAAGTCTTATTTCATAATAAATGATACGTTCTTTATAAAAATTAGTCAAACCTGCACTTCTAAAATGTTAATCTATTAATATTAATTAATATATCGTAATATTTCGACGTTTCGACGACAGGTTTGGAATTTCACCAACCAAGTATCTTCAAATAACAAAGTCTTATTTCATAATAAATGATACGTTCTTTATAAAAATTAGTCAAACCTGCACTTCTAAAATCTTAATCTATTAATATTAATTAATATATCGTAATATTTCGACGTTTCGACGACAAGTTTGGAATTTCACCAACCAAGAATCTTGAAATAACAAAGTCTTATTTCATAATAAATGATACGTTCTTTATAAAAATTAGTCAAACCTGCACTTCTAAAATCTTAATCTAATAATATTAATTAATATATCGTAATATTTCGACGTTTCGACGACAAGTTTGGAATTTCACCAACCAAGAATCTTGAAATAACAAAGTCTTATTTCATAATAAATGATACGTTCTTTATAAAAATTAGTCAAACCTGCACTTCTAAAATCTTAATCTATTAATATAAATTAATATATCGTAATATTTCGACGTTTCGACGACAAGTTTGGAATTTCACCAACCAAGAATCTTCAAATAACAAAGTCTTATTTCATAATAAATGATACGTTCTTTATAAAAATTACTCAAACCTGCACTTCTAAAATCTTAATCTATTAATATAAATTAATATATCGTAATATTTCGACGTTTCGACGACAAGTTTGGAATTTCACCAACCAAGAATCTTCAAATAACAAAGTCTTATTTCATAATAAATGATACGTTCTTTATGAAAATTAGTCAAACCTGCACTTCTAAAATCTTAATCTATTAATATTAATTAATATATCGTAATATTTCGACGTTTCGACGACAAGTTTGGAATTTCACCAACCAAGAATCTTGAAATAACAAAGTCTTATTTCATAATAAATGATACGTTCTTTATAAAAATTAGTCAAACCTGCACTTCTAAAATCTTAATCTAATAATATTAATTAATATATCGTAATATTTCGACGTTTCGACGACAAGTTTGGAATTTCACCAACCAAGAATCTTCAAATAACAAAGTCTTATTTCATAATAAATGATACGTTCTTTATAAAAATTAGTCAAACCTGCACTTCTAAAATCTTAATCTATTAATATTAATTAATATATCGTAATATTTCGACGTTTCGTCGACAAGTTTGGAATTTCACCAACCAAGAATCTTCAAATAACAAAGTCTTATTTCATAATAAATGATACGTTCTTTATAAAAATTAGTCAAACCTGCACTTCTAAAATCTTAATCTATTAATATTAATTAATATATCGTAATATTTCGACGTTTCGACGACAAGTTTGGAATTTCACCAACCAAGAATCATCAAATAACAAAGTCTTATTTCATAATAAATGATACGTTCTTTATAAAAATTAGTCAAACCTGCACTTCTAAAATCTTAATCTATTAATATTAATTAATATATCGTAATATTTCGACGTTTCGACGACAAGTTTGGAATTTCACCAACCAAGAATCTTCAAATAACAAAGTCTTATTTCATAATAAATGATACGTTCTTTATAAAAATTAGTCAAACCTGCACTTCTAAAATCTTAATCTATTAATATTAATTAATATATCGTAATATTTCGACGTTTCGACGACAATTTTGGAATTTCACCAACCAAGAATCTTCAAATAACAAAGTCTTATTTCATAATAAATGACTCGTTCTTAATAAAATTTTCTCAAACCTGCACTTCTAAAATCTTAATCTATTAATATTAATTAATATATCCCAATATTTCGACGTTTCGACGACAAGTTTGGAATTTCACCAACCAAGAATCTTCAAATAACAAAGTCTTATTTCATAATAAATGATACGTTCTTTATAAAAATTAGTCAAACCTGCACTTCTAAAATCTTTATCTATTAATATTAATTAATATATCGTAATATTTCGACGATTCGACGACAAGTTTGGAATTTCACCAACCAAGAATCTTCAAATAACAAAGACTTATTTCATAATAAATGATTCGTTCTTTATAAAAATTACTCAAACCTGCACTTCTTAAATCTTAATCTATTAATATTAAGTAATATATCGTAATATTTCGACGTTTCGTCGACAAGTTTGGAATTTCACCAACCAAGAATCTTCAAATAACAAAGACTTATTTCATAATAAATGATTCGTTCTTTATAAAAATTACTCAAACCTGCACTTCTAAAATCTTAATCTATTAATATTAATTAATATATCGTAATATTTCGACGTTTCGACGACAAGTTTGGAATTTCACCAACCAAGAATCTTCAAATAACAAAGTCTTATTTCATAATAAATGACTCGTTCTTTATAAAAATTACTCAAACCTGCACTTCTAAAATCTTAATCTATTAATATTAATTAATATATCGTAATATTTCGACGTTTCGACGACAAGTTTGGAATTTCACCAACCAAGAATCTTCAAATAACAAAGTCTTATTTCATAATAAATGATACGTTCTTTATAAAAATTACTCAAACCTGCACTTCTAAAATCTTAATCTATTAATATTAATTAATATATCGTAATATTTCGACGTTTCGACTACAAGTTTGGAATTTCACCAACCAAGAATCTTCAAATAACAAAGTCTTATTTCATAATAAATGACTCGTTCTTTATAAAATTTACTCAAACCTGCACTTCTAAAATCTTAATCTATTAATATTAGTTAATATATCCCAATATTTCGACGTTTCGACGACAAGTTTGGAATTTCACCAACCAAGAATCTTCAAATAACAAAGTCTTATTTCATAATAAATGATACGTTCTTTATAAAAATTACTCAAACCTGCACTTCTAAAATCTTAATCTATTAATATTAATTAATATATCGTAATATTTCGACGTTTCGACGACAAGTTTGGAATTTCACCAACCAAGAATCTTCAAATAACAAAGTCTTGTTTCATAATAAATGATACGTTCTTTATAAAAATTACTCAAACCTGCACTTCTAAAATCTTAATCTATTAATATTAATTAATATATCCCAATATTTCGACGTTTCGACGACAAGTTTGGAATTTCACCAACCAAGAATCTTCAAATAACAAAGTCTTATTTCATAATAAATGATACGTTCTTTATAAAAATTACTCAAACCTGCACTTCTAAAATCTTAATCTATTAATATTAATTAATATATCGTAATATTTCGACGTTTCGACGACAAGTTTGGAATTTCACCAACCAAGAATCTTCAAATAACAAAGTCTTATTTCATAATAAATGACTCGTTCTTAATAAAATTTACTCAAACCTGCACTTCTAAAATCTTAATCTATTAATATTAATTAATATATCCCAATATTTCGACGTTTCGACGACAAGTTTGGAATTTCACCAACCAAGAATCTTCAAATAACAAAGTCTTATTTCATAATAAATGATACGTTCTTTATAAAAATTACTCAAACCTGCACTTCTAAAATCTTAATCTATTAATATTAATTAATATATCGTAATATTTCGACGTTTCGACGACAAGTTTGGAATTTCACCAACCAAGAATCTTCAAATAACAAAGTCTTATTTCATAATAAATGACTCGTTCTTTATAAAAATTACTCAAACCTGCACTTCTAAAATCTTAATCTATTAATATTAATTAATATATCGTAATATTTCGACGTTTCGACGACAAGTTTGGAATTTCACCAACCAAGAATCTTCAAATAACAAAGTCTTATTTCATAATAAATGACTCGTTCTTTATAAAAATTACTCAAACCTGCACTTCTAAAATCTTAATCTATTAATATTAATTAATATATCGTAATATTTCGACGTTTCGACGACAAGTTTGGAATTTCACCAACCAAGAATCTTCAAATAACAAAGTCTTATTTCATAATAAATGACTCGTTCTTTATAAAAATTACTCAAACCTGCACTTCTAAAATCTTAATCTATTAATATTAATTAATATATCGTAATATTTCGACGTTTCGACGACAAGTTTGGAATTTCACCAACCAAGAATCTTCAAATAACAAAGTCTTATTTCATAATAAATGACTCGTTCTTTATAAAAATTAGTCAAACCTGCACTTCAATAATCTTAATCTATTAATATTAATTAATATATCGTAATATTTCGACGTTTCGACGACAAGTTTGGAATTTCACCAACCAAGAATCTTCAAATAACAAAGTCTTATTTCATAATAAATGACTCGTTCTTTATAAAAATTACTCAAACCTGCACTTCTAAAATCTTAATCTATTAATATTAATTAATATATCGTAATATTTCGACGTTTCGACGACAAGTTTGGAATTTCACCAACCAAGAATCTTCAAATAACAAAGTCTTATTTCATAATAAATGACTCGTTCTTTATAAAAATTAGTCAAACCTGCACTTCAATAATCTTAATCTATTAATATTAATTAATATATCGTAATATTTCGACGTTTCGACGACAAGTTTGGAATTTCACCAACCAAGAATCTTTAAATAACAAAGTCTTATTTCATAATAAATGATTCGTTCTTTATAAAAATTACTCAAACCTGCACTTCTAAAATCTTAATCTATTAATATTAATTAATATATCGTAATATTTCGACGTTTCGACAACAAGTTTGGAATTTCACCAACCAAGAATCTTTAAATAACAAAGTCTTATTTCATAATAAATGACTCGTTCTTTATAAAAATTAGTCAAACCTGCACTTTAATAATCTTAATCTATTAATATTAATTAATATATCGTAATATTTCGACGTTTCGACGACAAGTTTGGAATTTCACCAACCAAGAATCTTTAAATAACAAAGTCTTATTTCATAATAAATGATTCGTTCTTTATAAAAATTACTCAAACCTGCACTTCTAAAATCTTAATCTATTAATATTAATTAATATATCGTAATATTTCGACGTTTCGACGACAAGTTTGGAATTTCACCAACCAAGAATCTTCAAATAACAAAGTCTTATTTCATAATAAATGACTCGTTCTTTATAAAAATTACTCAAACCTGCACTTCTAAAATCTTAATCTATTAATATTAATTAATATATCGTAATATTTCGACGTTTCGACGACAAGTTTGGAATTTCACCAACCAAGAATCTTCAAATAACAAAGTCTTATTTCATAATAAATGACTCGTTCTTTATAAAAATTACTCAAACCTGCACTTCTAAAATCTTAATCTATTAATATTAATTAATATATCGTAATATTTCGACGTTTCGACGACAAGTTTGGAATTTCACCAACCAAGAATCTTCAAATAACAAAGTCTTATTTCATAATAAATGACTCGTTCTTTATAAAAATTAGTCAAACCTGCACTTCAATAATCTTAATCTATTAATATTAATTAATATATCGTAATATTTCGACGTTTCGACGACAAGTTTGGAATTTCACCAACCAAGAATCTTTAAATAACAAAGTCTTATTTCATAATAAATGATTCGTTCTTTATAAAAATTACTCAAACCTGCACTTCTAAAATCTTAATCTATTAATATTAATTAATATATCGTAATATTTCGACGTTTCGACGACAAGTTTGGAATTTCACCAACCAAGAATCTTTAAATAACAAAGTCTTATTTCATAATAAATGATTCGTTCTTTATAAAAATTACTCAAACCTGCACTTCTAAAATCTTAATCTATTAATATTAATTAATATATCGTAATATTTCGACGTTTCGACGACAAGTTTGGAATTTCACCAACCAAGAATCTTCAAATAACAAAGTCTTATTTCATAATAAATGACTCGTTCTTTATAAAAATTAGTCAAACCTGCACTTCTATAATCTTAATCTATTAATATTAATTAATATATCGTAATATTTCGACGTTTCGACGACAAGTTTGGAATTTCACCAACCAAGAATCTTCAAATAACAAAGTCTTATTTCATAATAAATGACTCGTTCTTTATAAAAATTAGTCAAACCTGCACTTCTAAAATCTTAATTCATTAATATTAATTAATATATCCCAATATTTCGACGTTTCGAAGACAAGTTTGGAATTTCACCAACCAAGAATCTTCAAATAACAAAGTCTTATTTCATAATAAATGATTTGTTCTTTATGAAAATTACTCAAACCTGCACTTCTAAAATCTTAATCTATTAATATTAATTAATATATCGTAATATTTCGACGTTTCGACGACAAGTTTGGAATTTCACCAACCAAGAATCTTCAAATAACAAAGTCTTATTTCATAATAAATGACACGTTCTTTATAAAAATTAGTCAAACCTGCACTTCTAAAATCTTAATCTATTAATATTAATTAATATATTGTAATATTTCGACGTTTCGACGACAAGTTTGGAATTTCACCAATCAAGAATCTTCAAATAACAAAGTCTTATTTCATAATAAATGACTCGTTCTTTATAAAAATTACTCAAACCTGCACTTCTAAAATCTTAATCTATTAATATTAATTAATATATCGTAATATTTCGACGTTTCGACGACAAGTTTGGAATTTCACCAACCAAGAATCTTCAAATAACAAAGTCTTATTTCATAATAAATGACTCGTTCTTTATAAAAATTAGTCAAACCTGCACTTCAATAATCTTAATCTATTAATATTAATTAATATATCGTAATATTTCGACGTTTCGACAACAAGTTTGGAATTTCACCAACCAAGAATCTTTAAATAACAAAGTCTTATTTCATAATAAATGATTCGTTCTTTATAAAAATTACTCAAACCTGCACTTCTAAAATCTTAATCTATTAATATTAATTAATATATCGTAATATTTCGACGTTTCGACGACAAGTTTGGAATTTCACCAACCAAGAATCTTTAAATAACAAAGTCTTATTTCATAATAAATGACTCGTTCTTTATAAAAATTAGTCAAACCTGCACTTCTAAAATCTTATTCTATTAATATTAATTAATATATCGTAATATTTCGACGTTTCGACGACAAGTTTGGAATTTCACCAACCAAGAATCTTCAAATAACAAAGTCTTATTTCATAATAAATGACTCGTTCTTTATAAAAATTAGTCAAACCTGCACTTCTATAATCTTAATCTATTAATATTAATTAATATATCGTAATATTTCGACGTTTCGACGACAAGTTTGGAATTTCACCAACCAAGAATCTTCAAATAACAAAGTCTTATTTCATAATAAATGACTCGTTCTTTATAAAAATTAGTCAAACCTGCACTTCAATAATCTTAATCTATTAATATTAATTAATATATCGTAATATTTCGACGTTTCGACAACAAGTTTGGAATTTCACCAACCAAGAATCTTTAAATAACAAAGTCTTATTTCATAATAAATGACTCGTTCTTTATAAAAATTAGTCAAACCTGCACTTCTAAAATCTTATTCTATTAATATTAATTAATATATCGTAATATTTCGACGTTTCGACGACAAGTTTGGAATTTCACCAACCAAGAATCTTCAAATAACAAAGTCTTATTTCATAATAAATGACTCGTTCTTTATAAAAATTAGTCAAACCTGCACTTCTATAATCTTAATCTATTAATATTAATTAATATATCGTAATATTTCGACGTTTCGACGACAAGTTTGGAATTTCACCAACCAAGAATCTTCAAATAACAAAGTCTTATTTCATAATAAATGACTCGTTCTTTATAAAAATTAGTCAAACCTGCACTTCTAAAATCTTAATTCATTAATATTAATTAATATATCCCAATATTTCGACGTTTCGAAGACAAGTTTGGAATTTCACCAACCAAGAATCTTCAAATAACAAAGTCTTATTTCATAATAAATGACTCGTTCTTTATAAAAATTAGTCAAACCTGCACTTCTAAAATCTTAATCTATTAATATTAATTAATATATCCCAATATTTCGACGTTTCGACGACAAGTTTGGAATTTCACCAACCAAGAATCTTCAAATAACAAAGTCTTATTTCATAATAAATGACTCGTTCTTTATAAAAATTAGTCAAACCTGCACTTCTAAAATCTTAATTCATTAATATTAATTAATATATCCCAATATTTCGACGTTTCGAAGACAAGTTTGGAATTTCACCAACCAAGAATCTTCAAATAACAAAGTCTTATTTCATAATAAATGACTCGTTCTTTATAAAAATTAGTCAAACCTGCACTTCTAAAATCTTAATCTATTAATATTAATTAATATATCCCAATATTTCGACGTTTCGACGACAAGTTTGGAGTTTCACCAACCAAGAATCTTCAAATAACAAAGTCTTATTTCATAATAAATGACTCGTTCTTTATATAAATTAGTCAAACCTGCACTTCTAAAATCTTAATTCATTATATTAATTAATATATCCCAATATTTCGACGTTTCGACGACAAGTTTGGAATTTCACCAACCAAGAATCTTCAAATAACAAAGTCTTATTTCATAATAAATGACTCGTTCTTTATAAAAATTAGTCAAACCTGCACTTCTAAAATCTTAATCTATTAATATTAATTAATATATCCCAATATTTCGACGTTTCGACGACAAGTTTGGAGTTTCACCAACCAAGAATCTTCAAATAACAAAGTCTTATTTCATAATAAATGACTCGTTCTTTATAAAAATTACTCAAACCAGCACTTCTAAAATCTTAATCCATTAATATTAATTAATATATCGTAATATTTCGACGTTTCGACGACAAGTTTGGAATTTCACCAACCAAGAATCTTCAAATAACAAAGTCTTATTTCATAATAAATGACTCGTTCTTTATAAAAATTAATCAAACCTGCACTTCTAAAATCTTAATTCATTAATATTAATTAATATATCCCAATATTTCGACGTTTCGAAGACAAGTTTGGAATTTCACCAACCAAGAATCTTCAAATAACAAAGTCTTATTTCATAATAAATGACTCGTTCTTTTTAAAAATTAGTCAAACCTGCACTTCTAAAATCTTAATCTATTAATATTAATTAATATATCCCAATATTTCGACGTTTCGACGACAAGTTTGGAATTTCACCAACGAAGAATCTTCAAATAACAAAGTCTTATTTCATAATAAATGACTCGTTCTTTATAAAAATTACTCAAACCAGCACTTCTAAAATCTTAATCCATTAATATTAATTAATATATCGTAATATTTCGACGTTTCGACGACAAGTTTGGAATTTCACCAACCAAGAATCTTCAAATAACAAAGTCTTATTTCATAATAAATGATACGTTCTTTATAAAAATTACTCAAACCTGCACTTTTCAAATCTTAACCTATTAATATTAATTAATATATCGTAATATTTCGACGTTTCGACGACAAGTTTGGAATTTCACCAACCAAGAATCTTCAAATAACAAAGTCTTATTTCATAATAAATGATACGTTCTTTATAAAAATTACTCAAACCTGCACTTCTAAAATCTTAATCTATTAATATTAATTAATATATCGTAATATTTCGACGTTTCGACGACAAGTTTGGAATTTCACCAACCAAGAATCTTCAAATAACAAAGTCTTATTTCATAATAAATGACTCGTTCTTTATAAAAATTACTCAAACCTGCACTTCTAAAATCTTAATTCATTAATATTAATTAATATATCCCAATATTTCGACGTTTCGACGACAAGTTTGGAATTTCACCAACCAAGAATCTTCAAATAACAAAGTCTTATTTCATAATAAATGATACGTACTTTATGAAAATTACTCAAACCTGCACTTCTAAAATCTTAATCTATTAATATTAATTAATATATCGTAATATTTCGACGTTTCGATGACAAGTTTAGAAATTCACCAACCAAGAAACTAAAAATAACAAAGTCTTATTTCATAATAAATGATACGTTCTTTATAAAAATTACTCAAACCTGCACTTCTAAAATCTTAATTCATTAATATTAATTAATATATTCCAATATTTCGACGTTTCGACGACAAGTTTGGAATTTCACCAACCAAGAATCTTCAAATAACAAAGTCTTATTTCATAATAAATGTTACGTTCTTTATAAAAATTACTCAAACCTGCACTTCTAAAATCTTAATTCAGTAATATTAATTAATATATCCCAATATTTCGACGTTTCGACGACAAGTTTGGAATTTCACCAACCAAGAATCTTCAAATAACAAAGTCTTATATCATAATAAATGATACGTTCTTTATAAAAATTACTCAAACCTGCACTTCTAAAATCTTAATTCATTAATATTAATTAATATATCCCAATATTTCGACGTTTCGACGACAAGTTTGGAATTTAACCCAACCAAGAATCTTCAAATAACAAAATCTTATTTCATAATAAATGACTCGTTCTTTATAAAAATTACTCAAACCTGCACTTCTAAAATCTTAATTCATTAATATTAATTAATATATCCCAATATTTCGACGTTTCGTCGACAAGTTTGGAATTTCACCAACCAAGAATCTTCAAATAACAAAGTCTTATTTCATAATAAATGATACGTACTTTATGAAAATTACTCAAACCTGCACTTCTAAAATCTTAATCTATTAATATTAATTAATATATCGTAATATTTCGGCGTTTCGACGACAAGTTTGGAATTTCACCAACCCAGAATCTAAAAATAACAAAGTCTTATTTCATAATAAATGATTCGTTCTTTATAAAAATTACTTAAACCTGCACTTCTAAAATCTTAATCTATTAATATTAATTAATATATCGTAATATTTCGACGTTTCGACGACAAGTTTGGAATTTCACCAACCAAGAAACTATAAATAACAAAGTCTTATTTCATAATAAATGATTCGTTCTTTATAAAAATTACTCAAACCTGCACTTCTAAAATCTTAATCTATTAATATTAATTAATATATCGTAATATTTCGACGTTTCGACGACAAGTTTGGAATTTCACCAACCAAGAAACTATAAATAACAAAGTCTTATTTCATAATAAATGATTCGTTCTTTATAAAAATTACTCAAACCAGCACTTCTAAAATCTTAATCTATTAATATTAATTAATATATCGCAATATTTCGACGTTTCGGCAACAAGTTTGGAATTTCACCAACCAAGAAACTATAAATAACAAAGTCTTATTTCATAATAAATGATTCGTTCTTTATAAAAATTACTCAAACCTGCACTTCTAAAATCTTAATCTATTAATATTAATTAATATATCGTAATATTTCGACGTTTCGACGACAAGTTTGGAATTTACCAACCAAGAAACTATAAATAACAAAGTCTTATTTCATAATAAATGATTCGTTCTTTATAAAAATTACTCAAACCTGCACTTCTAAAATCTTAATCTATTAATATTAATTAATATATCGTAATATTTCGACGTTTCGACGACAAGTTTGGAATTTACCAACCAAGAAACTATAAATAACAAAGTCTTATTTCATAATAAATGATTCGTTCTTTATAAAAATTACTCAAACCAGCACTTCTAAAATCTTAATCTATTAATATTAATTAATATATCGCAATATTTCGACGTTTCGGCAACAAGTTTGGAATTTCACCAACCAAGAAACTATAAATAACAAGTCTTATTTCATAATAAATGATTCGTTCTTTATAAAAATTACTCAAACCAGCACTTCTAAAATCTTAATCTATTAATATTAATTAATATATCGTAATATTTCGACGTTTCGACGACAAGTTTGGAATTTCACCAACCAAGAAACTATAAATAACAAAGTCTTATTTCATAATAAATGATTCGTTCTTTATAAAAATTACTCAAACCAGCACTTCTAAAATCTTAATCTATTATATTAATTAATATATCGCAATATTTCGACGTTTCGGCAACAAGTTTGGAATTTCACCAACCAAGAAACTAAAAATAACAAAGTCTTATTTCATAATAAATGATTGGTTCTTTATAAAAATAACTCAAACCTGCACTTCTAAAATCTTAATCTATTAATATTAATTAATATATCGTAATATTTCGACGTTTCGACGACAAGTTTGGAATTTCACCAACCAAGAAACTAAAAATAACAAAGTCTTATTTCATAATAAATGATTGGTTTTTTATAAAAATTACTCAAACCTGCACTTCTAAAATCTTAATCTATTAATATTAATTAATATATCGCAATATTTCGACGTTTCGGCAACAAGTTTGGAATTTCACCAACCAAGAAACTAAAAATAACAAAGTCTTATTTCATAATAAATGATTGGTTCTTTATAAAAATTACTCAAACCTGCACTTCTAAAATCTTAATCTATTAATATTAATTAATATATCGTAATATTTCGACGTTACGACGACAAGTTCGGAATTTCACCAACCAAGAAACTATAAATAACAAAGTCTTATTTCATAATAAATGATTCGTTCTTTATAAAAATTACTCAAACCAGCACTTCTAAAATCTTAATCTATTAATATGAATTAATATATCGCAATATTTCGACGTTTCGGCAACAAGTTTGGAATTTCACCTACCAAGAAACTAAAAATAACAAAGTCTTATTTCATAATAAATGATTGGTTCTTTATAAAAATTACTCAAACCAGCACTTCTAAAATCTTAATCTATTAATATTAATTAATATATCGCAATATTTCGACGTTTCGGCAACAAGTTTGGAATTTCACCAACCAAAAAACTAAAAATAACAAAGTCTTATTTCATAATAAATGATTGGTTCTTTATAAAAATTACTCAAACCTGCACTTCTAAAATCTTAATCTATTAATATTAATTAATATATCGTAATATTTCGACGTTACGACGACAAGTTCGGAATTTCACCAACCAAGAAACTATAAATAACAAAGTCTTATTTCATAATAAATGATTCGTTCTTTATAAAAATTACTCAAACCAGCACTTCTAAAATCTTAATCTATTAATATGAATTAATATATCGCAATATTTCGACGTTTCGGCAACAAGTTTGGAATTTCACCAACCAAGAAACTAAAAATAACAAAGTCTTATTTCATAATAAATGATTGGTTCTTTATAAAAATTACTCAAACCTGCACTTCTAAAATCTTAATCTATTAATATTAATTATTTTATCGCAATATTTCGACGTTTCGGCAACAAGTTTGGAATTTCACCAACCAAGAAACTAAAAATAACAAAGTCTTATTTCATAATAAATGATTGGTTCTTTATAAAAATTACTCAAACCTGCACTTCTAAAATCTTAATCTATTAATATTAATTAATATATCGTAATATTTCGACGTTTTGACGACAAGTTTGGAATTTCACCAACCAAGAAACTATAAATAACAAAGTCTTATTTCATAATAAATGATTCGTTCTTTATAAAAATTACTCAAACCAGCACTTCTAAAATCTTAATCTATTAATATTAATTAATATATCGCAATATTTCGACGTTTCGGCAACAAGTTTGGAATTTCACCAACCAAAAAACTAAAAATAACAAAGTCTTATTTCATAATAAATGATTGGTTTTTTATAAAAATTACTCAAACCTGCACTTCTAAAATCTTAATCTATTAATATTAATTAATATATCGTAATATTTCGACGTTTCGACGACAAGTTTGGAATTTCACCAACCAAGAAACTATAAATAACAAAGTCTTATTTCATAATAAATGACTCGTTCTTTATAAAAATTACTCAAACCTGCACTTCTAAAATCTTAATCTATTAATATTAATTAATATATCGTAATATTTCGACGTTTCGACGACAAGTTTGGAATTTCACAAACCAAGAAACTATAAATAACAAAGTCTTATTTCATAATAAATGATACGTTCTTTATAAAAATTACTCAAACCAGCACTTCTAAAATCTTAATCTATTAATATTAATTAATATATCATAATATTTCGACGTTTCGACGACAAGTTTGGAATTTCACAAACCAAGAAACTATAAATAACAAAGTCTTATTTCATAATAAATGATACGTTCTTTATAAAAAGTAGTCAAACCTGCACTTCTTAAATCTTAATCTATTAATATTAATTAATATATCGTAATATTTCGATGTTTCGACGACAAGTTTGGAATTTCACAAACCAAGAAACTATAAATAACAAAGTCTTATTTCATAATAAATGATTCGTTCTTTATAAAAATTACTCAAACCTGCACTTCTAAAATCTTAATCTATTAATATTAATTAATATATCGTAATATTTCGACGTTTCGACGACAAGTTTGGAATTTCACAAACCAAGAAACTATAAATAACAAAGTCTTATTTCATAATAAATGATACGTTCTTTATAAAAATTACTCAAACCTGCACTTCTAAAATCTTAATCTATTAATATTAATTAATATATCGTAATATTTCGACGTTTCGACGACAAGTTTGGAATTTCACCAACCAAGAAACTAAAAATAACAAAGTCTTATTTCATAATAAATGATTCGTTCTTTATAAAAATTACTCAAACCAGCACTTCTAAAATCTTAATCTATTAATATTAATTAATATATCGTAATATTTCGACGTTTCGACGACAAGTTTGGAATTTCAGCAACCAAGAAACTAGAATTAACAAAGTCTTATTTCATAATAAATGATACGTTCTTTATATCTGCCGTGTTTGCATGTTCCAAAGTTTCCACCCCACTACCCCTGCCCCTGGGGGTTAAATGCCAAGTTTAATGTCATAACTAAACTCAGTGACATCCATAACCTTCGATTTGACTCCAATCTCGGTCGTATTCGCGTTATTTTCTTGTAAAGCATCTCCACCCCGAACCCTAAGGGTGCTCTTTCCCCAGGGTGTAGAGGATAAAAATTATATTCAGATAATATCGATAGAAACACTATCAATATATTTGACCCCTAAAAATATTTATCCAAATCTAATATCGGCTGTTTTTGCATGTCTAAATATGTCCACCCCCGTCCACCCCCGCTTCTGAGGGTGTTAGACGCGTCTCACCCAGACAGTGTTTGTTTCCTGGTCTCAAAGAACTCGTGTACGAAATTTGGTGATATTTTCTCCACCGGTGTAAATTTGTATAAGGAACATACAAATATACAAACAAACACTCTGCTTTATGTATTAGATAATGAGATTATCTATTATAAAATTAATACTACCTTTGTTTTTTTATTACTTTTTTCTATATTTAAAAAAGAAAAAGATTTAATTTTTGTATATACTGTAACTATATTTAACAAGCAAATAAACTTATGATGAAAGGCTTTTTCAAATAAATTTAAAAATAATTATAAAATTGAGAAAAAAATAAACATAGGTTTAATTTAAAGAAAATAAGTTACAATCTCGTATAATTTGTTCCCTGATAGGACAGAGAAATGGTGTAAATATTTTTTTTAAAAAAAAATCAAGGGTTTATGGTGCATGGTAAATAGAGGAAGTTATTTTAAAATTAATTGTGAATTATTTTTTGTATTTTCACTTGGTTTATTACATCGGCTCTTGCTAGGAGCATCTCAGCAACTAATAATTGATTATGTTTCTGCGCGAAGAGAGTGAATTAATAAAGTTTATTGGGAGTAGTTAAGTAGTCGACTACGGTTAGCGTGATGTAAAGAAGAAAGTCACGTACCTTGCGCATGCAGCTCAGCCTCCCACTATTCACTTTTACTGCTCCAGAGGGCACAAACAACTGCAATTCTCTCCCACGTGAAATATGATCGAGCAACGGATGGAAAAGTTTCTACCGTGGAGAGTTTTTGTTCGACTCACACTTGAATACGATCTGTAAAAAAGAAAAAAAAGGAATTTTATTAACATTTCGTTGCTTACTTTTTATACATAATATTTAGTAACGATCTCCGGGGTTCGTGTAAATTTGCAGCGAAGCACTACGAAGTTAAAGAACGCGGAATATGAGGAGGAAGGACGGCTGTTGCAGGTGTGTGCGGGGGCGTGGGTGTACTGCCTGATGATGTCGCTGCCGCCGCTGCTGGGCTGGAGCCGCTACATCCCCGAGGGCTTCCTCACGTCGTGCTCGTGGGACTACCTGACCCGCAGCCGCAGCAACCGCGCCTACTACGTCTACCAGCTGGTCCTCGGCTTCGTGCTGCCCGTCTGCATGATCGCGTACTGCTACGACTTCATCCTCGCCACCATCCACGCCCACGGGAGGGAGATGCGCAGCGTCGAGACGTCGGGTACGAAACACTCCTTCAGTATCAAAACGATTTCTCAAACTCCGGCTAATGTTGGCGAAGCAAATGTTCGTCCATCGAAGAAGTTAATAGGTAAATATGGAAATATTTTCAGGAGGCAAGCAGCGTCTGCGCCGCTCGTGCTCGCACCTGCAGCCACACTCGACGACGGTGCGCACCATCGAGATCATCGCCACGCTGGTGACGCTGTTCCTGCTCTCGTGGACGCCGTACGCGGTGGTCACGCTCATCGGGCAGTTCGGCGACATCTCGCTGATCACTCCGTGGGTGTCGTCGCTGCCCGCGTACTTCGCCAAAGCCTCGGTGGTGTACAACCCCATCGTCTACGGCCTCTCGCACCCGCACTTCCGCACCTCCGTCAAGCAGTACCTGTCCACGATGCGCGGAGGCGCCACGTCCGCGTCGCACCTGCCCCCGCCCCCGCCGCCGCCCACCTCGTCCTCGCCGCCCCCGGACCACTGCCAGCACGTGCGCTGCTTCCCGCCCGCGCAGCGGAGGCGGCGCCAGACCGTCAGGGCGCACTTCCACAGCGAGCCCCCGGACCCGCGCACCGCCGCCCAGAGGGTCGGCGCCCTGCCACCCTCGGCGCGACGCGTGCAGATCTCCACCACCGCCCCCGTGTGCTGCGTCGTCTACCAGAGCGGAGGCGGCCGCGTCTGCTGCGTCAGGGCCGCCCCCGTCCCTCCAGTCTTCGATCTCTGAAGGTCGCCTCCGGTATTTGACCACCCCTTCGACTCTGTAATCTGAACCTCTGTCAAATCCAAACAGTTGTTTCGGGACTTTCCAAGGCTACCGGCCACCACGTTCTTTATTAATGTTTCGTCTGGACTCTGCACACCTCATCAATTTCTCATCATTCCAAAACGACGATCTCTCCTGTTCGTAGCGAACTCATTTTCGAATCATAAATTCGGATCGGACCTCACTCTCCACATGTAAAAACTAAATTATACTGAAGAAAATATAATCAAAAAAATATTTCTCACATAAATCGACTCTTGTTTCAGTAAACATAAAACTGATCTGTGTTATTTTCTACTTAGCTACTTCTATTCTACGTGGTTGTGGATGTAAAGATGCTGTTTATATTCTACCTCGATTGCACTTTCTACTTGCATTTCTCTCTGTACATTATCTGTGAGGCTGTAGGCCGGTAGTCCAGCATTTCCTACTCCCCCCTAATTCATCATCGGGTCAATACCGGCCAAATCCCCCCCCTTCCTCCTTTTCCACGATTTATTTCCGTTGATAATGGTCGTCGCCGTCACAGCCTTCGGAGCTGGACTCCGAGGGTTGTCCTACGGTGTTGGGCTGTGAACGGCAAGTTCTGTGATATAACCAAATAGTTTGTATCGGCGAAGTGCTTCTACAGTTGAGAATTAATCGTATTTTGAGCGTGTTCGAATTTTTTAATTGGTTTTTCCAATCAACGTTAAAAATTCCTGGTTTATTTGTGAAAGTCTTTTGCCTTCGGACGTTTGTGCATTTGCAATAATTGTCTAACCGTACATATACATGTGTAAATAAACTATTATCTTTTAAATATCTAATTGTAAATAATGCCACGGACGTCAGTTAACGGTTGTGAAAGCGTCGACTAAGAGTCTCAAATTTGCGTGGATTTGCTGAAGTAAAGTATTGTTCCCTCATTACCGCTTCAATTACATATTCCTTAGAACAGCTTTCGTATATCAAAACCTCTTGTCCTACAGTTCTAAACTCGCTATACTTTCATTCGCCCTTATTTAATCTTTCCTCAATCGAGCAAAATAATTTCAATAGTAAAACATTATGGTACGTTTTACAACACTACGCAGAAATGTAGGTGTTTTATAATCTGGAGGATAATAAAATAGGAAGTGAAGATACTTAACAAATAGACCTGTGGATCCAGGAAATTTTTCATTAACGGCAAAAACAACACGCCTGAAGATGACAACACGACAACAGTCAAAACGACGCTGTTCTACTAAATTACCTGGACGGAAAACTAAGAACTGGTTATTCAAATCTCGGACGCTTTCGGATTAATTTTTAATACTTATTCGACAGTAATATCCATTATATATCAACCCCCCCCCCCTCCCTTCCTAACACTAGGCGTTTAAGAACACACGCACATCCATTTTTAATTATTAGATAGGCTGAAAGACAGTATTATACAGATATTATGATTTCCCACAATCAAAATTTCGGATCTGTTTTCTTCATTGCAGTCGTCGATATTCAAATTAGAACTAAGAAATAAATACAGTAAATCAAAAACTTGACCCTTCCTTCAAGCCAAAATTTGCCTCTCTTTACTGGAAACTATATTAATTGTACTATTCCTGGTAAAATAATTGGAAATAAACTCACTTTTCAGATTCATGTTAAGTATTTCACATAAAATGGAAAAAAAAATTAGGTCTGATAGAAAACAATGAATAAGTAAGACAGCCAATACAGACAAAAAAGGGTAATATAAATACCACACAACAACGTTTCTGGGGATCCTTGTCCCCTTTCCTCAGGAGCTACGAAAAGCCTAGAGAGACACAACGACACTGGTCAGTTGAAACCACTCAAAAGCTTTTGAATAGTGCAGTTGTGTCACTCTAGGCTCTTCTTGGCACCTGACGAAAGGGGACAAGGATCCCAGAAACGTTGTTGTGTGGTACTTATATTACCCCTTTTTTGTGTCTGTATAGGCTATGTTTTTATTAATTATTTCACATAAAATTGATAGATTAGGCTGTACTCTTAAAATGATTAAAATATTTGTTTTCAAATGTTTTAATCACTTCTGTGTGAAGATAATTGTAATGGATTATAAAAGTTACAAAAAAATTACAAATCAATAATTTATCTCATCTTGTATGAGAGGTATAAACTTTTAACTACATTTTTTTGAAGAATCCAGTCTGACTATTATTTAGTTTGAATATCATTTTTTTTAAAAAAAAACACCACTTTCAGTCGTTTAAAATCCATTTAATGTAATGAATAAGAAAGATAGCCAATACAGACAAAAAAAAGAGTAATATAAATACCACACAACGTTTCTGGGATCCTTGTGCCTTTCGTCAAGGAGCTAAGAAGAGCCTAGAGCGACACAACTGCACTGCATAATGAATAAGGAAGATAGACACAATAGGGTAATATAAATAGCACACAACGTTGTCCCCTTTCGTCAGGTGCTAAGAAGAGCCTTTGAGCTTTTGAATGTGTGGTCAACTGGCCAGTGCAGTTGTGTCACTCTAGGCTCTTCTTAGCACCTGACGAATGACACAAGGATCCCAGAAACTTCGTTGTGTGGCATTTATATTACCTTTTTTTTTGTCTGTAGTGGCTATCTTTCTTATTCATTATTTTCAATCAGACGTATTTTTTTTTTTTTCATTTTTCCTTTTAATTTAATCCCTTATATTACATACAATCCAGAAGCTTTCGGCATAACAGCCAGCCATATTCACCTAACATTAAAACGTTATTTTACATCCATTCCCAGCAAAAATATAATATCAATGTCTAATATTAGGCGTACAGAAATTGCTGGGAATTGATGTAAAACAACGTTTTAATGTTCGATGTTGATGTAGATGAATATAGCTATTATGCCGAAAGCTTCTGGAATTTATATATATATAACGAATTAAATAAAAAAGGGAGTTTTTACGACTGAAAGAGGTGGTTTT
This sequence comes from Zhengitettix transpicula, assembly GCA_037074705.1. NCBI lineage: Eukaryota > Metazoa > Arthropoda > Insecta > Orthoptera > Tetrigidae > Zhengitettix > Zhengitettix transpicula. Next base: position 65,774,752 of record CM073596.1, read on the forward strand.
TTTTAAAAGATAATTTAACATAATTTGATTTTAGAGCTTTAGCAATGAATGGTCTCTCACCTCACAAAGATTTTGTAACCTTAATGGTTCAAGGCTTCCACAAAATTCTTGGTCTTGAATATACCGAAAGGCGCACTTTATATATAAATATGAAGAATAGTCTACTGTATACTGTGCACACTAATGTACTGTACGTGCAATGATAGTTTCATAATGTTACTGCAATGGGAACAAAAATAAATAAAACAACGAACTCACTGTTTACGCGCCACTAACTTCAAATTTCATAGATATATAAAGAAGAATTGCACAGAGTACATTTGCAACGATTAAGTATCTCACTTAAGATAGTCCATTCAAAGATCTTTAAAATTATGTGTATTTTTTTCCTGACTTTTCAGACCAATAATTACTATTTTGCTTCTGTGTTACTTAATAGATATTATCATTCATGAGAAATTAGTCTAAATTGGTGGCATGACATGGAATATTTAAAAATAGACAAAATAAAACAGAGGAAAAATAGATTTAATTGTCCTTGTCAAATTACCGAATTTTACGTCTTTCTTTGAGAAATTATTCCCAGCATTCATCGCTCCACACCTGAGCATTCAAGACTGTCCGCGTCGTTCATTTGTTTGTGGCGGGAAGTTGCAATTTATTTAATTATTCTTTATTTCTTACTGCTCAAGTGGTCACTTATCCGAAGTTATTGGTTAATATTAAATTCTGCGGCGATATAATATGGAATATGAGATATTTCCACCACATTGATTAAGAATCTACGAGAAGTAAGTACTTAACCAATAGCAACTGTGCATTCGTAATAATATTTTTATTTCCGCGCACTGTTGTTTAGGCCTTCAATATTCTAAACGTTGAGATATCTTACCAACTAATTACAAATTAAAGATGGAAGGTTTTCCTGTGAATACGACCGAATAAAAATTTCATTCGTTTCCAACAATGTAATTTCGTTAGATAGCAACGGGAGTAATATTTTGGACTCGTCGCTTCCAACCAGGAGGAGATTAGATTCGCCGCTTTCACAAGAGAAAGTACATTTACAGCCAGAATATGAGGATTGAGGAAGTAAAACGAAAGTTGCTATTTAATGAAATCACACCGTTGGAAACCCGACAAGTTTTTCTTAATTAAAAAATTGTTTTGTGATCACCTTCCGCATCTTTGAATTTAGGTAAGTTAAGAATATATGTTTATTATTTGCAGAACATGTAAAGTCAGTAATTGCGTTATAAGTCTCTCTTATTTTGTCTTATCAAGAAATATATGTGTCGTACGCAAGCTTTTTTGAATATACACTTTTTTAAACTAAGGCTGACTGGTCTCAACGTTAAAAGGCAAAATGATTGATGTGAGTAAAGAAACACTTACTTTATTTTCGAACAGTCCGAAATTCTTCAAATGTTCACATTTATGCTTTAAATAGCACGTAATTCTTGAACTGTGTGATAGTCGTGTATAGATATAGCAGAGTGATTAAGAAAATGAAAATTTCACGTACCCCTATGAAGTGATTCATATCTTTATCAGTTTTATTTACGAACGTAGAGCGTTCACAAGCGAAATATTCTAAAAAAAAAACGAAATTAATATTTTTATGAAGACTGTCGTTTGTTGTTTTATATTAATCGTATTTTTCAATATATTTGAGTGTAGAAAACGATCTGTGATCGTAATCAAACTCTTATGCTTTTATGCTACATATCATATGGTGAGTCACAATCAAAATCGTTCAATTTAAAGAATTCCAATGGTTGGATACTAAATTTAAGGGCATTTGCGAGGAAGTATAATCAAGTAGAAAGTGCAGGGTTCTATAACAGGGTAGTTTATATTTTGCTATGGTGGGAAGCTTGAATATGCAAGCTGTCTCAGGGAAACTGGAAATTAAAGGTTCCCTCGTCATCCTGGTACCAGCATGAAATTAATTCGTGGCTTTGTTACTGTTCATGCCGCAAAACGAAATGAAATGAAATTATCTATACTTACGTTTGAGCAGAGTAACATACGCTCCTGCTAAGAAGCCTTGCTGCATAATGCCAACATTTCAGTCTGCTGTTTGTCTCTCAAATGTCGACGAAAAACAAATATAAGTTTTTATAAAACAACCAATTTTGTGGGCCCCCTCTCAGATACTTATTTTCAAAACTCAAAAAGACGTATAAGTTGTTCTATTAACAAATACAATAATTGGAAGCATTATACTGTGCATGTGTTCAAGGTTGATTTTCCACATTACAATTACTCCAACTTCTTATTCGGTGCATAAAATTAATATAATTATTTTTTTTTCAACTGCAAACACAGTTCATTAAAAAATATCATGTTATAATTAGTCAGAAAGTGAAACATAGTTAACAACTCATTTCAAATTATAGATTAACCTGCCATCAGGAATACTGATAGATTCATTAATTAGGTCTTTGTTACCTAGGACCATAAACAAAACATGAAGGTGTGTATATAAATATAATTAAACATGTTGCTGTTTTTCGATTTTGAATTGTTTTTAACAAATAAGTCAAATTTTCTAGTTTTGATTGAAGAATGTAACCATAAATTGTGTATTTAAATTTTTATCATCAACCTAAAATAAATTCAATTGGACATATGATGACGAATGGCCTACACAATAAGCTAATTTGACCACAAAGTAAAATATATTTTTCTAAAAGTAAAAATGTTTTACTTTGCAACTGATTAAAACCTGGAGTGTTTGATGAACTATAGTAAATTAATATAAATCAGTCTTAAAACAATTAAACTATTCAAATATTTAAAGAATAAAAACACTTCATATTTTAGTTGTCTTGTCAATAATAGTTTTACATAAGAACACTTTCTGTAGCTGTTAAACTTAAGTATGTAATATGAAACAAATTGCCTTGTCCTTATAATTTTTGAATAGCCTTCCAATACTGCAGTGTATAAGGACTAATGTATGCTGACAACATGCCACTGCAAAAAAAAAAAAAGGGAATGTGTCATATATTATGACAATCTGGCTGTCGTCTCTGTAGGTTAAGGTTCTCAGAGAGTTATCAAGCCAGAAAGTAAAAGAATATGTACATATATACGAAAGCTGTTCACGAAAAAATAAATTTTAAACCCACTGCAAACAATTCAGCCTATTTGAACACACAGGATCCATTAATCTATACTTCCAAAGAGTTATTTGTGAAGCATTTTGTTGCTCACTGAAAATATTTTTTGGAGATATATGAAAAAAATTTTTTAGTAGCCATGTAATATTTTTGTATATGCAAGATAGAGTTTGTTAGAGAACAGACAAGGGAAAGATTTACGTCATGAGTATTGAAGATGTGCATAGCTAATTTCATTATATGGCTCGTGATGTACTTTCATTCCAAATATGTTTAGGGAATTTGATATTTATTGTGTAAATTATATTAAAGTAATAAAGATATTTAACTGAAAAAATTATGAATAGTTTTTCCACATTTATATTGAACTTGTGTTTATTTTTTTTACAGTTTACTCTAATAGTGTGTGTTTCTCTGGAAGTTTTATTTGGCATATTCCAAAGGCTGGTTTGAAAATGTGGCTACTCATATTTGAAAATGCTTGCATGTTGTAAATATTATGAAATGGGTCACAACTATACATATCATAGCTTAAACTGACTTGTTTCACTCAACTAATTTAATTATGTTCTTGTACTGCTTCATATTCAGAGGAATTGCACGATGCTATCGAATAATTATGTAGGTCCTCAACCAGAATGACTCATCTTATTCAATATTATAATTGACTCATCTTCTCGGAATTCTAACCAAGTAACCAATTGTATTCATGACATCTCATGACAATTTGTTTTAATTGTTGTAAGGCAGAATGCCTATAAGATACTCGTAATACTTAATAGAAATTGGTGCAATTTCTTGGAAACCATATAAGTCTAGAATGTGGGATATTTGACTATACTTATATTAATACAATGTTATCATTCAATTTTAATTTAAAATAGCATATATTTGTAAATAATTTTTTTTAAAATATAGAGTATTATTTGGGAAAGTTCCACTTCTCTCACTACTTTTACATGCTGGTGACCTAAAGTCGTTTACTTGTCGTGGGATAGACTGGACCTAGCCACTCACTTGTTTGATGTTTAATTTAACTAAGTGAGAAATTATAATTTATTTATACATATAAACAATTTTATAGCTGTTGCAAGGATCCACCAAACCTATTTCCAGACTGTCTTTTTCACATGCCAGACTGACAAAGACTATCCCAGGCAATTCTGTCCATCACAATAGTACGGCCGGGCCCCAACCCTAACTAATCAAAAACATTCTTAAATATGCACATTGCCTACTTGCCTTGAGAAAATTTGCTTTCCAGTGATGATAAAATTACAAACACTTTATATTTATTTAACATTTGTGGAGGAACAAGTACAGAGAGAAACATGAAACATTAGAATATTATTTTATTCAAAACTTAATGTTATAATATAAAACAAAATATCTTATAATAATTAGATAAAATTTTATCACATCATTTTCAGTACTTCAAACATGAAGACAAATGTTCAGTTCTACACAATATATATTTCTGTAACTACATGGTGAAAGAAACCATAATAATTACCTAATACACACATTTCTAAAAATAATCTATGAAGTATTTACAGCATTTAAATAAGATAATTTAATGGATTATATGGAGATGTATATTTCTTTTCGGTGAAGGAAGTAAGCAATTAACATCCATAATGCAGAACCCCAAAGATTCATGAACAAGTGTTCTGCATGGGTGTTTGTAAAGGACTCCCAGCTCCAAGGAAACATGTTCTTCGTCATCTCATGCCCGACATACAGAACAATTGAGTTCATACCTGGAGAATATAAATAAATGTGAACATTTTAATAGGTTTTAACTACTTGAATGATATTTCAGTTATGATGGCAGTAAAGTAATGATATGAATTATTTTCCTCAAGTAATAACAGCAAAACTTATCAAGTGCAGTTCAAAAATCACAAATAATACGACATGGTTGACCATTCAGCAAAGTTTTTATATATACACTAAGTGAAAATGTTAAGAAATATTATAAATGAAGGCAAAGTTTACCTGTCCCTAAAGTTAGGCTCTTTCCAACTCTTGTGACTTTATGAATATATCCAATAAAGTTTAGATACATGCAAAAAAATTGTTTTATTTAGGTATATACTGTGATGTAAGTATAAGCTAAGGATTTTATTTAATATTTTTTTCATCACTTTTAGTAGGAGTTTCAAAGAGACTTTAATTTATTCTTGTTGAATTATCACAAATAAAAAAAATTGACATTTATCAAATTTGATTTCATTGTCATTATCAATATAATTGTTCCCTTTAATTTAAAGAATTAGGTTTTGAAGCTACATAAATAATTTAATTGCATTAGCTTCAGTGGTTTAGAAGATATTGGTACCCAAATATACAAAAGTTTAGTTTGCAGAAAAAAGTAGATGAGGCTCATAAGCACACATTTTTAAAACACAATTTACAAGTTGAAAACGTATACAAACCCATAAATAATTATTAATATTACATTTTTATGAATATCACTTACAATGTACATAATATCTAAACTTTGCTTAATTGTCAACCATGAATATGAATATTGGCGTTGCTCCAAGATGGAGTTTGCACTTGACAACGCTCCGCTACATCTTCTACTACTGCACATCTAAACCCATCATACTATTTTTTGCAACCTATATTAATGTTTGTGATTTTTAAACAGAGCATTAATTCAAATTTTGAATTTCTAAATTTTTACTACATAAATACAACTTTATCCTAAGAATAGATGGTTTACCTAAAATTGAGAGTTGGTGTCACCATATTGGGCAGGACACAGTTCAAATATTCAAAGGCACAAGCCTCTTTATTGAACCTCTGAAAATTTGCATTGTTTCTCCCTCTTCAACATGACAATACTGGTGCTTAATTTCAGGTAAGCCAATGTATTGTCACTCTCTCTTTACTGTCATTACAAATTATTTGACAATGCCAATGTGAACATAATGAACTTTTTTTTAATGTTGATTTGTTTCTTTAAAGAGCCAATTTTGGTTTTTATTTCTTTTTATTAACTATTTGAAATGATTAATACTAATAACCTGCATAGTTGAATGGGGCTCCTGACCACCAACACTTTTCATCAACGACAACGTACAAGCCCACAAGAAGAAGGAAAGCAAAGCTCGCATTCACACATACAAATGATAGTGACCATAAGTTTTTGTTCACAGGGATTATGCCATCATTCTGAGTAAAATTGCACAAAATTCCTGCAATCACACCCTGAAACAAAAACATTTCATTGAAGACAACAAAGATTGAAGTATTGTGTGATATTTAATACCTTTCTTTTTAATATCACACTTTGCACATACAAAAGTTGAAAGCCATAGGAAATATTTATGGTTGAGGAGACAAATACAAAAATAAAACTATTGGTAGTAGTAAATCATGAAACACACTTACCAAAAGCAAACCCCAAGTAAGCCACCTTGATATCCTTTTCAAAGAATAGTTATAGCATTGTAATATGCGCCCAGCTTGCAGGCCCAAATGAACCAGAAAAACAGTTGTCAATATGCCAAGGAGACCTACATATTGTCAAAACAATTTTTTTTTAAAAATTTTATACCAGCAAATTATATACATGAAATAATGCAGACATCACTGATAAGTTAGTTTTGTTACATATGTAGCTCATTACTTCACTACAATCAAATTCTTTTGAACTTAATGGAAGTAAAATTATTAAAGTATAATTAATTATTCAGAATACTCATAAATATTAATTTCATTTGTAGTATTTTGCAAACTTGGTGATTGAATTACAGCAGAATACTATCCCAGGATGCACTTAAAAGATTGCACTTAAAACCTGAATAATGTGCTTTGTTTTGTGTAATTACTTTTCACTCTTTTGTAACTATTGAGCTAAGGAACATTTGTAAAAACAATTTAGTTTTTTTTTAGGTTTTATGCATCACAAATAGTTTGGAATAGGTTCTGATATTATTTCATGTCAAAATATTAGTTACATATAAAGAAAAGTAAAAAAAATAGTGGTAAATAAATAGCTTACCTTCAGGATCAAATTGATCTTGTGTCTTATACATTTTTCTGAAGGTGCCTCGTTTATACATATGGGAACTTCCAATAAATTTCCTGTCGATATACCCAGCAGCTCCTCCAGTGCAATTTTCATATTTCCCATGGTCATGGAGTCCACCAGGACCTAAATAACCTAATGGGCAGCCAGGTACAGGAAGGAAGAAACTAATTGCAATATGAATTGCTAGCTAACATGCAACTACAATCCACTGGCGCCAAGACTCCAAAATATCTTGCACTATAGTACACCGTCCAAATGCATAAAGTCCTTGCCTTGGCATCAGAAGACTCTCAATTGTACCAATGATCAAATAGCTTATGCCTAGACGTTGCAGAACTCCCATAAATCGAAGATCCGTAAGACATGTCTTGGATGAGGACCCAGTGTTCAATATTATGCCCAGTAATATTAGAATATGGGCACGCTTACAAACCCGTACCAGCACACTTCTTCGAGGCAGAGCATTGCGCAGCTGTATGCGAACTGAAATAGCCATAGAGACACCCATTATCCAGACAAACCTGTAATATGATACAGAAAAAATTTAAATTATATTCAGTTTTCAATTTATAAATAATATCTCAAAATTACAATTTCTGTTGCCAAAAAAGCCTAATATTATGAATTAATTACAGATTTTAAAGTAGATGACTAATACTTTTAAATAATATTGCCAGGAATAATTCATTTTAAAACTATGAATTAATTTTTAAGTTTATTTTTCAACTAACCTTTCTTATATAAAAATGATGAAAACAGAAAAATATAGAAATTTTAATTTAAGAAAAAATGCTCTGTCAAATAGTTCTATGTTTTGAAGATTTAATCCAAAAGTACCTTAATCTGATAACCATGTGTTAAAACTGGGTGATATTTAAAGTTTTAAATTTTCAAAACACTTAGCTGAAATGTTCGCAATATTTATTACACGAAATATTATAATTTTGCTCTTTTTTATTTGTTTTTAAGAAGTTTTTAATGCTGTGTTAAAGCATATTTTTTCTTTTAACAACTAATATTATCTACTTAGAATCAACAATTTAATGTAGCTCATGAAATTTCAATATATTATAATATTGCTCTTTTTTATTTGTTTTTAAGAAGTTTTTAATGCTGTGTTAAAGCATATTTTTTCTTTTAACAACTAATATTATCTACTTAGAATCAACAGTTTAATGTAGCTCATGAAATTTCAATATTCATCAACCCACTTTACAATTGTTTGGCATGTTCCACTAAGACCAATTTTGTCTTATTAAATGAGAAGTTATATATCTAGTTGCATCAGAATCTTTGTGATTTCTTACCATGGAAATACCAAATCAGCCACAGTCAGCCCATTCCAAATTGAATGTTTAAAAAACCAATATTCTCCTCCTCCATAGTTTACAAATATCATGATAGCAAGGCATAACCTGATAAAAGAAAACAAATATTATGTATATAAGTATGCATATGCTTTCTTTATAAAGTGTATTCTTTCTCCTATTTGTTTCTGTCTTTCTGCACTATCCATAGATCCAATACCACCAAATTATAAGTTCCTAACATTGTGTTTATATAGAAATGGAAATATAATACATATGTTTGAAATATAATGGTAAGATAAAATAGCCAGATGACATAAAGTACCACACAGTGTTTCTGGAAACTTTGTTTCTTTCTTCAGGTGGTAAAAAAAACCTCAAAAACCAAGAGTGACACAAACACAAAATACAGTTGACAAACCCAATAAAGTCTGAACTGTGTGTCTGGCTGGTCTGCAGTTCAGGCCTACTAGTGATATATAACAAGCATCTAAATTGCATTGAAGCCGAACTTAATTATTGAGGACTCACTTCTGTAACAAGTGAATTGTTTCCATGTAATGGTTATACCTGTCTGAAATTTAAATCAATGTGTTAAAGGTAACATCCCAGAGCATTCCTGAAGGTTGAGATTATCCCTAAAATATCAAAGCTCATGGAAACAAGTTTCAACCATATAAAGTATGACTTTTTCTTCTTCGCTGATTCCTCAATTGCTAACTCCATCTTTGGGAACTATATAGTTCAGACACAGCTTGAGCCTTATCATCCTCTACAGCATCACTATCCACATAGCATTTTTCTTTTTTGTACTGTAGCTTTTCTTCGTCTGGCCAAATATGTGTTTAGTTAGCCTAACCGAGAAGGATTTTAATTACGTATTTTGTCTTACATAAAGACCACTTTAAGTTAAGTTACATCTAACTCTCTCTTTCCTATCACAAATTTTGTATTTCTCACATTATTCTTATTTTCTTTATATCAGTAAATAAACTTACCCTCTAAAAACATCAAGGGAACGGACCCGGCTCTGTCTACGAATCGATTGCAGCATGTCGTCTCTTGCCGGAAAAGGTAGAACCTCTGATGGACTGGGGCTGCCTAAATCCTAAATTATATATAAGGTCAGTTACATAAAATTGTAGATTATACAAAATTAGACACTTGTGTAATTGTGTTAAATAATAAAATGAATCATTTTCTAACTTTTCTGTAATTAACTGATAATGTGTTAATTAAAATCATAAATTCAAATTACAGCAAATGACTAAAAATTCATACATAAAATAACAAGGCACAAATTACTGCATTGTGTCACTCAATACTTGATTTACTTGATAATATAGGGTAAAATATTTTAAATTTTATAAAATAATGGGAAACTTTGAAAAGTTGATTAAAGTTCAAAAAGATTGTACCACTGACACTCACTGGAGTTACTTTCATATAGTAGATCCCTTGTATGAACATACATATAACCAATAATAGTGTCAGAACTTTAAAATTTTACACAACAATTGTTATTCAATCTTACAATGATAAATTATTGTCTACTCCATAGGATGTGTCACGATAACTTATAAATACAATAATATTGAAATATTTCAAAACATCAGAAGCTGATGCAAATGAATCATGATTGATGCTTAAACAATACTCTGCCCTACATTGTATTTACAAACAATATTAAAAACACAAATTGAGGCAATACATTTATCGTTGGACATGAAAGTTTTCCAACCATCTTTTACTGATTAACGACTATAAAATTATTAAGTTAAATAAGAAGAAGACCCTGCACAATACTGCACTATGACAAAGATTCTTGCTCACAAATAAATTAATGTTATGATAAACAAAAAGGCATACATACACTTTCAAGTTCTGAGAATGGCACATTTCTTGCTCTCAAGTTTGCAAGCCACTCAGAGTTCAATATACTTTTATAAATAAAAATTCCCAAATTCCAGATGATTGCAAGCACTAAACCAATTACTATTGCTATAAAAACGGCTGAAAATGAAATTATTATTAAAAAGTGAATAGCTAGAATTATTTATATGAAATCATCAGACAAGATAAATAATTAATTAAATTCTATGGAATTAACTTACGTAAATAGGGATAAATTGGTTTCTCAATAACGTTTAAAAAGCAATGGTTTTCAGATATATTCCACTCATACGAACCATGTTCTTCAAATGTAAACTCGGAGCTGAAATTGAATTCACCAAATTATTAGTCACTTGAAAGATGTGGGATTGTGGCAAAAAAGGTAATGCAATTTCAATATTATCTTATTAATAATACAGTTTAATACAAAAACCAACATCTGAATTTCACTCAAGTTGATGTCATAAATTCTTATTGTATGTGTCACCAAAAAAAAATCCTTATTCTATATGATTACTTCACAAAATCTACGAGCATTATTACATTATTTAATTTAAATTTACCTCGCATTAAATCATAAAAAGTTTACTTTTACAGACTTTTTTAAGTATTAAAATGAAAAATATGTCTATTTTGAAAAATAATGAAAAAATAGCCAAATACAGGCAAAAAAAAGTGATGATTTAAATACCACACAACATTTCTGGAAACCTTGTGCCTTTCTTCAGGTGTGCAGTTGTGCCGCTCTAGGCTCTTGTGTTTTTAGTTTTATTTGTGCCTGAAGAAAGAAACGAGGATCCCAGAAACATTGTGTGGCATTTATATAATCACTTTTTTTTGTCTGTACTTGGCTGTATTTCTTTTTATTATTATTTAAGTATTACTTAATGTGAATTCAAAGTACAAAATATTACAATATAGTTAATTCTGAAATATATACCATGCACAGTTTGTCATGAAGATCGGTATTTTGTTTTACTTACTGACACATGTCATGTTGGTCCACTTCAAAGTAGAATTGCTGAGGATAAACTGTGTTTACTATCAAATGTATGTTGCCTTGAGCGGGAACTTGTTTCCATTTAGCAAAGTCACACTAGAAAATACAATTCAGATGAACATAAATAGAAAAAGAAGCTTACAATAAAATAAACATTCATTCACTCAAACATAAGTCAAATAATTTCTCCGCTTAAATACATAAGCCTCTCTATGTTATATAAATCAAAATTCTGACAGTCTGAATGTTAAAACAGGAAATATTAATATTTGTGCCAACAAACAAGTGATACTAACACATTTTGCTTAGATTTACTCAATATACAAGTCATATAAAGTTGAGGTGAAGTTGTGAGGAAACAATAATAATTATTACACAAATATTTCCTGTTTTATATGGCGTATGTTTTTTTTTCATTACTCCAAGGAGTACTCACAAAATCGCAGACTAAAACGTAAATTCCCAATTGACTTCATCCTCCCCCTAAATCACTCCGGAATTATCTAACTCTAGCCCCTGCTACCAACTGGCACTACATCTTTCCCCATAACATCCTTAACACTTCAAACATGTAGTTTCCCCAATGACCAGATTCATCGCTAACATCATGCCGGCTTATATGTTAATATACGGTAAACAATTTAATCTGCTTCTCTCGTCTCTAACTTGGAATGACAAGGGTCACAAGTTTACATGTGAAATATTTACAAATTATAAATACCTTGTTATTTGTTTAATTTTTACAATTGTAAATACTGTTATTACTATTATCACAACTGTAAAGTCTCCAGACTTAAAGTTAACTTGATAAATTTAAAAAAAAAAACTCCAAGGCGGAGGAACCATAAAATACAATGTTTCGGCTAATATCGAACATATGTAAATGGAAACGATTAAAATATCAGCCATCGTAAACCACTTTCCGACCATTTACAAGTCGAATTCTTGAATAACATTTTTTGCGGAAACATATACTTACGAAGATAGGTTTAATTACGAATTAACAGGTGTGACGTCCTTGTGTGACGTCACCGATAGGCCCGTGGAGCCAATGAGGAGCGCTTTCCAAGGTCACTGAGGCTTTCGCGAAGAGCGCTTTCCAACAATCATCCCGCATTTGTGAACAATAGTGGTATTCAAGGATGATGTGGCATTGCCAGAATTGGTGTCGCGATTTCTGACTGCCACTGCAAAAATTTTCAAGTTTTCCGAGTCGCGCGCCGCGCGCGACTCGGAAAACTTGAAAATTTTTGCAGTGGCAGTCAGAAATCGCGACATAAATATAGGTATATGAACCTCTAATTGTAAGTTGTGTCGTGGCTGAGTGGTTAAAGTGTCTACGTTCGGAGCAGGAGGCCCGGGTTCGGTTCCAAGTATTTTTCAACTTTGTCATTAGCATTTTATTTTTTTGCAATTATGGTATTCTTCACTAATTGACTTGAAATTCAATTATTTTTTCAATTGCTGCATTATAATACCATTAAAACGCACCCTTATTTTTGGAGAATTGATAATTATCAATGTTCTGTACATGTATATTGGCGTTCGTAACTATGTGGATTTATAATTTGGGATAAGTACGATAGGAAGATAAATGTATATAATCTATATCGTATTTAAAAATCGCGTTATTTTACCATATATTTCTAAACATGTAGGTTACTTGTAATTTTTTCTTCAAAATCACGTCAAAAGTTTTTTATAGAAATGCCTCCCATCGTATCGCATTATTTGATCATTTACTAATTTAATAATTAAATAATTTTTTTGCGGAAATGTATAGTTTCGGAGATATATAAAAATTGTACGTAATTACGAATCTAAATGGCTGTGAATCAAATTTCGACTATCGTTAAGCAATTTACATGATGAATTATTAATTAATTTTTTTTATAAACGTATAGATTTTGAGAAATACTTAAATTGGTATGTAAAAATGATTTTAAATTGCTGCGATTCAAATGTATTCCATCGTTAAGCAATCTTTGACCATTTACAACTCGAATTGCTATATAACTTTTTTCCTTCACATGTATACTTTGGGAGATACAGCTAATTAAGTATTAGCAGGTGTGACGTCACTAGACTAGGAGGAGGCTCGCCTCTCGCAAAGTTTCAACTAGGAATGACATCTGTTGATAAAATCTTGAACTAAGGCGTAATGTTTGATTATTTATGTAAATATACAAAATCTGAATTTGTATAAATACTTCATACTTATATATATTATTTTATTTAATAAACATTTATGTAACAACTTATGATAATTTCTTATTCTCAAATGATTATTAAAAGTAAGCATTTATTCGTTTTAAAAGAGCATAAGGGTGGGGATAAGGAAAAATTGGGCCTTTATCCATTCAGTCTTCACGTGGTCCTCGAGGAAATATGCTGTGATTTTAGTGTTTTGTGCTTAAGAAATATTGTTTTTTTTCCTTCAGTGAGTGCATTTAAGTTGTAGAACTTATAGAATTAGTGGGATATAAAAATTAGCTAGTTGATAAAATGTAGTCATGGAAATTGATTCCAGGAGAACAAAATTATAAGTGCTCGAAATGTGTTGAAAGTTTCAAAGTTCGAAAGAATGAGAAATATATTAATGGGTGGATGGATGTGGTTTTGTGGAAATAAAGTATTACAAAAGAGAAACCCGTGTGAAAATAAAGTGGATGTTAGAAAAGGGACCATTTTTGAAAGATCACAATTGACTATGTTCGTAAATCTGTCGGTGGACGACGCGCCGCTGACAGCGAACCGAATCAAATCGGCGTGAATTATTCTACTTGCGTAGATTGTTCGTTCTTTTTCAGGGAGGTCGTAGCGTGTCACTTGTTAATTACCGTAGTACAGAAACTTTTTCAACATAATACTGACAATACTACGCTTCATAAGGTAAGTGACGTCACCAGTTCTATTTCCAGGATTAGTGTCTTAAGGGGGATTATGCTGAAGTTGGCAGCCCATCATTGGGGGGGAACGAGTAGAGGTTGGCACCATAGTCTGTCTGTGACGTCACTATGACGTCACACCTGCTCTCTCGTTGATGGATTTTAGTATTAATTAAATTCACATATCTTATAAATTACTCGTCTTCATACAATTTTTTATTTGCCGGTCTTAAAACTGCCATCTTTGGCAGGAAAATTTTCCCCCCTCCCCCCCTATTTACATACCCTAGATTCCTCCCATGAAAATATATAAAAAAAATCAATCACCGTCTTTCATGAAAAATATTCCTTTAACAAAATCGGCTTGCAGGTTTATTAAAATTCTTACTTGTTTTCATTTTGCATACATCACAGTAATTGTCAAGTGAAAATTTTCTTCTGGTAGTGTCTTAGAATGGTCATAGCTTCATGACTATTATGTTTCATTGGCAATAGGCCATTTTTAATTGACTAGGGTAAATCCATTGCAGAAATGAAGTGTATAATTTTTAAGAGTATTATTATAGACAAATACATACCAATTCACACTGTGATGATCGTAGAAACAGCTGTAGTGCAGTTTTTCCTTCTGAATTTACTGTGAGGCAAGCCTCGTCCATCCGAAGTTGCGACGTAGAACAACTTACGTTACTTCTGTCGATCATTGTTCAAAATTAAGAGAAAATAATCCTAACTAAAAATATTTATAGCGGTCAATAAACCATCCGATAAAATTGTACTTCGATACTTGAATGGAGAAAGTAAATAAAAACAACCTTGTTCAAACAAAAGCGCAGTTTCTCGTGACATACAACGGGTTTGCTATGACTCACACTGATTATACAGGTTACTTTACTTCAAAACATAGTGAGAATAGCTTACGTAACTATCGTTAAATATTCACAAATACTTATAAAAAAAACACAGTACAAACGTATCCAATTCATTAACTGTCAAACGGATGTATTTACAAAAAAAAAGTAATATAACAAAAGAATATCACAGTAGAGCAAATTAGTCGACCAAAAGACAAATAATTAAAGTAAAATGGTCACAAGAATTTATAAACATTAAAATTTACAATTAGTACAAAGCGTTCAATCCCTTTACTATAATTATGATATATATTTGGGAAATATTTTTTTAAAAAAACTATCAACAAATATCTCGGATAATAAAGGGTTTGGAAACCTAAAGAAGAAATTCAAGAATTTTCCAAATCTCTTATTGAATTGAACTTAAAATTACAGATAGGGAAATATTTGTTAATTTTATAATATATGTCCCATCTATTTTTAAAACTTTCAATTAATAAATTATTTGGTGGCAAATAAAGAAAGAGATAACAACTAAAAACATTAAAATTTAAGCTGTCTAATTTATTAATAAATTCTACAGAATTTTTTTAACACTAAAATGAGCTTCAACATTCAACCCTTGGCGAAATAAGTTGAAAATAAATTTGGAAAGGAAACTATTATTAGTAGATGAAATTATTAATCTGTACGTGTTAAGTGGTTTTTATCTGAGGTGGCATAAGCTCTTGTTGGGGGGGGGGGGGTGATACACAATGTTAAATACGTATTGTTATTTAAGTAATTTTTTTTATTTAATGTTTTCCAAACTGATTTCAATCTCTTTGATTCAGCCACTAACAAACATGTATATCTTTGGTCTATTATAATGTGGAAGTAATCGCGCAAATTCTATCGATATGTTTGGTAGAAATCGTGGAGTAGCCAAAATTTACGTGTTAAATCACCATTTCACATTTTTTTTTTAGAATGTATTCGGCAGATAGATGTGTTAAAATGAAAAATTTACGTGTTTAAAAAATTAATAATAATAAAGATAGCCAATTACAGACAAAAGAAGTGATCACATCGTTTCTTTTGAGATAAAATCGAAAAATTGAGTCGCATAATCACTTTGCAGTCTTTTTTGGTGGAATATACTGGTGTTGGCAGCACTGACCTCATGGGACTTTAGTTGCGTGACGTCGTAAACTGTCTGCAAAAAATTCAATATGGCGGTACGTTACAACCTCGGAATAGGTATGTACTAAATCAGTGACTTCTTGTTAACTTGTTACTCGGTTGCAGTGATCAAGAAATAACGTGTTTCGGTAATACGTAATTTCAATAACTGTTGATGTAACGTTCTTAACTGTGCCCGTTTTATTATAGTCGCGCTAGTTTTAAATTTTCTATTGTTACAAAGTTTGAACTTCAACAATTGTGAGATGTCCGACTTCTATTTAAATTGAATAATGAAAGTAGCAGCCTTTTAGTCAGAAGAACTTTTAATATTTAAATTATGAACATGTTTCGTCCCTTATTCGTATATGGATGATACAATTATAAAAACATTTAAGGTAAATAAATGGCTAGTTTACGGGCAAGAATAAGTGCTACATAAATACCATACAACGCATTGTTATTATATAAAATTTCAGAGGAAGAATGAAAGGTCCTTTACAGAATTAACAAAGAGCGCCTGTCACTTTCGCCCCGAGCATGCAAATTTTGAGATAAATCTCACATTTCCTCAGTTGCTAAGTGCCTCGGTACCAGACTTTCTGGCATTTAATTAAGTAGATTTATTTCTCTTATTTTCATCCCTTCTTTCCGTGGATTATCTTAAAATAACGTTACTCCTCGTACCAGCGTGATTTACTTCTATGGGCGGGCAACGCTCCATAACCTTCACGGTGACGAGTCGCGGAATATTAATAAGAGTAATCAAATCACGTTGAGTAAAACGTTACCAAAGGAACAATTTAACAGCGTAATTAACTTCATCACTGGCGCTTCATAACCTCCCAGTTTGTTTTTCCTTTCACGGCTCCCTCGACCGCGAGCTCAAATCACGTATTAGTTTATCGCGGTAGCAGTTACATTCCAGTAACACGTTATTTTTAACAGTGAAGTGATTTCGACAGCATCACTAATAAAATTTCGTTCGTTATTTATTCGTTGAACTAGTTTTTGCCGAAAAGGTTCAATCGCTTCTTTGATACTTCACCGCCGTACCTTTTGGGAAAAATCCAGAACCTTCCATCACTTGCTTGAAATGACTTTATATTCATGCGATCTGCTTCTGTGACTGCAGCAAATATTGGTTCAACTGGTCTAAACAGCATCCACGAAATGTTGCAGCACTTCAATAAATCTTCCAGTGAAGTATCGCCGGCCAATTTTATTCGTTTTCTGGAATTTACGTACATTCGCACTTAAATTACATAAATGAATGTACAGGAAAAGTGGAGGGTAGCTGGAAGGACACGAGGAGAGGAGGAAATAATGGCTTCTTCCATCAGCAGATCTGTGCCACCTCAAGAAAACAACAAATAATAATCTCCAGAATTAGAACTTTGCACACCCAATTCACTCACGAAGATATTTTTTTCCAGAACAGACCAGCCCACCTGTGATGTATGTGATCAAGCCCTCACCATCCAGCATATTCTATTTGAATGCACTAAATATGAGGATATACGCTGGAGGACTTTAGCCGAGTTCTCTGGAGAAGACTTCTGTATACACACCACGGTGATCAAGATCCTCCTGGGGTTCGTCTCTGATGCAAAACTGACATCCGCTATTTGAAACGTTGTTCACAATTGGAAATTTTCTAACCTGCTGTAACTTAATTAAATACTTTTAGAGGGTCGCCAATAACCAACAGGTTGACGTGACCATAAATCAATTTTTAAAAAAATACATAATTTCACTCAGTTTGTCTTTGTTTTTAAATTTCAGAATCAATACGATTTCGCATGCCACATTGTTCACAGGTACGACACTATATGAAGCGTCCACGAGCCAGCAAGTAGTTGCCAACAATGAATTCTGACAGTGATGAGGAAGTAACGTGTGCCCTAGCGGCTTATGTACTGTTAAGTGGCGATTTTTTGAAGACGAAAAAAAGGAAGGCCCGCAAAAGGCATTGGTGGATGCGAACACACAATAAAAGTGGTCAAAGGTAATTATCATTGACTATTTAATTTAATAAAAATGGTAGTTAAGGCGCCAAACTGCATAAATAGATAATTTATTCTCCATTAGCCCTTCTAATGAGGAAATTGAATTCATTACAAATGTACGGTAGATAAATTACATATAAAATTAATTAATATTAATAGCAATAATTAATAAGTTACACACAAAAAATAATTAATATCTGTTCACATTTGTCCAGTCACCATATTCAATCACACTATCTTTAAGAAACACGCACACGACACTTATCACTTCCTGTCTCTAGGTACGGAGGGATGTCGTCATGGAAATTTACTAAAACAGAAAGCAGAGGCAGGAAAACAACCAAAGGGGGAAAACTGGACACACTATTTACATATTTATAGCATATTCGGCAATTTTGTAGGCAAGGCAGTTCAGCGAATGTGAGACCGATTCAAAAATGATTTTCATTTACAAGAAAAGTTTTACACTTAGCTTTATTTGCTTATTTCTCTAGGAGCTTGTGATTTTAGTCATATTGCTGTTTTATTCAGTGCTTTTATAGTTGCCAGTTTTACTTTCTGCTCTTGTCAATCTTGACGAATTGGTTGTAGTTGTTTATGTTCTTTACATGTTCAGGAAGGCTGTTAAATAGTGCGATACTGGAATAATGAACACTAGTGACTGAGGCTGTGCTTGTCAGACCTGAGAACTGAACGGTTTCTTGTGTCGTAGCCGTGATTGTCCCCGTTGCTTGCAAAAAGGTTCATGTTGCGTTTAACAAATTTTAGTATTTCTAATATGTAAGCACTAGGTGGAGTCAGAATTTTGAACAGAGGTCTGCAGCTTTCTCTAGCATCTGAACCTGATATAATTCTAATGGCTCGTTTTTGCATTCTGAAGCCTCCCACACTACGAGAACAATTGCCCCAGTTGGCAATACCATAACACATATGTGAATGAAAGTAGGTAAAATAACTAGTGAAGCAGTTTTGGCATGAATAGTCTCAATGAGTAATTGCACAAATTAATTCAAATTACAAAAACTCTTATATTTTTCTTGTTTGCAGATACAATGCTAGTGGTGTGCTTAGTGACTTGAGAAGTCATCCATCTGGCAGATTTGAAAACTTTTGCAGAATGTCAACAGCTGATTTTGAATTTTTATTGAGTAGAATCGGGCCGTTTATAGCAAAGCGAGTTACAAACATGAGAGAAAGTATTCCTGTTGAAGAGAGGCTAGCAGTAACATTACGATTTTTTGCTACTGGGGACAGCTATGCCAGTTTGTCTTACTTATTTAAGTTCTCGAAGCAAACTGTCTCTAGATGTGTAGATGAAGTGTGTCAGGCCATAATACAAGAGCTCCAAGAAGAATTAAAGGTACCTACTCAATAGTTTACAAAGATGTTTAATCAATACAATTAATAATATAATGCCACAATTGCATTCTTTCGTACATTTATACTAAATGAGCTAAATAAAATAATAGCAGTAATTGTTTAATTAACATTGAAATTGTGAAGACATTGAGCTGCATTGTGACACGACATTTCAATTTGATTGTCATTGGTACCATATTGTTGGTGGAGGACTGTGTCCAGACAAGACACCCAAAGAAAAAGCATTTTCAGACCCATCAACTGATGACTCAACTGGGTTCACACTCTGACCATGTGGAACAGTATTTATAAAATATCCAGGTTGTTGATAGTTGTGATTATATGACCAGTAGGGCTGTTGAATCTTGGTTTTTTAAATATTAAACGTCAAGTTGTTAACTTCTTGTATCGCTATTTTGTGAGTTTCAACACACAGTAATACACACAAAATAAAGAGCTTTTATCTTTTTCCGCTTTGGGTTTGCTAGCAACTTGTTTCAAAAGTGTATCGTCCATATGCTCCTTGATGTTTACTGTCTGTTCAACTTTCCTTTTCCTGCTTGTTGAAGATCCACTTTCATCATAGCTTGCAGGGTTTTTTTTCAGAAGATTCTATTGCCTGTTCATTAGGTGATGGATCATCCAGTGTTCATTTTATGGCCCCTGAAAACAAAGCATAATATATCACCAGCCTTTTTGAAACCAAGTTGACAATTTCAGAAGTACACATAAAGATTTAAATATCTACATAATATGTGCATAGAATCATAATCCTGTTTTTTTTCAGTTACCTAAAAATGAAGATGAGTGGTTAAACGTAGCAGAACAATATGAAAATGTTTGGAACTTTCCCAACTGTTTGGGCGCAATGGAGGGCAAACACATCATAATACAGTGCCCAATGAATACATATACTGAGTATTTCAACTACAAAGGTACCTTTAGTGTGGTACTTCTTGCTCTAGTAGATGCTCACTATTGTTTCACATTCGTGGACATTGGGTGCCAAGGTCAGATAAGTGATGGAGGAGTTTTCAACAGTTTATCTCTGTTCTCTAAACTACAGAACGGCCAACTGAAACTACCACCTGACAGGAAGTTGCCTTCATTTGATAAAATATTACCATATGTATTTATTGGCGGTGAAGCTTTTGCCTTGAGTCGCCACGTGATGTCGCCGTATCCTGGTGTATATGAGAAAGGAAGTGTGCAAAGAATTTTTGGGTACCGGTTCTCTCATGCATGGTGTGTTGTTGAAAATGTTTTTGGTATAATGGCATCTGTTTTCAGAGTTTTGAGAAAACCGATGGTTTTAGAGCCTGAGAAAGTGAGGAATGTTACCCTAGCATGCGTCCTTTTGCATAACTTCATGAGGAGAAGTCCATCATCGGCAACATTTTATACTCCTCCAGGAACGTTTGACACTGAAGTAGATGGTAAAACAATTCCCGGATCTTGGAGAAATGACCAAAGTGGAATGACGTCTTTCTTACCCGTAAAGAAATTAGCTAGAAAACCAGGCGAAGAAGCAAGGGGTATTCGTGACTCCTTCACAGAGTATTTCACAACAAGTGGCAAATTACCTTGGCAAGACAAATTTTGTTAATAAATAATCATTTTTGTACCGTAAGTAGAAGAAAATTGTATGTGAATTTTGTTTACCTACAGACCCTACTTCCTTTCATTGTAGGTGAGAACTAGAACTGAGTAAAACTGTTAACCCTTTCTCACCTGATGTGGCCCATCATAAAAACTGTCCATTTCTGAGTTGTTTCTATTGGCCTTATTACACTTGTAGTACAACAGTTCTATAGATTATAGACAGCTTCAACCAGATCTCACTGCCATGATTTGCTTCATTCTTTTGTTTGTATCTGAATGTGTTGTGCTCGTATTGGATAGATTCTTCTCACATTTGTTACAATAATTACACGGTAAGTTACAGAATTTCAGTGATTTGAAAAATATGTCATGTTATTACATGTCCTGAAGATAATAACTTTAAATTTTTGTTGATAGGTTATAAATATTAGGTTTCATATGGACCCCTGTGGGCTAATTGGGTAGCTTAGGGTTGAGTTTGTGAATTTCAGGTTATGTTTAAGTTGCTAGAATTTCTACACTGAAAGGCAATATCAATTTTGCTGCTTCCTTTTAGTATAAATAAGTGAAGTGTTGCTTGTGATCATTCAGTCTGAATTTTAAAATTAAACTTATTGTTTATGTAAAATAAACTGTTTTGAAAAATATTGTAATTGTAACAAAAATTAGCCGTATACGTCTAATTATTTAATAACCTTATCTACACATTATCCTAATTACATACTTTAGGGTTTTGTGTTCTATAATAAATTTGGAATTACTACGGGGGGAAAATTCGGTCACTGTTTCTAGAATACAATTTGTGTAAGTTGGCTCTACTGGCTCTCAGTTCCGGTGTAAACAATAACTATATTTGAGGTTAGTTTGTAAGCAACGTTGAAATGTACTCCTGTACTGGAACAAATAGGCGTAAGTAAATTAATTGTTCTTGTGTGTATTTGAGTGTTTATATTTTAAATAGCTGTTTTGTACCTGATTATTTCTTCTAATCGTCAATACTGAAGTTAAGACAATTTCTCTGGTAAATAACTTTAGTAAGATTCTTTAAAGTTAAGCATTAAATAAGGAGAGATCGATCTGCACAAATTATCTATAGTAAAAAAAAAATTAAATTACTACATATAATAGCGAAACAGTAAGCAAAGGTAAATTGACAAATAACGAAAGGCAGAGTTGTTATATTTTTCGAATTGTTTTAATTGCACTGTCAATTGTCAAGCCTTTTATATTTATTTGTTGTGTTATATGATGTAAGATAAAAAAAACAATATTTAAAAAAAATCTTATGGGTGATAAATAAATATAACGATGAAGGAATCTTGTTTATTTTCCATAAAACCCAGGAATTAACTAAAAACATTGTGGGCATTGACAGCTGATGACATCAGGACTTGTAAGTTTTAAATATTGTACAAAATTGAAAACTTTTTTCTTTTTAATGCAAGTTTATTAACTTACATAATCTAATCTAAGATTGTGGTGACAACAATTTAATTTATTTATATATCAATGTCTTTTATTTTTAGATGACAGCTGTCAAGCACAGAATTAGATGTCGTAATTCAATGGCGGAAGAACCATAGTTTTCTCTGCATCATAAATTAATATCTGGTAAGATTTAAATATGCTTGAATCAATTAAATTAATTAAAATCTAAAAAAAAATGTTAGAATACTTCATTAATTTCTTTGGAAGAATCAATTCTGGGCTATTTTTCTATTTCCTACTGCCCAGAAGAATCTATTTTAATTTTACACTTTTCTTTGTGACTTGGTTCATTTATGGAAATTACCATGTAGAGATTTGTTGTATTTATCTAAATTAAACACCTTAATAGTTTATTTGAAGCATATTTATTTCAGTAATACTCTTGCTTACACTACTATTGTCACTCAATCACTTTTATATTCTCAACTGTTTTCTTTACCATTTATAACATCTTAAAAACGGAAATATAACTTATTTGGTGAATACTTTTAAAACTCAAATACTAAAATTAAACTTTACTTTAACACTTTCCCTTATTTAAATTTTAAAAGAAAAATATCTTTCCAATTTTAACACATCTTGCTAGAGCCTTGATCTTTAGTAGGTATATGCTGAACGCTAAACTCTCCTTCCATCATTGTTGCCTGGTTATCTATTTGAAGAACTGGAAATTGTTTTAACTGCACTGGTCAGTTGACAACACTCAAAAGATTTACTTGTTTCTTTCTTCAGGTGCTAAAAAAAAAGCTTTTGAGTGATGTAAACTGACCAGTGCAATTGTGTTTCTCTGGCTCTTCTTACCACCTGACAAAAGGGACAAGGATCCCAGAAACGTTGTGTGGTGTTTATATTACCCCCTTTTTTTTTGTCTGTATTGGGCTGTCTTTCTTATTCAACTCCATCAGTAACTGAGCTTGATATCATAGATTTTACATAACTGTTTGCTTTGCGATACAAATCAGATTTCTCCTTGTACTTGCTGATTTGCGATTCACTTGCATCTTTTGGTAAAGTCTCTGGTTTAAATAACTTTCCATCAATGGCATCCAGTGCTCCTTCATGATAATCTAATAAATCTTGAATGTTTCTTTTCCAAACTGGCCAATCTGTCTCACCAGTTAATGGTATAATGTGCCTTGATAAATCCACGATTTTAACCAAAAAAAGAAACTTCATATGTATTTTCTTGACTGTGCTTTTGCAAGTGTGCTTGAAACTTATTTCCACACGTGACAAACTAACACTATTCAATAATTGAAGCTTCTGGAAAATACATAACATCAAATTGTTGTCGCTTTTTCTGTTGACATTTAAATCTTTTACATAGTGTCAAAACTTGCTATTAACTCTTATTGACATGTCTGTAACCCATAACCTGTTGTATTTATCTAAATTAAACACCTTAATAGTTTATTTGACGCATATTTATTTCAGTAATACTGTTGCTTACACTATTATTGTTACTCAATCACTTTTATATTCTCAAATCTTTTCTTTACCATTTATAACATCTTGTAAAACAGAAATATAACTTTTTTGGCGAAAAACTTAAATACTATAATTAAACTTTACTTTAATAAGATTAAGGTGAGGGAAAGATAGATATATGTATTAATAGTTTTCATATTCTTGCAGGACTTGTTTGCGCCGTCAAGTATTGGGCAGGGAAGCAGGCAGCAGCTGACTGGCCAACTCAGAAATAGCCTCCAGTTTGGGTGAGTTTGCCTCACTCTTGTTTATGGTGAAAGTAATGTGGCTTTTGTCCATTTAAAAATTGATTGGCACTTGAGAGCTTTACCCTTTCATGATATGAATTTAATATTTAAATTAGTTTTAACAATTTCAGATCAGTTACTGATCTGGATCTCCCTACATTAATTTTTTATATTACAGATTTTAAGAATACACCAATTTTTTATTTTGGAATATAATTATTGGTAGTAAATGGACAAAAGCTAGGTTATGGTTTGTGGTTCCTCTGTAGTTTGTAATTGGGTATGTCGTGTGTTGACTGATTTGTCTCTGATCTTCAATTTTTTAAATTAATATTTAAAGCCTTTTTTTTTGTCATATTCATTTTCCTTTGTAATTTCCCAATAGCTCATTGACCACATTTAGAACACCTAGTCAGGGTGACCACGCTCGTGTCTGGAGCAAGCAGAATTGGCTCCACTAACCTCTTGATGCCCTGTGCTTGCTGTATACAACATCCTTAATTGCCATCTTATTTATTTACAGACATGTCTGCCTCACATTCTATCATCTGTGTATAGCTCTTCATGTAAAACTCTCTTCTTATTTGAAAAGCTTACAATACTTCAATTTTTTTGGGTACCCCAACTTCCCTTTTTCTCCCACATATTTTATCGACCTTAGGGTTGTTTCTTTAGTTCAAATACATTGGTAGTTTTTTATGCCAATATTATTAGTTTTTTTTATCTTTGCACAATATTTACAGACAGTTCAGACTATACAGGATCACCAATTATTACATTCGACTCCCCTCACTCCAAATGCAGAGTTTCAGGATGTGTAGTGTTAATTTTTATTTTCTATTTTTTATACCAATCACACGTTACATTAATTGCATTTTGAAGGTATTGAACTGTAGTTCCTATTTTGGCGCTCTGTGCTAGTATTGTGGTGTCGTCGGCAAACGTGGCTAGCGTTGAGTCGTTCACTGTCAGCACATGGTTGATCCCAATAGACTCCCTTGGGGAACTCCTGCTTTTGTAGTTTTAATACTAGATACTGACTGATTCTTACTCTTAACGTCCTGTCGGTCAGGAAGGATTCTATGGTTTTTATTATGCAATCCGGAATGTTTAATTTAATTATTTTATACAAGAGTCCTTCCAGCCAAACATTGTGAAGGCCATCTTGGCACTTATACAACTTTACCAGTCTTTAATTAACTTCCTTGTGTGTTGTTCACCACCATTTTGGTTTCCTCAACAATCAGCAAGCCAATGACCTCTATATTGTAATGCTGAACCAGCCTTGTGGTTACTTTTGCTGCACTGGGGTTGTTTCACAAACATTTGATTCGTGGGACTCTTCATGGTTACAAGTGACATGTTTCTTGTGTTCTCAGGCAGCTGTTTTATTGGTCCATGTACAAATCTGTTCAATTTTTTTAAAATAACTATGCCAGTCTGCTTCAACAAAACTTCCTCAGTCCTGTATTCATTCTTTGCCTTCTGTCTGTTTAATATCAATTTCACTACTACTTTGCTCTGCTACCAATATTACTTCAGTCACTCGGTAACTATTCTCCTGGGAAATTTACTGACTTATTTTTTGTAACTGTTCTGAAGTTGGCTCATATTTCTACATTTCCAAAATTAGCAGCTGTTGTAAACTGAGTCTTGTCTAATCTGAAGATTGGAATAAAACCATCTCGTTCCTCTGCCAAACTATTCTTCCACTTCTGTTGTTAATGTCTGGAGATTCCTTGACTCGTGATACAAAAATTGATTAAACAAGTTATGGGCCACGTAGTAATCACTTTTATTTATTTCAAGTTCTATCTTAAGAAGGAATTGCTCATTGTGTGTCAATTTCAGAAAATTTTGTAATTGATTTTTTTAACTTTATTTAGCTGGGTCTGCAAGTAAAATGCAATTCACTGCTATGTTATAATAAGAAATCATGTGACTAAGAATATTTGGAGAGAGGGTTATGTGAAAATATTTTCACACCTCTGGCTTATTACATTGGGTTCAGGTATTTTACAGGTTGACAATTATTTGTGTAAGTCTTGTGGTAGCTTTCATTTAAGTCTTTTATGGGTGTTTTTTTTGTCCTAGGTTAAATTTCTTTGCACTTTTACACTTCACTATATTTTTGAAAAAGTTACTCGTAAGTCTGTGGATGTAATTTGTTATTAGTGGAACCTTTAATTCTTGGTGGATTTGACTGTTTCGTATGAACCGTGGGCCGTTAATTGCGATATGTAGCACTTTATTCTGCATGGTTTGAAGTTTCTTGAACGAACTTGTAGGAGGGCGTTGCTCCAAGCTGGGCAGGCGTATGTAAGAATGGATCAAAGAATCGATTTATAAATTAGGAGCGAGGATTCAACTTGAAGATGAGATTTTTGGTTGATCAGGGAGGTAGAGCAGAGAGAGTCTTGTGTAACACTAATTTAGTTTGTTATGAATGTGCTATCTACAGTTGAGTTTTGCATCTAGGTGGACCCCTAGATACTTTTTCGCTGAGTCCTTTGGATTCCATGATATTTCATTATTTTGCAGTCGGAGTGTCGGTAGTTGAGTGTGAACATCTTTGCTTGGCATATAGTAGTGTTAATTTTTATTTTCTATTTTTTATACCAATCACACATTACATTAATTGCATTTTGAAGATATTGAACTGTAGTTCCTATTTTGGCGCTCTGTGCTAGTATTGTGGTGTCGTCGGCAAACGTGGCTAGCGTTGAGTCGTTCACTGTCAGCACATGGTTGATCCCAATAGACTCCCTTGGGGGAACTCCTGCTTTTGTAGTTTTAATACTAGATACTGATTCTTACTCTTGACGTCCTGTCGGTCAGGAAGGATTCTATGGTTTTTATTATGCAATCCGGAATGTTTAATTTAATTATTTTATACAAGAGTTCTTCCAGCCAAATCTTGTCGAAGGCTCTTTCCAGATCTAGAAAGACTGCTGCAGTATATTTCATCTCTTCAAATCCCTTTTCAATCGTCTGAACCCAAACTGATGAGATGGTATAACTTCATGTTCGTGCATGTATTCTTGCAGTCTAGTGAGGATCACCTTCTCTAGTAGCCTGGCTGAAGTGGACAGTAGGCTTATGGGTCTGTAGCTAACAGGGTCGTGTTTGTTTTTTTGCTAGTTTAGGAGACTGGTAAGACGTTTGCTATTCTCCATACCAGAAGAAAGTAACCAAGTCTTATTCAACCATTACAAATTGAGGTTAAATAGGCTACAGCTTTCTTTTATAAGCTTTTCTATTTTTCGTTGGTTATCAGGTCTGGTCCAGGGGTCTTCCGTTTAGGCAGTCGCTGTATATATAGCTGGGTTTCTTGAGTAGGCAGGGGGATGGCTTCCCACATTGAAATTCAGTTAAGGTGGAATATTTGGACAGCAAGTACAGGTTCATCTGCATTTGTTGTAAACACGTTTTCCAGGTGTGTGGCCAATATTTCTTTGTTTTTCTTCTTCTGAAGAATATATTGTGTTGTTGACTATTAGTGGGTCGATGATACTAGGTTGTCTTCCACATTGTCGAGTTGCCGGAATGATCATAGCAGTGAATTGCATTTTACTTGCAGACCCAGCTAAGTAAAGTTAAAAAAATAAGTTCAATTACAAAATTTTATCTTTGTTTATTCTATTCTTTCAATTAAACATTTCGTGTGTCATTTAGGCAAACATCCAACATTAAATATACTTCCATCAATGTGTGGAGTTGCTCATATTTCTTTGTCATAGCACATGTAAAGTAGAATCTTAGTAAATAATAGCATCAGATACTTTTAGTTTGTTTTGGAAAATTTACTATCTGCAATGTTTTAAGCTAACCTCCTTTCATTGCATCTATGATTTCTAGAAATAAATACAATGCTTCCATTGTAGGGTTTGTAGAAATAAAGTATGTCCAAGTAATCATAGCTTTCTGTGGTATGTGGTCGAGTGTCCAGAAATAACCTATCTCCAAGCAATGCAATTACCTTGCCATAACCTATCTCCAAGCACCACTAGCACCTTGCCGTCTTAGCCGCCCTGAAATAACCTATCTCCAAGTATTGCTAGCATCTTGCCGTCTTAGCTGCCCTGAAATAACCTATCTCCAAGTATCACTAGCATCTTACCGTCTTAGCTGTCCAGAAATAACCTATCTCGAAGCACCTTGACATCTTAGCCGCCCATAAATAACCTATCTCCAAGTATCACTAGCATCTTACCGTCTTAGCTGTCCAGAAATAACCTATCTCGAAGCACCTTGACATCTTAGCCGCCCATAAATAACCTATCTCCAAGTAATGCTAGTACCTTGCCGTCTTAGCCGCCCTGAAATAACCTTTTTCCAAGTATCACTAGCACCTTGCCGTCTTAGCCGCCCTGAAATAACCTATCTCCAAGTACCTAGCCGTTTGAGCCGCCCTGAAATAACCTATCTCGAAGCACCTTGACATCTTAGCCGCCCTCAAATAACCTATCTCCAAGCACCACTAGCACCTTGCCGTCTTAGCCATCCAGGAATAACCTATCTCCAAGTATTGTATTACTGTAATGGGAATTTTAGTAATTATTTATTTTTCTGTGTTGTGTATTTGCAGGAATTTTTTTGAGGAGTGTGTAGGCTGGGGGCTTTTTAGCCTTCGGTCCACTCACTTCTCAAAACGCTGGACCGGGAAGCTGTGGAAGCTGAAAAGTTAAAACGCTGGACAGAAAAGCTGTTTTTTTGAGTTGGACTTAGGGTGATTTTTACAGGCCCTCCTGCTGCTCCCGCCCAGGCCCACCCACAGCTCATGCTGCCCCAACCACAACACATGTAGCTAGCTCATGCATCATGTGTACAAGGAAGGCATGAAAGGTACTTGAAATGTAAATGAAAGCAAGGAAACAAAAGCATTTGAAATTTCAAAGCAAACAAATAAATATAAACTAATTATTTACAATTGTCATTTTTATTTACTAGTTAACCTTCATTTCCTAAAACTTCACCATTTAGTTTGCGACGAGGCTAGAAATAAATACAACACTTCATTTCAACCATTTCATAAATTTAATTCTACCACTATGTAACAAAAGAAATAAATTCTTCAAACCTCAGAATAATGGACAAAATCCTGCAACAAAATAAAAATATAATTACTACACTTGAAAGAAAAACAAAAAATTTTAAACATTCAAGATAACTCACCAGCAAACTCTAAAAACCCCAGTCATCTGCAGCACTGAGGAACCCACCTGCAAAAAAATTAAGAGAAACAAACATTAGTATTTTGCCAACAAGTTTTTACTTCATTTAAATTCTACACCAAGTAGCAACACACTTGCACAGCCCACAATCAATGTAAACCATTTCATATTTCTAAACCCTCATTACAGCCTGTATTTCAAACAAAGGTTGCACATTACCAGTCAGCTAAAATTTAACTTCATTTATACTGGCATTTTCACTTCGTCAATCACATGTCACTGGAGAAGGATGTGCAATTACCCAGAGAGAAAACTCTAAACAACCTCCCCCCCCCCATGAGAAAACCTCTTGTATTTGGAGTATATTCAAAGTAATTGACTAATTAGTCACACACCCAGAGGATCCAAGACACCAGCCAACATCAAAGCTGGCTTTCAACTGCTGCAGGCACAGCATCAAACATTCAGCCCTCATTTACTAAACCATCTTTGTCCATTTAAACAATCGCATCAAGTTTTTCACTTTCCAAAAGACAAATCAACAAAAGTACCAACTATATACATTTATTAAAACATAACACTGGGGCGTACATGTCAATTGTGAAAACTTCATCCTCATTGGCTCATCTTCCC
This sequence comes from Zhengitettix transpicula, assembly GCA_037074705.1. Classification (NCBI taxonomy): domain Eukaryota; kingdom Metazoa; phylum Arthropoda; class Insecta; order Orthoptera; family Tetrigidae; genus Zhengitettix; species Zhengitettix transpicula. The sequence continues at coordinate 65,805,008 of CM073596.1, forward strand.
TTCTGCAGACTCCTCTGGCAGCTCACTTTCCAGGACCCCATGTCTGCTGCTGGAAACAATGGAAAATACACTTAAAGCTTCCACAACAGCAGCCATCCACCTCACAAAGCAAATACTTTTTCTATCCACTCAAACACTTGAGATGCAGTGCTACACTTATTTAGAGCTGTCACTTTTTTCTTCACCCATTATACAAATTATTACAACAATCTACCATTACACATTTACACAATTACTTTAATTAAAAACATCAAGTTTTCAAGATAGTGAAATTAAAAGCTGCATTTGTGAAAAACCCTGCCACATTTACAAGCACTTGGTGGCCAACTGGAAGTTAAACGAAGAAGAATAGTTTTGAGATGGATCAAGTCCTACGACTGCACTACAGATGGAATAAACTTCAATTTGAGTAACATCATGACTCAACTCGTCGACTTTATGTACACGAGTATAAAAAAAAATTTAAATTGTACACAATAAGTATTTGTGGTAAATTGCTAACTTTTTCTTTCACCTTTTACATAATTTTCAGCATAACTCACGTAGTGCTGAGAGTGCATTAAGTTCATGTTGTTGTCTGTCATGTTGCGATGGATCGGGACACACAATCTTTGGCATTATTAAAGAAGCACATTTTCTTTCATCAAAAAAGGTAATATAATTGCTTTCAAAATAGTGAAAATAAATAAATGTTAGTAATTGCAGCTCATTGTCTTCATCTGTGGAATAAATTACTACACAGGTGTGGGAATTAAGACCACTATCATTATCAACGTCTTGTGTAACAAATAAACCACCAATATTAAATGTACAAAGTCCTCTCTTCAAAACATTAAGCTACGTGTTCCCCAAGGCTCAATAACATGTCTCGTAATTGCCTTCATGTATTTAGATGCTGCCAGGAAAACTCCCTCACAAATTAATGGAAATATTACAAGCACTTCCACATTGAAGAAACAATGTCCAGAGGACTTATTATAGGATAATCAAAGACTGCCACCACTCTTAATTAACAGACATCAAAGCCATACAACTAGTAAACTAACCTTAAATATGTTCTTCATACATTTACACAGCCACAAAATAAAATACAACTGAATGAAGTTAAACAATTATAAAACACAGGCCTCAAAATTAAACTAACAATAAATTATTTCAAATGTCAGCCTCAATTATTCACAACTAGTACAAACACCTCATTTAGTTTTATTGCAAGCACCAAACAACCCTCCCCATGTGCACAAACACATCACAACTATTTTAATATCCTATTCAAAGTCAATAAATTTACTTTCCAAAATGTAACCTCAGACTAAACCAGCTAACAAATAACCAAACCTATTTGACAACTGATAACCAACCCTTTCCTACAACCCTCAGACAAACCAAACGCTAAGCATATTTACTATGAAAAATTTAAGGAAGAGATTCAACAACAGGAAAGCTGCTGGACCTCGTCAAGTAAGCAAGAACCTGCTCCAGTAACATGGCCTAATACCTTCTCAACATCATACAAACATTACATACAGTATTGAGAAAAACTGATAAAATAATAGTACTCAATACTGTAGAATCCTGTATCTTATCAGAACCATGACAAACTACATCCTGTCCTACAAAAAAATCCCCCATCGCCAATTTCGTTTCATACATTCAACGATCCACAAATACCATACATTTGTCATCGACAAAACTAAGAGACTAAATATTCTCCTGCAGTATTCTTTGATATAAGCCAGTCTTCACAAACTAAACTTCCTGCAATCCTATTTCAAATTATTTCAGACATTTGCAACCGATTCAAAATTTACAACAGCAATTAAGAGAACCGTCAGATCTGACCTGCCACAGTGAAGCTAAATTGTTGGTTGCACATGGGAAATACATTCAGGCACAGGTGTATCAGTCATATCAAGTAAATTGAATCACCAATTGTTTAAAAACCAGATGCTCACATTACAGTCAAAGTGTGACTTTCCCGTTAGGTCAAATTAGTTACATGTAATGAAGAATTTGTTCAAGACTTTTAACAAAGTTTTAAAACTTGAATAAATATGAAAGCCAAAAGTAAGAAAAACGTAAGTGAGAAACACACAATATAAACATAAAACAAAATAGAAGGCGCTAATAAAGGCTAGGCATCAAATTATGAAATGAATATTTCTTGCGCCTGACTGAATAATGAATAAGAAAGATAAGCAATTCAAACAAAAAAGTGATGATATAAACACCACACATCAGATACGAAGAAGAGCCTAGAGCGACAACTGCACTCGTCAGTTTACAAAAAGCAAAAGCTCGTCAGGTAAATGTACCAGTCAAATGATTCCTGCATCATTAATTACTGTACAAAGTCACGACAAACTTTTCTTCAGGACCTATAGCATTTGCTTTAAACAAACCAGTAGAAAAGCAATTAACCAACTTAAACAAAAGTGGATTGATCACGTCAGTTGCAAATGAGTGGGGGCGCACTATTAGTCCTAGTAGTTCCACTAGATGCTAAATTTTGCCTCTGCGTCTACTACACAAATTGCTGACACACAGGCTGGACCTTCCTTTCTTACAAAGGCCCTCAAAAACTTTGAATATTTTCCCTCCTCAGCCTGACTGTATATTTCAGGGTAAGCAGACTTTGCTGTCTCTCTTTACACACACTAAGATGAGTACTTCATTAGACCAGCATATTACATGTGAATACTCTGTATATTAAGGAACAAATTTATTTTAAATCACTTCTATTATGTATGATTACATTTAAAGTAGTCTTTAGCAAATTCTACTGTCTCATGACAAAGATTGTAGGGCAATAAACTTTATTACGTATTATATTAATCTCGCTTCTTTTTAAATAAATGTCTTCTGGTCCCAAATAGGGAACAAAGTTTATTTGATTATGTTTTAAATATTGAAAATTCTCTCTTTATTTTATCATAAATAAATATTACTATCACAAAAATATCAGATGTTCCACCAGAGCCAAGCGGCCAATTAGGGAAAGCCTCACGACAGAAAGTCGCCGAAGACGTTGTGTCGGACACTGGTGGATCCTTGGATGTGGACAGCCCTTGTGGTACTTGAGATGCACTAAAAACTGACTCAAATCTGCAGTCACCTTCATGATGTACAAAATAGGCAACAGTAAACAAAGAAGAAACAGAATACCACTACTACAAAGAATACAAATTTTCTTAAAGCAGCAAACTTTTTTCAATTACATTATGTTGACAAACTTTACCGGGATTATTAATTAAAAAGGTCAAACTTACTTTTGTAAATCCTAAGCAAAGAGCATATTTTCTTACATGTTCTTTTCCTAAACAAAGTTTAAAATCTAAATGGACAGGAATAATAGACTGATCTGATACAGAGAGAGTGACACCTCTTCACTGCCATGGTAAGTGGAAAATAATAATTCACCAACCTTGTTCAACTACATTAGCTTACCATCGGCAGATCAATCCACTTGCCTCCTCAATTAAAAATATCAAAAAAACAAAGATGTGCAATGGATCGTGGTTAAAATCTAAATGTTCACTATGTCCATAATTGCAGTAAAAAGTATCCGAATCATTAGCAAAATATTTCAAATATCAAACAGGATAAGGAGGGATTTCCATTGTAATATAATGTATTAACACACAATCTGTATATAATTTCAACATATATAATAATAATAATAAGGATAGACAAATAAAGACAATATAAGTAACTTGGAAATCAAAGACAAATTCATTCCTTGACTAAACTTGTTTCGTGCCCACCAACATCTATAACAATTTTTCTTTCACCAATTCTCTTGTTCAATTAGATATCATTTTCGCCTAAGGACAGCCAAAATTAACAAGTTTCATTTCCTATTTAAACTTTTCCCAAATACTCCACACAACAATTACAAAGGCATCCCATGGTTCAAAAACAACAGTAACCACAGCACTCTTGAGGAAGTTATAGACGTAGTATCTCTGTGAAACAAATTTCAATCCATTCCTATCATGAAACACATCCAAACTAACACATGAAAAGACTTTACTGATTAGTGCAGTTGTCTCTCTCTAGGTTCTCCTTAGCACCTCAAGGATGGCAGAAACATTGTGTTTATTTATATTATCACTTTTTTTTTCTCCATCTGGCTATCTTTATTATTTTTCAGTCAGACAAAGTTTTTCAATTTAATTTGAACATTGTTTTAGGGAAGAGTTGCCACTTACAATATTCACATACGATGGAGGTTGCTCCATTCTTCTCTAGAGGGACTCTGCATGCGAGGTTGCAATCCTGAGCAGCTGATTAAATAGGCTCCATCTACACTTTGTCTGTCTTCTCAACTGACGTTTCACCTGAAAAGGAAAACAAAATGTGAAACAACTTTAAGAATTAACAAGCAGAACTGTTTTGGTGTGAGTGAAGCAACCTCAGCATATTAATATGCATTACTAATCCCAGTGCATGGCAAGGAAAAGTTATCAAGAATCTACAGATGAAAACTAAATACAGCAGGTGATGGGGAAAAGGAAATAAAGCAATAAGGAACTTCACATTTAATCAAGATAACGTAACAGGGTTATGGAACTCAATCACCACATGTCTTCCATTCCATTTACATCTTAATAAGTTATTTCTGAAAATATGCTTTATTTAAAAGATTGATAGTGCAATTCCCTCCCATATTAATTGGTATCATTAATAACGTTTCTAAACCATTTAAAAACAATCGGCTAGTAAAAAAAAAAATTTTCACCCACCCAAATTTTACCCGTTAGACATGCAACATTTCCCCTATTATTCCTGAATCTATCCCCAGACCCCAAAAACAATTCTATCTTTGAAATTCTACCGTATACCACTGTCACATAAAAATATAACCTCCAAAACCAAACAGATGCTTTAAGTGCCAACCCTTTTTTACTACTGTCCTCCCACCACTCTAAATTGAGAAAAACCAAAACCTTCACCAAACCTCATTGTGATATCCTTCCTCTATACTTCTCCAGCCCATAAAGCTAATTCATCCGAAAACTTCCTCGCATCCCAATTCTCTCCAAACCCAACAATCAACTTCCACCACAATAACAACACCCTTAAAGCCAAACATTCCCTTAACCACATCGTTTTCCTGAACGGCACCATAATACCTCTCCAACAAGCTACACCATACCTAGGGCTTATCCTCGATTAAAAACTATAATGGAAACCTCACATTACCTGCAGAATCAACTCTTCCCTCATAACAGAAAATCTCCCACATCCACTAGCACTAAAAGACACCCCATATGGTCGTACTCGTGTGCAATAAGGGGTCCACTGCCTGTTCCCACTCCTACAAAATACAAACCAAAATTCCCTAAGGCATCTTTGCAACTCAGTTATCCACAAAAAAAAACCCTTGAAATTCCTCTAATTCCTACAATAATTCATAAATCTAGAAAGTCCCTAATAAATATCTCCATCAACCATCCAAATCCAACTAGTGAGCTCTTCTATAATAACCCCCCCCCCCCTCCTTCACAAAATTGCAGACTATAACGTAAACTTCCAATTGACATAATCATCCTCCCCCTAAATCACTATGGAATTGCCAAACTCTAGCCCCCACCTACCAACTGGCACTACAGTTTTCCCCATAACCTGCTGAATGCTTTTAGTAACACAAAGTTTCCACGACGACCAGATCAATCCCAAAGACCATGCTGGCTATCCTTACTTAATGTTGTGGTCAGTTTCTCTAACTTGGAAGGACAAGGACCATATGCAAGACCCCAGGTTTACATGTTAAATATTTTCGAATTGTAAATACTTTTATTATGTTAAATTATCACAACTGTAAATTCTCCGGACTAAGAGTTGATATTAATTTATATAAAAAAATCAATTTTATTGATTAGAAATTTAAATATGATTAGAAATAAATTAATGTTGGCAGCCATGATGCAGGTTGTGATGTCACAAATCTTTATCATCTCTCCAATTATGAATGTTTCACCTTAAAACACTTCTTTTAACCTTCTTGAAATTATCAATATTAGCTCACAATAGTAAAAAGATTTTAATATCCCCTGCTTACATCACCAAGAACATACACATTCTACTAATCAGGTGGAAGGGAATTTAAGCTCCCTGACACCCTGTAAGGAAAATGTAAAAAAAAAACTTACCCACCAATTTCATAAATGTTTAGAACACAAAAAAGGTGTAAACGCATGTAATAGTGAAGTAAGTGACCATGAACAACTGTTAAATGTTTACAGTGTGTTTTAGAGTCAGACGGCATTTGCAGTGAAGTTCTTAATTATTACTGTAAGCAAGGCTAATCTCAGTGTTGGGAATCTGCAAAACAAAGATTCTTGCCACAGATAATGGAGACATCTATCGTGGTTTCCCAAGGCTTAGTGTCGGGATCTCGGGTCTATTAATAATCTCCCAGCGATTGAAAAATGACAAACTGTGGATAGTGATACATTAATGAAATATATAGAAAATAAAACTTTACTAACTGAACGCCTGTCTAGGTTTAGTGACGACATTACAACTAGTTACTGTAGATTGGAATCAAACTATAGTAGTTATAGATTATAGAAGTGTATCTGATCTATAGAGACCTTATTTAAAAAGTGAGAACATATATTTAATAGGTGAGGTGTGTGTGGTTGGAGAATTACTTCACTAATGGTTTTAAATCAGATGTGAGGGAAGGCAAACGTGGGGTACCACAAGGAAGTAAATTGGAACCTCTACTGTTTCCAATCTACATTAATCAACTACCTGAAACAGTAAAATATACGTTTGTGCATGATACACGTATATATCAATGGTATAAATACACAGGAAATTGTGATCAAATTGAATAATGAATTAATTCTGGTTAGTTATGCTTATGGTAGGTGCAAAAAGTATTAAAATAAGTTACAAATGTAAATGATGTAATAAAAATTACTCCATTGAATGTGACATTTGAAATTTTAAGAGAATTTCTATATTATTGGTTGAAATGTTTAATTAATTATCCACAGACTATTTGGTAATAAAAATAGAGCGCTCCATTCTACCGCCCACACACACGTAGTCCTCATGTACGCAATTTAAATTAAATATATTTTTAAAAGAATTCCCCAACGTATAATAAAGGAGTGTTTGCAAACAAGGGACGTTACCTGATGATGTATTATTTGGTTCCAGCGCCTTTTAAGAAAATCCTAGCAAACTCGCGAGGACCGTCAAATTGTCACCAGCCTCGTTACCTTCACGAGATTTTAATACTCCTCTGTGCTGGTCGAAACCCCATGAAATTACCAACACAATTCTTCACTGGAAGCCGCGTTTAGATTATGACAGTGAAGCAATTAAATACATCAAACACCGGACAAAGGCTCAAGTTAACTTCTCCATCATAAATCCTGAGGCTTGTGTAATAAATTAAAACGTCGAATGTCATGTTCTTGCGATTAACAAAACCATAAACCTTTACCCCTTTCAATTAAAATAAGAGTTTATACATCCCTTATTTCTCAATTATGGAACATTTGGGGTTGCACAGCCAAAACACACAAGATACAAACTTCCTTCCTTCCTTATATCAGAAATGGTCCCTGGTACTTCTCCAATTCCCACATCCACAGTGACCTCAATATTTCATTTATCCACAAAACCATAACCAAATACATACTTCTTCAATATATAAAAAAATTCACCCTACCCATTAATATCACATACAGCTGCCTCTCCTCCACCTCCCATTCAACATCGCCATTTAAAAAGAAACAGACCAAGTGACCAAATTAATAACCAATACAGGAGATGAAATAAAATGCTCCACAGGATGCACATAGCATAATATAACACGTACAAATATCACAACTGTAAAATCATTAGATTGTAAAGTTTGCTCAATAAATATTTATTTTGAAAAATGAACTGAATTAATAGACCTGAGGAACTGTTGTAACGTCTGACACAGAGGGAGCGACACCTCTTCACTGCCATGGTAAGTGGAAAATAATACTTCACCAACCTTGCTCAACTACATTAGCTTGCAGTGTGCAGATCAATCCACTTGCCTCCTCAATTAGAAATATCAAAAAATCAAAGATATGCAATGGATTGTCGTTAAAACCTGAATGTTCAATATGTCCACAGTTGCAGTAAACTATCTGAATTATTAGCAAAAGATTTCAAATATCAAACAGGAGGAGGAGGAGGGATTTCCATTGTAATTAAATGTATTTACACAAAATCTCAAGACCACTCCTGTATGTACACTTTCAACATAATAATAAAGATAGCCAAATACAGACAAAAGAAGAAACTGGGAGATGAAAGACAAAGGTTCACCCATTCAATCCTTAACTGAACATCTTGTTTCGTGCCCGCCAACATCTATAACAATTTTTCTTTCGCCAATCTTCTCCTTTAATTACATATCATTTTCACCCAAGGGCAGCCAAAATTAACGAGTTTCATTTCCTGTTTAACTAAACTTTTCCCAAATACTCCACACACGACAATTACAAAGACATCCCATGGTTCAAAAACGTCAGCAACCACAGCACTCCTGAGGAAGTTATCCCTGGGAAACAAATTTAGTTTACCCTCCACATCCATCAACAAATCTCAATCCATTCCTCTCATGAAACACATCCAAACTAATACGTGACAAGACTTTACTGATTAGTGCAGTTGTCTCTCTCTAGGTTCTCCTCAGCACCTCAAGAAAGGGACAAGGATCGCAGAAACATTGTGTGCTATTTGTATTATCACTTCTTTTGTCTCCATTTGGCTGTCTTTATTATTATTTTTTAGTCGGTCAAAGTTTTAGGGAAGAGTTGCCACTTACACTGTTCACATATGATGGAGGTTGCTCCATTCTTCTCTAGAGGGACTCTGCATGCGAGGTTTCAATCCTGAGCAGCTGATTAAATAGGCTCCATCTACGCTTCGTCTGTCTTCTCAATTGACGTTTCACCTGAAAAGGAAAACAAAATATGAAACAACTTTAAGAATTAACAAGCAGAACTGTTTTGGTGTGAGTGAAGCAACCTCAGCATGTTAATATGCATTATTAACCCCAGTGCATGGCCAGGAAAAGTTATCAAGAATCTACAGATGAAAACTAAATACAGCAGGTGATGGGGGGGAAAAGGAAATAAAGCAATAAGGAACTTCACTTTTAATCAAGATAACATAACAGGGTTATGGAACCAAATTACCCCAGGTCCTCTGTTCCTTTTCCATCTTAACATGTTTGCAGAAATCAGAACCATCTAAAGTCAATTGTAACATCTTTATCACAATAGGAAATAAATTTTTTATAATAGAAATTTAAATATAATTAGAAATAAATTAATGTTGGCAGCCATGATACAGGTTGTGATGTCGCAAATCTTTATCGCCTCTCCAATTATGAAGGTTTCACCTTAAAAAATTTCTTTTCACGTTCTTGAAATATATAAATATCTGCTGCTCACGTCACCAATCACATTAAAATCAAATGAGAATTGTTTTTGTGAGTGGAAATGAATTTAAGCTTCCTGACACCCTGTAAGGAATGTACAAAAAAACTCTTACCCACCGATTCCATACCAATTACGTAAATGTTTAAAACAGGAAAAAAAGAAAATGTCTGTAATAGTGAAGTGATCATGAATTAGAAACAACTGTTAAACGTTTACAATGTGTTTTACAGTCAGACTGTGTTGGCAAAAGTTATGGCCTGTTACTGTAAGCAAGGCTAATCTGTGTTGGGAATCTGCAAAACAAGGATTCATGCCACAGATAATGGAGACGTCTATTGTGGTTCCCAAGGTTAAGTGTTGGGAACTCAGGCCTATTAATAATCTCCCAGCGATTGAAAAGGTCAGGGAAACATTAGTTATTGATACGTTAATGAAATATATACGAAATAAAACTTTACTAACTGAACGCCTGTCTAGGTTTAGTGACGACATTACAACTAGTTACTGTAGATTGGAATCAAACAATAGTAGTTATAGATTATAGAAGAGCATTTGAAACAGTGAACAGAGAGAACTTATTTAAAAAGTTAAAACGTATATTTAATGGGTGAGGTGTGTGGTTGGAGGATTAAATCAGATGTGGGGTAAGACAAATGTGGGGTACCACAAGGAAGTAAATTGGAACCTCTACTGTTTATAATCTACATTAATCAACTACCTCAAACAGTAAAATATTGTAAAATTCACGCTTGTCAATGATACACAGGAAATTATAATCAAATTGAATAATGAATTAATTCTGGTAAGTGAATGCTTCTGCTATGCTTATGGTAGGTGCAAAATATATTTAGAAATGTTACAAATGTAAATGATGTAATAAAAATTACTGCATTGAACATGACATTTGAAATTTTAAGAGAATTTCTATATTATTGGTTGAAATTTTAAATTAATTATCCATGGGCTATTTGGTAATAAAAATAGAGCGCTCCATTTTACCGCCCACACACACACACAGTAGTCCTCATGTACGCAATTTAAATTAAATATTTTTGAAAGAAATTCCCCAACGTATAATAAAGGAGTTTTTGCGAACGTGCGACGTTACCTGATGATGGTTCCAGCGCCTTTTGAGAAAATCCTAGCAAACTCGCGAGGACCGTCAAATTGTCACCAGCCTCGTTACCTTCACGAGATTTTAATACTCCTCTGTGATGGTCAAAACTAAATTCTTCACTGGAAGCCGCGTTTAGATTATGACAGTGAAGCAATTAAATGCAACAAAGGCTCAAGTTAACTTCTCCATCCTGAGGCTTGTGTAATTTAAAATGTCATGTTCTTGCAATTAAACACGTGTAAGATGGGAAATGTTAACTTTGAACCTACCTCGTGGTGTTGAGGTCGAGCGCTGAGGAGGAAATGAGCGTGACAACAACACGCCACGCCCCACTCCAGCTGTCCCGAGGGTCACGTGCAGATTCTAATTGCGCGACCTCCACACCCTTGTAAATGCTGCTGATTCACAAATAAATTAAAAATGTTTCCCCAGATACACAAACTACTAAATTAACTACCTGGAACTATACACAAATTTTATTATCATTATGCGCCCTTTATTTAATATTTTTTACCCTTAACCTTGTTCTTTCCAGAAATTCCCCTTCATTTAATATCTTTTCAAACTGTTTTCTAAGCATTCCACAGCTTCCCCTTGATTCAGAATTTGTTCACCACTTCCCTATTTTTTCCACAACTTCTCCTCAATTCAACCGCCTTCCCTGTGATTTTTACAAATTTCACATAATTCAGTATTCTTCCTCGTGTTTTGCACCCCCTCCCCTTAATTTAATAATTTTTATGATCAACCCTGTTCTTTTCTTTAGTTCTTCATTTAGTAACTTCTTACATTTTTCCCTAAACCTTCCACAACTTCCCCTTCGTTAAGAATTTATTTAACCCCCTTTCCCTGTGATTTTTACAAATTTCACATCATTCAGTATTAATTCTACCCTCTTCCCTGCGCTCACTTTTTTTAAACTACAGGCCAAACTTTTCCTGGGTCCTCTAGTCCAAGCCCTCCTTATACCTACAGAATTGATTCTATTTCAGAATGTGTGGTATCGTGACAGGCACCTCTTTAACTTCTCTGTATGGAATGAATTAAGTAGATAAAAGTTCCAAAATATCTTCATCATAACAATAAAATAATTAACCGACACATTTGGAACGGGCACAGTAAAGAAAGTTGTGGTGTATATATATATATATAAACACAATATTAGGAGAATCCATTAAGGAATTGGAACTAATTTGGTGACAAAGTCACATTCAAACTTGGATAGTGAGGAAGGATAGAAATAAATAGGAGGATTGCGCTTTATGTGAATTCATATGCTCAGGCGAAGAATTACGCACATAGAAAAGCATATGTTCAAAGCAGAGAGAAGGATGGAAGAAGAAGGAAAGACTGAAAATATTTGACCCAGGTGGGCCTTGAACCCACATATATATATATACTTGGATAGTGAGGAAGGATAGAAATAAATAGGAGAAATAGGAGGATTGCACTTTATGTGAATTCATATGCTCGGGCAAAGAATTACGCACATAGAAAAGCATATGTTCAAAGCAGAGAGAAGGATGGAAGAAGAAGGAAAGACTGAAAATATTTGACCCAGGTGGGACTTGAACCCACATATATATATATATATATATATATATGTACTTGGATAGTGAGGAAGGATAGAAATAAATAGGAGAAATAGGAGGATTGCGCTTTATGTGAATTCATATGCTCGGGCGAAGAATTACGCACACATAAAAGCATATGTTCAAAGCAGAGAGAAGGATGGAAGAAGAAGGAAAGACTGAAAATATTTAACCCAGGCGGGACTTAAACCCACGTATTCTGGTTAGTACACAGACGCCTTAGCCATCTCGGCCACCGGGTCAAGTTCCTGACCAGGCAAATATAGACAGTCTTATTGTGGACAATTAATAGTTTTAGTGGAGGAATGGATAGAGTAGAGGGAATGAAGTATTAGGAGCTTCCATTAGATGGAGATGATTAAGGCGTCTGTGTACTAAGCAGAATACGTGGGTTCAAGTCCTGCCTGGGTCAAATATTTTCAGTCTTTCCTTCTTCTTCCATCCTTCTCTCTGCTTTGAACATATGCTTTTCTATGTGCGTAATTCTTCGCCCGAGCATATGAATTCAAATAAAGCGCAATCCTTCTATTTCTCCTATTTATTTCTATCCTTCCTCACTAGCCAAGTTTGAATATATATATATATATATATATATATATATATATATATATATATATATATATATATGTCCTGTCCTGCATAGCAGATGTTGCATAGAAGTCCTCTGGTATGTTCCGTTTCCTCTCATACAGATCCTGTAAAAGCTGTCTGAAGCTGGTAGTATCAGATCATATCTTAAATCCTCTATTAGGAAGGTCTCCCTGGTAAGCTCGTACACTAGCTTTATTGTGGTTGTTAAAATTTATTCATGTAAAATTAAACACTTATTTGGAGACCTCATTATGTTCAAGTTTTTATAAAATGTATTCTGACTATTGAGAAAACTAATAAATAAATAAACATCTGCCAATTTTAAGTCAGAAAATTTTTTATTTAACTTAAATGTTTTGTCGCTTATTTGACGACCACATCAGGTTCAAGTCTCTGCTGACTGCCATGGCCGAAATTCATTGATTGACCTGTCTATCAAAATTTTTATAAAAACTTGAACCTAATGAGGTCTCCAAATAAGTGTTTAATTTTACATGAATAAATTTTAACAACCACAATAAAGCCAGTGTACGAGCTTACCAGGGAGACCTTCCTAATAGAGGATTTAAGATATGATCCAGCTTCAGACAGCTTTTACAGGATCTGTATGAGAGGAAACGGAACATACCAGAGGACTTCTATGCAACATCTGCTATGCAGGACAGGACGTGGATGGAAGCCAACCATGAACTACGCCACACAAAGAGGAGACTGGCGATCCATGGCTTTCACCATAAAGTGTGCTCAAACAAATTATTTCATGAACCAAAAGACGAGTGTGTGTGTGAGTTGTGTTTAGAAGCCTGTGAGAGATATCATATTGTAAAATATAGGAATAGACGTAAATCTATCGTAGCTTACAGCAAGGAAAGGTTGTAATGTAATGCACGTCACGTGTGCACTTCCAATATATTATATTATTATTTTTTCTGACTTAAAATTGTCTGATGTTTATTTATTTAAAATGATAGAATTTAGTGCACGTACTTCAATATCGAGTACGATAAGTTGATCAGAGGTATGACTAATAAACAACATTCCTTTTGTGAGAGGAACCTTGCTGCTTAACTTTCAACTGTTCAGATCATCGTGGCAGGCCTGGGTCTCCCGTGGTTGGGCTTCCTGGGAGGTTTCATCGTAGCACGGCTCTGCAAGCAACCGTGTCCTGACGTAATGGCCATCGCCATAGAGACCGGCGTCCAGAACACTGGTATCGCTATCTTCATGCTGAGCTTTTCCCTGGGACAGCCAGAGGCTGACCTAACCACAGGTATTATCCTGCCGTTGTACGTCTGAGGCAAATCAAGGTCTTGCCATTGTATGTGAATACAGATTGAATCAAAAACATCACAAGGAATGTAACTGATATTTGTGTGCAGTTGTTCCTGTTGCGGTTGCTGTTCTGACTCCTCTTCCGCTGCTGGTGCTTCTCACTGTGAGCAAGTTGCGAAGATGTGCCTTCAACACGAAACCCGGTTACGAGCTGGAACCTTTGGATCAACAGGACCCCAAGAAGGCACAAATTTCAACACCACAAGAAAATGACAGTGTCTTTCCATGATTCATAGTTCAAGTCCATTGAAAAGATTCGTTTCCATCAATAAAGTGCACTTACCGTTGTAACTGAGATGGTCATCAGATGTACCTATTTTTGGAAAATATTTTAAATTAATCCTTTCTGGTCACTTTTAATTACACCTCTTGAGTACAGAAAAAAGTAAATAACATTAGTTTATGAAAAAGTTGGTGAGGAAAGAACTATTTTCAAATCAAGAAAAGGAACATTTGAACTGTCTCTAAATGTGGTTACACTAGAAAATGATTTTTTGAAATCTATACAGCAGGTTTCCACTCAAGTGATTGGATCTATCTTGAAGAATCACGAGTCCTTAAAGTTCTGTACTTATAATATTTCTTATCACGTACAACATAAACAACCACAAATGCACGAGAAGTAAACAATATTGGGTTATGAATCATAATTTAAATTAATTTCGTACCAACAGAATTAAAATAAACATTGGATTACAGAGGGTCGGCACTGTAATTGAATAGAAGTAATATATGCCGAGATTGTGCTGCTAGTGTAATGTGTGTAAATTGTATATATATGTAATATTGTATATATTGGTATATAAAAAGAAATATTTTTTTAATGAATTACAAAAAAAAATTGAAATTATTTTTGGAATCATTTGCATAATTCTGCCAATAGTGTGTCCATTATTTAGTACCAATCTTCAGCTCAGTTGAGCTACAATGCAGAAGATATTAATGTACAACCATTGTACTATTGTAACCTATAAAAAAACTGTGCTTTGCAAGAAGTTTGACTCTCAACCAACTGTTAGTATAAGAGAGGGAAATAATTTAAAAAAAGGAATCAAAGATGCAAAAGTGGGCCTAGGCATCAAAAGATAAAATGAAAAAAATTTACATCTAATTGAAAATAATTTATAAGGAAGATAGTTTAAATTTCAACAAATAAGAGACTAAAAAATAAACCAGTCTTATTTAATAATAAATGATACGTTCTTTATAAAAATTACTCAAACCTGCACTTCTAAAATCTTAATCTATAAATATTAATTAATATATCGTAATATTTCGACGTTTCGACGACAAGTTTGGAATTTCACCAACCAAGAATCTTCAAATAACAAAGTCTTATTTCATAATAAATGACTCGTTCTTTATAAAAATTACTCAAACCTGCACTTCTAAAATCTTAATCTATTAATATTAATTAATATATCGTAATATTTCGACGTTTCGACGACAAGTTTGGAATTTCACCAACCAAGAATCTAAAAATAACAAAGTCTTCTTTAATAATAAATGATTCGTTGTTTATAAAAATTACTCAAACCTGCACTTCTAAAATCTTAATCTATTAATATTAATTAATATATCGTAATATTTCGACGTTTCGACGACAAGTTTGGAATTTCACCAACCAAGAAACTAAAAATAACAAAGTCTTCTTTAATAATAAATGATTCGTTCTTTATAAAAATTACTCAAACCTGCACTTCTAAAATCTTAATCTATTAATATTAATTAATATATCATAATATTTCGACGTTTCGACGACAAGTTTGGAATTTCACCAACCAAGAATCTTCAAATAACAAAGTCTTATTTAATAATAAATGACTCGTTCTTTATAAAAATTACTCAAACCTGCACTTCTAAAATCTAAATCTATTAATATAAATTAATATATCGTAATATTTCGACGTTTCGACGACAAGTTTGGAATTTCACCAACCAAGAATCTTCAAATAACAAAGTCTTATTTCATAATAAATGACTCGTTCTTTATAAAAATTACTCAAACCTGAACTTCTAAAATCTAAATCTATTAATATTAATTAATATATCGTAATATTTCGACGTTTCGACGACAAGTTTGGAATTTCACCAACCAAGAATCTAAAAATAACAAAGTCTTCTTTAATAATAAATGATTCGTTGTTTATAAAAATTACTCAAACCTGCACTTCTAAAATCTTAATCTATTAATATTAATTAATATATCGTAATATTTCGACGTTTCGACGACAAGTTTGGAATTTCACCAACCAAGAAACTAAAAATAACAAAGTCTTCTTTAATAATAAATGATTCGTTCTTTATAAAAATTACTCAAACCTGCACTTCTAAAATCTTAATCTATTAATATTAATTAATATATCATAATATTTCGACGTTTCGACGACAAGTTTGGAATTTCACCAACCAAGAATCTTCAAATAACAAAGTCTTATTTAATAATAAATGACTCGTTCTTTATAAAAATTACTCAAACCTGCACTTCTAAAATCTAAATCTATTAATATTAATTAATATATCGGAATATTTCGACGTTTCGACGACAAGTTTGGAATTTCACCAACCAAGAATCTTCAAATAACAAATTCTTATTTAATAATAAATGACTCGTTCTTTATAAAAATTACTCAAACCTGCACTTCTAAAATCTTAATCTATTAATATTAATTAATATATCGTAATATTTCGACGTTTCGACGACAAGTTTGGAATTTCACCAACCAAGAATCTTCAAATAACAAAGTCTTATTTAATAATAAATGACTCGTTCTTTATAAAAATTACTCAAACCTGCACTTCTAAAATCTTAATCTATTAATATTAATTAATATATCGTAATATTTCGACGTTTCGACGACAAGTTTGGAATTTCACCAACCAAGAATCTTCAAATAACAAAGTCTTATTTAATAATAAATGACTCGTTCTTTATAAAAATTACTCAAACCTGCACTTCTAAAATCTTAATCTATTAATATTAATTAATATATCGTAATATTTCGACGTTTCGACGACAAGTTTGGAATTTCACCAACCAAGAATCTTCAAATAACAAAGTCTTATTTCATAATAAATGATTCGTTCTTTATAAAAATTACTCAAACCTGCACTTCTAAAATCTTAATCTATTAATATTAATTAATATATCGTAATATTTCGACGTTTCGACGACAAGTTTGGAATTTCACCAACCAAGAATCTTCAAATAACAAAGTCTTATTTCATAATAAATGACTCGTTCTTTATAAAAATTACTCAAACCTGCACTTCTAAAATCTTAATCTATTAATATTAATTAATATATCGTAATATTTCGACGTTTCGACGACAAGTTTGGAATTTCACCAACCAAGAATCTTCAAATAACAAAGTCTTATTTCATAATAAATGATACGTTCTTTATAAAAATTAGTCAAACCTGCACTTCTAAAATCTTAATCTATTAATTTTAATTAATATATCGTAATATTTCGACGTTTCGACGACAAGTTTGGAATTTCACCAACCAAGAATCTTCAAATAACAAAGTCTTATTTCATAATAAATGATACGTTCTTTATAAAAATTAGTCAAACCTGCACTTCTAAAATCTTAATCTATTAATATTAATTAATATATCGTAATATTTCGACGTTTCGACGACAAGTTTGGAATTTCACCAACCAAGAATCTATAAATAACAAAGTCTTATTTCATAATAAATGACTCGTTCTTTATAAAAATTACTCAAACCTGCACTTCTTAAATCTTAATCTATTAATATTAATTAATATATCGTAATATTTCGACGTTTCGACGACAAGTTTGGAATTTCACCAACCAAGAATCTTCAAATAACAAAGTCTTATTTCATAATAAATGACTCGTTCTTTATAAAAATTACTCAAACCTGAACTTCTAAAATCTAAATCTATTAATATTAATTAATATATCGTAATATTTCGACGTTTCGACGACAAGTTTGGAATTTCACCAACCAAGAAACTAGAAATAACAAAGTCTTATTTCATAATAAATGACTCGTTCTTTATAAAAATTACTCAAACCAGCACTTCTAAAATATTAATCTATTAATATTAATTAATATATCCCAATATTTCGACGTTTCGACGACAAGTTTGGAATTTCACCAACCAAGAATCTTCAAATAACAAAGTCTTATTTCATAATAAATGATACGTTCTTTATAAAAATTAGTCAAACCTGCACTTCTAAAATCTTAATCTATTAATATTAATTAATATATCGTAATATTTCGACGTTTCGACGACAAGTTTGGAATTTCACCAACCAAGAAACTAGAAATAACAAAGTCTTATTTCATAATAAATGACTCGTTCTTTATAAAAATTACTCAAACCTGCACTTCTAAAATCTTAATCTATTAATATTAATTAATATATCCCAAAATTTCGACGTTTCGACGACAAGTTTGGAATTTCACCAACCAAGAATCTTCAAATAACAAAGTCTTATTTCATAATAAATGATACGTTCTTTATAAAAATTAGTCAAACCTGCACTTCCAAAATCTTAATCTATTAATATTAATTAATATATCGTAATATTTCCACGTTTCGACGACAAGTTTGGAATTTCACCAACCAAGAATCTTCAAATAACAAAGTCTTATTTCATAATAAATGATACGTTCTTTATAAAAATTACTCAAACCTGCACTTCTAAAATCTTAATCTATTAATATTAATTGATATATCCCAAAATTTCGACGTTTCGACGACAAGTTTGGAATTTCACCAACCAAGAATCTTCAAATAACAAAGTCTTATTTCATAATAAATGACTCGTTCTTTATAAAAATTACTCAAACCTGCACTACTAAAATCTTAATCTATTAATATTAATTAATATATCGTAATATTTCGACGTTTCGACGACAAGTTTGGAATTTCACCAACCAAGAATCTTCAAATAACAAAGTCTTATTTCATAATAAATGATACGTTCTTTATAAAAATTAGTCAAACCTGCACTTCTAAAATCTTAATCTATTAATATTAATTAATATATCGTAATATTTCGACGTTTCGACGACAAGTTTGGAATTTCACCAACCTAGAATCTTCAAATAACAAAGTCTTATTTCATAATAAATGATTCGTTCTTTATAAAAATTACTCAAACCTGCACTTCTAAAATCTTAATCTATTAATATTAATTAATATATCCCAAAATTTCTACGTTTCGACGACAAGTTTGGAATTTCACCAACCAAGAATCTTCAAATAACAAAGTCTTATTTCATAATAAATGATACGTTCTTTATAAAAATTAGTCAAACCTGCACTTCTAAAATCTTAATCTATTAATATTAATTAATATATCGTAATATTTCGACGTTTCGACGACAAGTTTGGAATTTCACCAACCAAGAATCTTCAAATAACAAAGTCTTATTTCATAATAAATGATACGTTCTTTATAAAAATTAGTCAAACCTGCACTTCTAAAATCTTAATCTATTAATATTAATTAATATATCGTAATATTTCGACGTTTCGACGACAAGTTTGGAATTTCACCAACCTAGAATCTTCAAATAACAAAGTCTTATTTCATAATAAATGATTCGTTCTTTATAAAAATTACTCAAACCTGCACTTCTAAAATCTTAATCTATTAATATTAATTAATATATCCCAAAATTTCTACGTTTCGACGACAAGTTTGGAATTTCACCAACCAAGAATCTTCAAATAACAAAGTCTTATTTCATAATAAATGATACGTTCTTTATAAAAATTAGTCAAACCTGCACTTCTAAAATCTTAATCTATTAATATTAATTAATATATCGTAATATTTCGACGTTTCGATGACAAGTTTGGAATTTCTCCAACCAAGAATCTTCAAATAACAAAGTCTTATTTCATAATAAATGACTCGTTCTTCATAAAAATTAGTCAAACCTGCGCTTCTAAAATCTTAATCTATTAATATTAATTAATATATCGTAATATTTCGACGTTTCGACGACAAGTTTGGAATTTCACCAACCAAGAATCTTCAAATAACAAAGTATTATTTCATAATAAATGATACGTTCTTTATAAAAATTAGTCAAACCTGCACTTCTAAAATCTTAATCTATTAATATTAATTAATATATCGTAATATTTCGACGTTTCGACGACAAGTTTGGAATTTCACCAACCAAGAATCTTCAAATAACAAAGTCTTATTTCATAATAAATGATACGTTCTTTATAAAAATTAGTCAAACCTGCACTTCTAAAATCTTAATCTATTAATATTAATTAATATATCGTAATATTTCGACGTTTCGACAACAAGTTTGGATTTTCACCAACCAAGAATCTTCAAATAACAAAGTCTTATTTCACAATAAATGATACGTTCTTTATAAAAATTAGTCAAACCTGCACTTCTAAAATCTTAATCTATTAATATTAATTAATATATCGTAATATTTCGACGTTTCGATGACAAGTTTGGAATTTCTCCAACCAAGAATCTTCAAATAACAAAGTCTTATTTCATAATAAATGACTCGTTCTTCATAAAAATTAGTCAAACCTGCGCTTCTAAAATCTTAATCTATTAATATTAATTATTATATCGTAATATTTCGACGTTTCGACGACAAGTTTGGAATTTCACCAACCAAGAATCTAAAAATAACAAAGTCTTATTTCATAATAAATGATTCGTTCTTTATAAAAATTACTCAAACCTGCACTTCTAAAATCTTAATCTATTAATATTAATTAATATATCCCAATATTTCGACGTTTCGACGACAAGTTTGGAATTTCACCAACCAAGAATCTTCAAATAACAAAGTCTTATTTCATAATAAATGACTCGTTCTTTATAAAAATTACTCAAACCTGCACTTCTAAAATCTTAATCTATTAATATTAATTAATATATCCCAATATTTCGACGTTTCGACGACAAGTTTGGAATTTCACCAACCAAGAATCTTCAAATAACAAAGTCTTATTTCATAATAAATGACTCGTTCTTTATAAAAATTACTCAAACCTGCACTTCTAAAATCTTAATCTATTAATATTAATTAATATATCCCAATATTT